>JAINUT010002301.1:0-365396 GCA_020205555.1 Panax stipuleanatus | reverse complement strand
CTGAGAGATAGTCATGACCTTATTGACATACAAGAAGCTCCATATTATGAGAGGGTCCTAGCAGGCATAGGAAAACCATTCTCTGAAATGATCAAACACTATAAATGGCAGAAATGGGGCTCAAGTCCGGGAAGATAAAAGATCTAACCGCCCTCGAAGATGTGCTGAACATATCCAGTCCAAAAATTACGGGAGTAATCCCCGGAGGGTACAAAAATAAAGATGAAGAAGTGTCCTTAGTGTTACAAGGACAGAATCCAAGGGCCGAGTAAAATAATATGCCCATTCAAAGGAGGAACTATACCCCTTTTCAAACTCCTGCACAGCCTTCAAACCCCTTATTTTAGAAAAATATGGTGGTCAGGAATCGAAGAACTTTCACCCCTCTAGGGGATTCACTCGAGAATGTGCTAAAGTTGTTGACGGCACAGAAAAAGATTGTCCAACTCCTTCCACCAACCAACACTCGTGGACGGAATTTCGGCCCAAACAAGAAATATATTAATCATTCCGGATCCCCGGGCAATGACACTCAAGACTGTTGGTCTCTCAAGCACAAAATTCAAAACTTGATTGACAACGGAGAGATTGTGGTAACAAAACCAGAACAACCACACGTACAAGACAATCCCCTCCTCCAGCACAAAGAGGAGAGTGTCAACATGATCAGCACTAGAAATGGAGAGGGATCCAAATACCTCCATTATATGGGAGAGTCAACTCCATCTAGCAGCAACAGCCTAGATAGTTTGGAAGTCTCAGATAGACAATTCCTTATAGAGCAAGAGAGAAAGTCTATCAAGGTACAATCAAACAATTAGCATAACTGGTCGCCTACCAGCATCGGATCACCAGACAGATGATGAAACAAACCAACCAGTCTGACGTCGATCGTCCTCCCACACCGGAGATCAATCCCAGGAGGGATCATAACCGGTCTCATGAGCATGAACTTTGGGCCGACAAGGTGGCCGAAGAGGAAAATTCCCAAGCTGGTAGGAAATTCTTATTTCTAAGGAACTTCACCAACCTGAACCAGCCAATGGAGGAAATCCTCCAGATGTTAATTAACGAGGGAATGGTTACAGACTTAATACCTCCAGTAAACCCCCAATCAAGAAAATTCAAGCCTGACCAAATCTGTTAGTACCACTCCAATTCACCCGGCCATGATACTGAAGATTATTGGGCACTTCGTAACCTGATTCAAAATATAATTGAAAATGGTGACTTGATAATAAGGAATCGGGATTATGGCCTCCAAAATGAAGACATTCTCTTTATCCCCACTACATGGAATCAGGATACAGTTGCTATGGTTTCCTGTGATAAGGAGCCATCCCTCACACCCTTAGGACTGCCAGGGAAAAGGGTCAAAGAAACACAAAATCATGTGAAGGTGGCCGCACCCGAGCCTTTGATCTTGTCCTTCAGACTGCAGTACCCATTAATCAGTCTGAAGAGGGTCCCATGGAACTACGGGAATGATGAAGGTTCCACTTCAAACAACATTGTCATCGTACCAAAGGATAATCATTGTACCTGCCTCAGCAAGTGATCAAACCAATCATTAAAGCCAGAGAAAAGGTGACTTATGAGAAAATCGAAGAGTTCCTCACCAAATGGGACACAATGACACCAAAATAGTGCAAAGCTTGAAGATGCACCCAAGTAAATGTCCATCCTAGATCTGGTCCTATCATCGATGGATCATTGCAACATTTTAGTGAAAGTACTAGAAGAAGCCCATCTTGCCACAGACCGTGGATGCGAGAAATTCCGTCACATGTAGAACACATTTCCAATAATAATATGATATCTTTCACTGACGATGATATCCCCTGCAGAAGGAATGGGCATTCATAAGTCCCTGCATATAGCTGTGATGTCTTTCGGGTAAGTGATCGGAGGTATGCTCATAGACGGAGGATCAATCCCCTCAACATCTGTCCCTACGATACCTTGGAGAGAATGAAGATCAACCCGAACCAGATCAAAACCAGTCATGTGGTCATCCGAGCTTTCGATGGATCTCGGCGACAAGCAATGGAGAAAAGAGCTTCCATTAGAGATTGGCCCACACACTTTCTATGTGTCCTTTCAGGTGCTCAACATCACACTGGATACAACTTGTTGCTGGGAAGGCCATGGATCCACATGGCAGGGGAAGTGTCATCCACCCTCCATCAACAGCTCAAATATATTATTAACGACAACCTCATCACGGTCAACGCCGAACCAGAATACCTTGTCTGTATACGGGGAGATATGCATGTAATTAGCCTGGATGCAGGATTGAACCTGTAAGTTTTTAAGCTCTGAAGGTGAGTGATACTCAGTATCTACCTATCGGAGCACCAGCCTTGAAACCAATAGTCTCCACCGAGGTGAGACAGTGGGCCAGGAAATGGTATCTTTTGGTTTCCAACCTGGATAAGGGTTAGAAAAGAATCAAGAAGGTATCAAGAATCACGTACAAATCCTGAGCTAGACTGGGAGAGCTGGATTAGGTTATTCATCCGGGTCAAGCGCTGGAACCCACACAAGCATCTAAGGCTCATGTTTCTTCAATTTTGCTGCCCAACCTTACGGGTGTCGATGGGTGAAACCCATAAGTAAAATCCCAGCGAGGGTATCACTATGTATTTCCCCCGATTATACCAGCAAATGAGAGAACCAACTCACAGATCCGAGATGGATAGCAAAAGGGAAAAGAAAAGATCATGTACAAAGGACGAGACTCATTTTTCTAACATGCGGGTTATCATAAACTACGAGGGTATAAATGGTGAGATCCCAGTCAGCGACGATGAGGATCAAATTCAAATTCCTTGCATCAAAAGGAAAAAGGGGGCAGTTCGAAGAAAAACCCTGGCCCTATTTCGAAGGATTTCTTAGTTATCATCCGAGATGAGGCGGATGATCACAAATCCTTAATCCTCCTTGTTCATGAGGATCTAACCCTGTATAACTGGAACAATGCCCCTTGCCTTAGTCAAATGGGTAAATGGGTAGATAGTCTGTCTGCCCTTTAAACATGCTATCAATTACTGCTTACTTTTGATAGCACAGCTATAGCAGTAACTTTTATCATGCTTTGCCAAATGCTCTGTATATTTTAGCAGTTGTATATATTAAAATGAAAGCATTTTTTTTTTCAGGACTCAAGCAGTGGATGTGTTTGTCTTTGCTGATAAGATGCCAACCTGTGAAAGTGACTATAACTTTGATGTAGAACTCAACTTCGACTTTATGGATATTGATCAAGAGGAGGAAGATGACTATGAGGTTCCCGGGAGATCAAAGAATGGGTCGAAGACAAGCCCAAACCAAACCTCGACCAAACCACAACTATCAACATAAGAACCTCTGAAAACATCAAAGAAATCCAGATAGGCATAGACCTCACCCAAGACCAAAAAGCTGACCTGATCGAACACATAACACAGTTCCAGGATTTGTTTGCATGGTCACATGAAGACGTGATTGGCCTATCCACTGATATTGTCATCCATCGAATGCCCATTAAAGATGGATTCAAGCCGGTCAAACAAAAGCTCAGGCGATTGAAACCTGAATGGAGTCTAAAAGTTAAAGAAGAAGTTGTTAAACAATTTAAAGCCGGGATCATCATGGTATCAACCTACCCAGAGTGGATTTCAAATATAGTCCCAGTGCCTAAACCTGGAGGGAAGGTACGATTATGCGTTGATTATCGGGATTTGAACAAAGCCTGCCTCAAGGACAATTTCCCAGTTTCTTTTATCCACATCCTGATCGATAATACGGCGCAGTACAACATGTATTCCTTCGTAGATTTCTTTGCTGGTTACCATCAAATCATGGTTACTGAAGAAGACCAGGTGAAAACAACTTTCATCACTCCCTGGGGAACCTTCTGCTACAGACGACTATCCTTCTACCTCATTAAAGCCGGAGCCATATATCAGCGAGCCATGATGGCCCTATTCCACGACATGATGCACAAGGAGTTAAAGGTCTATGTGGACGACATCATCATCAAATCCCGGAGGGAGGATGATCACATTGACCATCTCAGGAAGCTGTTCAACAGGTTGCGTAAGTACAACCTCAAGCTAAATCACGCCAAATGTGCGTTTGGGGTCAAATCAGGCTAGCTATTGGGATTCTTGGTGAGTAATCAAGGCATCGAGCTAGACCCTGCCAAAATCAAAGCCATCATTGAGATGCCGATACCTCGAACAAAGAAAGCGATACGTGGGTTTCTGGGGAGAATCAACTTCATAAGAAGATTCATTTCCCATCTCACCTTTGAACCCATATTCAAGCTATTAAGGAAGAATTCCTCCACCAAATGGAACGAGGAGTGTCAGAAAGCCTTCCTCGCTATCAAAAAGCAGATGATCGAAGCACCTTTTTTGGTACCACCAAGGGATGGAGTTCCCTTGTTCATGTACCTGTCCGTCAATGCCAATGCAATGGGTTGCATGCTAGGACAGAAGGATGATAGTAGCAAGGAGAGAGCCATCTACTACATCAGTAAAAGATTCAGCAGTGGTGAATAAAAGTACACCCTGATCGAGAAAACATGATGTACGTTAACATGAGCCACTATGAGATTGCAACACTATTTTTATGGGCACACGACCTACCTCATATCCCTCATGGATCCACTCAAGTACGTATTCAACAAGCCAATGTTGAATTGTTAACTGTCCAAATTGTAGTTGATCCTACAACAATTCGATATTGTCTATGTGACTCAAAAGTCAATCAAGGGTCAAGGTATTGCAGATCAATTAGCTGAAGCACCTTCAGGAGGGTTCGAGCCCCTGGAGACTTATTTCCCGGATGATGGGATCTTGATAATTCAACAACTCCAGCAAGAGAATACAGTCCAACCATTGAAAATGTATTTCGACGGAGCAGTAAACATTGAAGGTGTCAGAGCTGGGGCAGTCCTTATCTCTGGTACAGGAGAACAATATCCTGTGGCAACCAAACATCAAGTTAGACACACCAACAACACAGCTGAGTATGAAGAATGTATAATGGGGTTAAAACTATCCCAAGACATGGGTATCAAACACCTACTGGTCTTTGGAGACTTTGAGTTGGTCATCAGACAAACCACCGGGGCATATCACACCAAAGAACTGCATTTGCTGCCTTATCATCGGCAGGTCGTCAAAATATCCTTGGAGTTTGAAGACATAACCTTTAACCTTATTCCTCGGGGTAGGAATGACTTCGCTGATGCATTGGCGACGTTGGCTTCATTGATTTGCATATCCGATAGGAGTAGGATTCCCTGTATCAAATTCATAATTCAGAAAGCCCCAACATACTTGAATTACATTGGAGACATATCAGATGAAATACCTCCTCTCAATCAGCCTTGGTATCAAGCCATTAAGGAATATCTCCGAGATGGATCTACACCCGCTGGGGTAAGCCAATCCGAACGAAAGAGGATTCACAAAATGGCTATAAATTCTATGTGAGCGAAGATGCACTCTATAAAAGAGATGCTAGAATAGGCCTGTTAAGATGCCTTGATAAAGAGCAAGCCAAGAGACTTATGGATGAAATCCACGGTGGAGTCTGTGGTCCACACATAAGTTGTCACCTGCTGGCCAAGAAAATATTAAGAATAGGGCATTATTGGATCTCGCTCAAAGCTGATTGTGATGATCACGTCAAGAGATGTTATCAATGCCAAGTACATGGAAATGCCATACATGCTCCTCCAAATGAGCTACACAACGTGAGTTCACCATGGTATTTCTCCATATGGGGAATGGATGTGATCGGTCCAGTAGAACCAAAAGCCAGCAATGGTCATTGATTCATCTTCACCATGATCGATTACTTCACCAAATGGGTTGAAGCAGCCTCTTTCCCCAAAGTCACCAAAGAGGTCATCATTGGTTTCATCAGAAACAATGTTGTCTGTCGATATGGACAACCAGAGGTGATTGTATCAGACAACGCCAAGAACCTGAACAATCAAATGATGAAAGAACTTTGCAGTAAGTTCAACATCAAGAATCTCAATTCCGTCATCTATCAGCCCAAGATGAATGGTGATGTCGAAGCAGCCAACAAGAACATCAAAATGATCATGCAGAAAATGTCCGCTAATCACAAAGAATGGCCTGACCTGCTGCCTCTAACCCTGTTAGCATACAGGATGTCAATGCGCACCTCTACTGAGGCTACCCCCTATTCATTGGTCTATAGCATGGAAGCAGTCCTCCCCATAGAACAAGAGATGGAGTCCTTGCGAGTGTTAATCGATGCTCCGATGGACGAAGGTCAATGGTTGCAAGACCGATACCACCAACTGTCCCTGAAAGATGAATAGAGGGCTACAGCCATTTTCCACGGGCAGTTATATCATCAAAGGATTTCTCGATCCTACAATAAGAAGGTTCAAATACGGCAATTCAAAGAAAATGACTTGGTACTGAAGAAAGTCTTGGCCAATCAAGATGAAACCAAAGGAAAGTTCGCCCCTAATTGGGAAGGCCCTTTCATTATCAAGGAGGTATTAACAGGAGGAGCTATCAGATTGCAAGAAGTGGATAGGACTGAATTTCCCCAACTCATCAATTCAGATACAGTGAAAAGGTGCTATATCTGAAGCACATACATACCCGCATCCGGGTCCTACAAATCAAATCTGGTTTGGGTTTTCACTAGAAAGCCTGAACTACGAATGACCTGATCTCCGTTTACCCTAGAGTACATAGGCAGCCATTACTGGTGCAGTCAAATGAAAACAAAAAGTTCAAAAGCCTATCAAACAAAACTCAAACCCAAAAGAGACACTTCTCAAACCTCTCCTTTAAAACTCAAACTACGAATGACCTGATCTCCCTCCACCCGGGAGTACGTATGTAGCCATTCGTAGTGCGGTATGACCTTCAAAGAAAAAAATAAACCAATAAAACTAGTTCTAAGACACCGAAACCAGATAAAACTTGAATACTATCAAGTCTTCCTGGTCAACAGGCCCTACTAAGGTACCCTCCGACATCTCAATGTCCATCCATCAAGAAGAAGTTAACGATACATCAACAACCACAAGTCATAACAAAGTGGTAATCACTCATCAATGACAATAAATATCCAACAGGAAAATAAAAGCTAGTATATGAACTCGTGGATAAACGGGATATCAGTGCCAACATGGCATCTCTCTCTGAAGATGGAGGAGCAGCTGCAAGTGTAATATCCACAGCCTCCATACGAGCAAGCACATCCACAACCATCTGCATAGTGGCGCTATGATCTTCGATGAAAATACTCACCTCTCCAACCAGACTGTCCTTATATGACCTGAGGGTTGTGCTGTCAGCAATATATACATCTCGAGTGGATCGAGCGTAGTCTCTCTCAACCAACACTACATCTCGAATAGCTCAAGCCTTGTCTCTGGCAGCGAAAGCTGTATCTCTACCAGATAGGGCCGACAACATCAATGCCCTGGCCTGACCTCTCTCGAAGGTCATTCGAGATAGCGAATATGCTATAGCTGGATCTATCCCAGCAGGGATACTTAAAGAGTTAGTGCCTAAGGCGGCAGCCAGACCCATAAACAACTTATTCTCCATGGGAGAATCAAGATCCTCCATAGGCTCCTCCTCATCAGGACCAATAATCGGAGATGACTAAATCATCGCAACTGCTGCAATATCGGCCTCCAATCATGCAGAATATTTTGGAGAATAATTTGGATAGCTATTAGAAAAATTAGACCTCTCCCTACGAGTCCAACACTCATAAGTCATGGTAAGGTCAGCTGACGACAAAGATGAAGATGATAGCCACTGATCCGTAGCCCATCAAAGTTTTGAAAGCTCTGAAAATGATTAAACTGGCCCATTACTGCCAACGGATGATATGTGGTCACCCCTTTCAAACCCGCCAGGGGCATATAATGCATGATAACTGCATGAGTGATAAAGGTGTAGACGGAACTCAGCACTGAGCATGGCAAGATAGAAAAGGGATGCTCGATCTCCGACCAAAATGCCAACCATAATGCCGCATATGAACACTCCGTTGTTAGAAGGAGTAAAATATAGCTATCTCATGGGTAAAGAAATACCCATGATGTCGAAAAATGCCAATAGGGCTCAAATGCGTCATAAACCACACATACAGCTGAACGATGCTGTCTCTGAAAAATACCATTGCATGGGTACTGCAGAAAGTAGCTGGCCTTAGAGTCTCGGATAATATCATCGGTAAAATCGTACAGCCCTATCGGAGGGCACGAACCACTACCATCAAGTCAGTATCTAAGTGGTCCATATACAGAGGCATGTACAGATAATCAGTGATGCACATCAACAGAACATGCACTCGTGTAAACTACCACTCATCTGCCAAAATAATAAAATCCCCAGAGAATCGCTCATAGCTGTCCAACCTACCAAAGCGATCAATAAAAAAGTCCATGGACACTACATGTCCGACAGTAACCTCCTCAGTGACGACTCTGTATCTCAGACCGGTCACTGTCATGAACGGTCTTCTAATGTCACTAATGGCTGTCCTGGCATATGACAGATCTAATGCCAAACCCATGAGGCTATCATACTCCTCCATTGTAGGAGTAAACTCATATACGCCAAACTTGGAAAGCTTACATCCAAGATAAACCCTCAGAGTCAGCGACCCATGTTTTGAGGACCCAACGACACCTCAATATTGTTCCATCAAATTCGGAGCAAGTCTCGAAAAGAAGAGACATTGATACATCAATACGACCTGTCACAGGGATGAAATGGAGATCAGTATTGGATGCAATCTGTCAACAACTCATCTCTCCTGATGTGCGAGAAGACTTGATCTCCTTTAATCCACAAAAGCCCATGGGCTACCGTTGTGGCAAAGTCTATCCCATACCTGACGACCTGGTTCCTGACTAAAAGGCCAAAGACTAAACCTCACAGATCCAACCAAATCTGGATAAAGTCATCACATCACCAACCATCATAAGCCCTTGAGTCCAATTCAGTGGAATCTGTAGGCCGTTCGACGCCAACCATCCAATTCAATTGCGCCCACAAGTCAGAAACAATGATTGGGGCATCCAAACACGAAGGCCCATATCCACTACCTGTTCACCATGTGGGTTATGAGGTAAAAGACTCTTATAATTTCGGCTTCTTATCAGCCCATTGGTCAAATATACCACAAAGCAATTACCCTATATGACAAGAAAGATTGGGGCAAGTTTAGAATCCACGACAACCCGATGTTGGGACCCTTACAACAAGAATGGACCAATTTTGAAAATTACAATAACTCAACACTGGGGCATTTATCAACCATCCAATGAAAATGCACCAGTCCGCACCATCATCATGGTCTGTCATCAACAGAGCTTCCATCATTGGCTATCAGGTATGATCAATCTGTCTTTTTTAATCATAATTTTCTCAGAATACTGTGATCCACTGATAAGGTATGACTCTTTCATCTCTTTATGTGCTTTCAATTCCTAGTTACATGCATTGGCAATGATATACATGTTAAGTATAGATAAATCTTGCGTTAGAATCTTAGAAAAAGGTTTTAAAAAGATAATATTTTTGCTTAACTTGTTATGAATTGGATTAATTCCGATAAGCATCCGTGGAGCAAGAATCACGGGAATGATTAGAGAATTAAGATAATTTAACCTTTTGATTAGGCACGACATTCTAGTTCAAAGCGCTTTTTAGAACAAACTTGACCTCATATGCATGTCTGCACTTTGTGATCGCCTTAACTGTTAGCTATGGGGTCTGAAACTATGACGACAAGGATGACGATTAGTAGCCAGCCTAATGTCTCGAATCGTGGCCTGGGTTACTTGAGTTATTAAGCCTAAAGGGTGTCTTTACACCTGGTGCCCTAAAGCCATCTGGTTTGGGAGCCACCAGCCCAACGCTCATTATATGGGTAACGTAGTGCCTAAGATATCGAGCATTATAAGAAAAAGAAGTCAAAACCTGAGCAGATCCGAAATCGTGGCCTAGGTTACTTGAGTAATTAAGCCCGAGTGGTGTTTGTACACCTGGTGCCCTAAAGCCGTTTGGTTTGGGAGTCACCGGCCCAATACTCGCTACACGGGTAATTTATAGCCTAAGAAAACTGACCTCGCACAAGCTCAGGCAGGGAGCAAATAGAGTGACCGCCTGACTCATCTCAAAAATGTGGCCTTTGTTACTCGAGCCAGTACAGCCTAAGAGGTGTCTTAACACCTAGTACCCTAAAGCCGTCTGGTTTGGGAGTCATTGGACCAAAATTCGTTAAATGGGTAACCCTGAATAGCCTAAGAAAATGAGACAAAGTTAAGTGAGGAAAGAAAAAATTTTGCAAAATAAAAAAATGAGATCATCTAAAGTCATAGAAGAGATACCCCTGCTAAGGGTTGCGTCACTTATAGTGCACATGTCATATGACATTTAATTTTTGAATTAGTGTCTAAAGCGAAGATGAGGTGTCTCTGATGTAGGGAGATGAGTCTTTTGAATCTGATCCTACCCATGAAAAATGACCATGGATGCTTAAAAGTTTTCTTGCGATTTCATAACTTGTTAAATGAAAATTTTGATTTCCTTAGAAAAAATTCATTTTCATACTCCCTTTCAAGATCTTTAGCGATAAGATAAGAGAGCATTGAATACAAGCATTCATTTTCATAAACTTTAAACCTTCAAATGCCTCATTTACAAGATCAAACTAATCCCGACGGCCCGAGCCATCCAAATTTTAAGCACATTTTGTTATTTGTCTAATGTACAAAAAATTGCTCACTCAGGATGTGATCAACAAAGCAAGTTTCTTCTGTGAACCCTAGTAATAACCTGCGAAAAGGCTTTCCCTTTCCAAGAAATGGAAAGGATCTACGGCGGAACCAAGCCCCTCATCAAAAGAAAAGGGAGAATTCCTGAAAGAAGTCAAGGCGACATAAGTTTGTCTTTCCACAAGAAGGGAATTTTTTTTCAAGAGAGTCCTTAACTCATAATAAACAGATGCCCAATGACATAAAGTCTGGCAAATGAAATCTACATCATTAAATATGTCAACCTGCGCTAAGTCCTAACAAGTCAAGGGCTCTACACTGCACTTCAACTCTGGGTAATGAAGGAACGGGCTACATCCTCCAGGACGTCAGCATCACCCGGGTCATCAGCCAAGCCAGATCTAATCCAGTAGGGCCATAAAGTAACGTTCTCATCCCTTTTCATAATCAATAATCAAAACTGTTGGCGTCAATCTAGCGTAGCATCGAGGACAGAGTCGACGATGCAGGTCGTGGAACACTACTTCAGTGAACATATCGGGATATCTTCCAGTAAAGCCATCAGTGTCTGAATCACCAAATGTACTAGCGCCAGATCTAGATTCAGAAATAGCCACCTCCGTGAGATCCCCACTAGAGACGACATATGAAAGGAGAACATCTGAATCTGCCATGTCAAAAGAAGTCATACAGGAGTTAGAGCTGTTAAGCCTATCAAAATCCATGCTTGAAAAGAAACTTCAAATCACCTCAGAAAGAATGAGGTATGGTTCTAAATCAATTTAATTAAGCATATGCATCAACCTGGGACAAATTAAGGTCATCATATCATGTCTGGTCCGTATATGTGCAACAAGCGCTACATCAGCGCACATCTCCATTAAAAAGTTAGGCATACATACCAAGTACAATTAAAAATGCATACACATTAAATACACAAACTCGATGAAAAAGTCTGTTACCGTTCGAGTAGGCATCGGGATAGTCCAATGAACAACCATTGTCCCTACCATCAGAATAGGCACTGTTGCAAACTACCGGTGTAAGTTATCATCTGAATATTCATCAATAGCACCCACTGAGGTAACTCGACAAAAGAGATATATCCCCAGCGGAGGAGCCTTCAGAAATGTTTAACGGCATCAGCCAAGAGAAAATATGCCCCCTGATAGTATCGACAAATGGGAGAAACCATTGGTCTTAAAACTAAGGTAACAACAAAGGCTATCATAAAGGACATCATCCCCAGCAAAAATGTAGAAAACAGTTCAGTTTATCTTCATTAAACCAAGCATCGGTAACACCGATAGAAATCAAATCTTTGGAATTAAAACCACCATGGACATCAGCAGCACTAGTGAAAGTCAACCGCTGAGATCAGCCCCAACACAGGCATCATCCATGATCGGTCAGGGTAAGCGATTTGCAATGCGATTTGTGATACAATATGCGATTTGTGAAGTGCAAAATGCGATTTGCAAAAACATTTTGATATTCATTGCATTGCGATTTGCATCATTAAAAATACATCTCGTCATATTTCAAGTGTCTAGTAAATCTTTATCATGTCCATTCCATTGCATTGCATAAACATGATAAAGAGGGGCATCTGTAGACACTCGAAATTTTGTTTTCCTGTTACTAACCTTGTAGGAGGATAAAATCGTATTTTTAGCCCTGGTCTTAATACAAGGATGCCAGTTTAACCCCGATCTCAATACCGGGCCATAAGATCAACCCCGATTCCAATACCGGGATGCCAGATCAGCCCTGGTCCTAATACTGGGTTGCTAGATCAACCTTTGTCCTAATATTGGGATGCCAGTTTTACACTGATCTTAATACCGGGATGCCAGTTCAACCCCGATCTCAATACTGGGCCATCAGATCAACCCCAATCTCAATACCGGGCCATCAGATCAACCCTGGTCTTAATACCAAGCCATCAGATCAACCCCGGTCTCAATACCGGATGTCGACGTTTGTTTAAAAAATTTACGGGTCGGGTCACAACCCGAATCTTTTAATCTCGTTTCCTAAGTTCTCTCTACCCTTACTCTTTTTATTTAGGAAAAAGGTTTTGAAGGGTTTTTTAGGAGAAAGGCCAATATTTATCATGTCGACGATTTGAACATTTACAAAGTCGCTAGTTGGTAGATTTGAAATGGTTGTACCAACTCAATCGAGTTTTGATTGAAAGAGGCCCAATTGTTGGATATTGTCAAAACTTGATCTTTGAAAAGAATGTTTTGAGCTCAGGGGCTTGGTTAAGTATGGGGAAGGTGTTAGGCACCCCACGACTCCCGTGTAAATACGGTACCGCATCTTTTTAATATTTCCCTTTAAAACTGGAATGCGTGAGTGAATGCTATTTAAAATTGGGCCTATTGATTTAATTGATTGAAAGTAGTACTTTGCTTCGTTGAACCTATATACGAAGGGTTTGATTTGATTTGAAAATCAGTCTTTGATTTGATTTGCAAAAGCTTTTAATTTGATTTTCTTCAAATGCTTTCCTTTTGATTGATTTGAAAATGATGTTTTGAAAGCTGGTTTATCAAACCCTTACACTGCCATAGGAATTGAAGCCTGTTGATACTTCCAATTTTATCTTTATAGCCTTAAGGCTGCCTGTGAATGGTGATTTGTCGGGCTGCGAAGCATCCTCGACCACAGAATGTACAAGTGTTGGTCTCCTCATGGGTATGAAAACCATCGGAGGGACGCTGACACGACAATCAATATTTTTTCATTATTTGGAGACCTTAAATTCGGATAACCATTTTAAGTTCTATTTACATGTACATTTTTATAGAAAAACTGGCAGGGTACATTTGTAAATCAGAGTTTGTCCATCGTGGGAATCAGATTCTGATCATTTTGACCGTGAATCCCACGATTCCTAGACTCATATATGATTAGCCAAAACCTACACAGTTCAAATTTGAACAGAAATAGATAAATATCCCAAAATTGCCAGAACCGAGGATTCATTCAGTAAATCTCGGTCCGCACGACCAAAGCATCTCGTTCCCACTAGATAGCGATCTATGGGACACGAGGTTCCTTTTCAAGCTGAAACTAGAAAGAAAGCTAGATTTAAGGAAATCTCAGCCATTCTAACTTCCCGGTTCAGTTTGGAGGTTTTGAACCGTTTGAAAACTAGAATTGGCGAGATTTAAATAAATCTAGTCCTCCTACAGATATATATCAGTGTCCATTCATATAAGATGAATATTTACGCAGCAGTTGAATAAAAAGCGAGTACAGAAATATATATATATATATATACATATATATATACAAACATATATAAAAGCTGTAAACGGCGATGGGTTTTCACGCCGGTGCCCTAACTAGAATTGATATATATATATATATATATATGTATATATATATTGACAAAAACGTAGTCAACCAAGACTGGAAAGAGGACCAGTGATGGTGAAGGCTGCTTATATATGCATAAATATATATAAAAGCAATAAAAAGGCCACAAAATGATCTAGGCCGAACAAGAATGTATATTGCAGAAAAGTAGTCAACTAGTGACTGGGGAGATCACCCAGTATGGCGAAGTGTGCAAAAATAGTATAAGGCCACGAAATATTCTAGGCCAGACGGGAATGTAAATTGCAGAAAAGTAGTCAACTAGTGACTAGGGAGATCACCCAGTATGGCGAATTGTACAAAAATAGTATAAAGGGCGATGGATTTTCACGGCGGTACCCGGACTGATTTGATATATATATATATATATATATTGATAGAAATGTAGTCAACCAAGATTGATACGAGGACTAGTGATGGTGAAAATCGCTTATATATGCCTAAATATATATAAAAGCGGTAAACTACCTCAAATTTGACATCCGGGCTAGAAAAAATTGAAATGTTAGTATATATACAGTTAAATATATACAAAAAAGGGCTAAACTTGGACTGGGCAGATAACCCAGTTCGGAGAAATTGCCAGAACGTGTGTGCCAGTGCATTGAAGCTGCTGGATCTGACGAATTGTCAATCCGAGTTGTAGAAATGCTAGAAAATTAGTTTATGTACAAAAATGTATTAAATTTTGATGAAAACGACCACAAAACTAAGTTCCGAGCATTTTTAGAAAATGAAACTTAAAGTGCAAGTGTATAAAAGTACGAAGAAGTAATATTCACTTTCTGATCGTGAAAATACTTGTAATGGATTGCTACACAAACTTTCTGCCGAATCGTAGGCTCTATACGTCCAAATCTACCAGTTATTTTTTGATATGTGGTAGTATATGGGTATATCTATATGTTAGAGTGAGAATATTTGCCTTTGGATGAGGTGTAAAAGTTAGAAAATTGAACTGCCAAAGCTTCGCTGCGTTTTTGGATTCTTGAAAGTGAGGGGGGCACATTTATTTATAGGCCAGGGAGCCTCCACTCTACCTGCTGCTGTCGCAAGTAGAGGTACGGCTCCCCAAGGTGGGGGCCACATGCCCAGCTTCTTTGTCTCGAAGTGCGTGCATGTCGAACAATACGATGTCAGATTCAAAACTTCATAACTTTTGATCGGAGCGTCCGTTTGAGGCGTGCTATATCTTTTCGAAAATCCCTCGTCGAGGGTGTTGCAATGACATATGATTTATCCCTTTTTAAGACCAAAAAGATGAGTTCATGGTCGGGTCTTGTTTCCCCGCAGTTTGTCTGTCTAGCCGTCTTGCGCTGTTTGCACCCGGGATCATTAATGTGGTTTATTCTAACTTTGGCGGCATTAATTCGACTTGAGTTTGATCAAATCAACTAAGGGTTGGTAAAATGACCATTTTTCCCCTTCCATGGTTGCCTCTAGTGTCGGCATGGCCTCTGGTTAACTTTCGAGAGCTGTTTCCAAGACTTGGATCCCATTCGAGTCTATTTGTCCTCAGTGTTGCCTCTTTAGCTGATGTGGTCATTCTAGGTTTTCTTCTGGAGTTATTGTGATGCATTTAGTTTATGTCTGAAGTCAACCTGACTTCCCAGGATGATGTCGGGGCTGACCTGTACCTCCTTAGTTGCTGCCGGGGCTGACCTTAACTTTTCGAGTTGCTGCAGGGGCTGAATTGGTTGACCGATATTGAGATCAGATTTGCGTTGCTTGACCGATATCGGGGGTCGGATATAAGTTGACCGATATTGGGGATCGGATTTAAGTTGATCGATATTGGGGATCAAATTTTAGTTGAAGGACCAGTATTGGTGATTGAATTTGACTTGAAGAGACGGCCTTACCCTCCTTCAGTATTAGTAACAGGGACACAAAATTTTGAGTGTCTACAGATGCCCCTCTTTATCATGTTTATATAATGCAATTGAATGAACAGGATAAAGATTGCTAGACACTTGAAATATGACAAGATATTAATGATACAAATCGCAATGCAATGAATGTTAACATGTTTTTGCAAATCGCATTTTGCACTTCGTATATCGCATCATAAATCACATCGCAATCGCATCGCATCACATATCGTATATCGCATATCGTATCGTAAATCGCTTACCTTTATCGGTGCTTGTGATGGGGCTGATCTCAACGGTTAACTTTCATCAATGTTGCTGATGTGTATATCGGTGGTGACTTGAACGGTTTAATTTCGATCGGTGTTGCCGATGTTTTGTTTTATGAGTTTGAACTCACATGTTTCCCACATTTTTGATGGGGATAACGTTCTTTATGATAGCCTTTGTTGTTATCTTAGTTTTAAGACTAATGGTTTCCCCAATCTGTCGATATTATTAGAGGACAGATTCTCTCTTGGCTGATGTCGTTGTATATTTTTGAAGCTCCTCTGATGGGGATATATCTCTTTTGCCGAGTTACCTCAGTGGGTGCTCCCGATGCCTATCCTGATGATAACTTACACCTGTAATTTGCAATAGTGCCTAGCTTGATGGTAGGGACAATAGTTGATCATTGGACTATCCTGATGCCTACTCGAGCGGTAGCAGACTTTTTCATCGAGTTTATGTGTTTAATGTGTATGCATATTTAACTCTACTGGGTATGTATACCTAACTTTTTAGTGGAGATGTGCGCTGATGTATCGCTTGTTGCACATGTGCAGACCAGACATGATATGATGATCTTAATTTATCCTAGGTTGAACCATATGCTTAATTGAATTGATGTAGAACCATACCTCACCCTTTCTGAGGTGATTTGGATTTTCTTTTCAGGCATGGATTTTGATAGGTTTATCAGCTCTAACTCTCGTATGGCTCCTTTTGTCATTCGTATAGCAGATTTGGATGTTCCCCTTTTATATGTCGTCTCTAATGAGGATCTCACAAGGGCTGCTATTTTCTGGATCTGGATTTAGTGTTGATACCTCTGGTGGTCCAAACACAGATGGCTTTATTAGGAGATATCCTGATATCTTCGCTGAAGTAGAGTTCTACGGTCTACATCACCGGATCCTTCTCCGATGCTACGGTGGATTGATGCAAATAATTTGATCACTGATTATGAAAAAAGGCGAGCTCTTAACTTTGTGACCCTACTGGATTAAATGCTGGCTTGGCTGATGACCCAAGTGATGCTGACGTTTTAGAGGATGTAGCCCGTTCTTTTATTGCTTAGATTTGATCATCAGTGTAGAAGCCTCGAATGATGAGGACTTGGCACAGATTGATATGTTTGATGATGCAAATTTCATTTGCCAGGTCTTTTGTCATTGAACATCTCTTTTGAGGATTTTTCCCTTTTTGTGGAGGGACAGCTGATGTCGCCTTGATTTCTTTCAAGAACTCTCCCTTTTCTTTTGATGAGGAACTTGGTCCCGCCATAGATCCTTTCCATTTCTTCGAATCGGCAATGCCCCAGCCCTTTCATAGGTTGTTACTGGGGTTCATCGAAGAAACTCGCTTTATTGACTATATCTATGGTGAGCAATATCCTGCACATTCAGACGAATAACAATATGTGCCGAAAGCTTGATGGCTCGGGTTGTCGGGGTTAGTATGACCTTGTGGATGAGGCAGTTGAAGTTAAGGTTTATGAAATTGAATGCTTGTATTCACCGAGCTCTTATCATATCGCTAAAGATCCTAAAATTGAGCATGAAGATGAATTTTTCTTAAGGAAAACAAAATTTTCGCTTGACAAGCTATGAAATTGGAAGAAAACTTTTAAGTGTCCATGGTCATTTTTAATGTGTAGGATTAGATTCAAAAGGCTTATCTTCCTTTATTAGAGACACCTTATCTTCGCTGAAGACACTGCTCTTCACAGGATTAACATCATATGACATACGCACTACGTGTGACGCAACCCTTAGCAGGGGTTTCCCTTCTATAACTCTAGATGATCTCATTTTCTTGCAAAATTCTAATTTTTTTTCTACTTTATCTCATTTTCATAGGCTTTTCAGGGTTACCCATGTAATGAGTTTTGGACCGATGACTCCTAAACCAAACGATTTTAGGGCACTAGGTGTTAAGACACCCCTTAGGGTTTACTGGCTCGAGTAACAAAGGCCACACTTCGAGTAAAGCTAGGCAGACTAGTCTATTTGATCTTTGCCTGAGCCTATACAAGATTCATTTTCTTAGGCTCTAAATTACCCGTGTAGTGAGTGTTGGGCCGGTGACTCCTAAACCAAACAGCTTTAGGGCACCAGGTGTAGAGACACCCCTCGGGCTTAATTACTCTAGTAACCTAGGCCACGATTCCAATCTGCTCAGGTTTTGACTTCTTGTATTGCTCATTTTCTTAGGCACTAAGTTGCCCATATAACGAGCGTTGGGCCGGTGGCTCCCAAACCAGATGGCTTTAGGGCACCAGGTGTAAAGACACCCTTCATGCTTAATAACTTAAGTAACCCAGGCCACGATTTGAGACATTAGGCTGGCTACTAATTATCATCCTTATCGTCATAGTTTCATACCCCACCACTAAGAGTCAGGTCAATCGCAATGTGTAGACAGTCATATTAAGTCAAGTTTGCTCTAAAAAGTGCTCTAAACTAGGACGTCATGCCTAATCAAAAGGTTGAATAGTCTTAATTCTTCTAATTTCTCTCATGATTCTTGCTCCACGGACGCTTATCAGAATTAATCCAATTCATAACAATTTAAGCAAAAATCTTTTTTTTCCTTTCCTCTTTTTCTGAGATTCTAATGCATGTAACTGGAAATTGAAAGCACATAAAGAGATGAAAGAGTTGTACCTTATCAGTGGATCAAAGTATTTTAAGAAATACCGGATCCCCAATGATGGAAGCTTGGACGATGATGGACCATGCTGATGATGCCGACTGATGCATTTTCATTGCATGGTTGATAAATGCCACAGTATTGAGTTGTCGCCATTTCCAAAATTGGTCCAGTCTTGTTGTAAGGGTCCCCACATCAGGTTGTCGTTGATTCTGAACTTGCCCCAGTCTTGCTTGTCATCTAGGGTGATTGCTTTATGGTTTGTTTGACCTGTGGGCTGATATTATGCCGAGATCGCAAGAGTCTTTAATCGCATGACCCCAATGGTGAACAGGTAGTGGATTTTGGCTTTAATGCTTTGATGCCTTAGTCATTGTTTTTGATTTATAGGAGCAATTGGCTTTGATGACCTTTCTTCTGATTTGATGAAGTTTCAAATTGAGGGTGTCAGTTGGTCGAAGGTCCTTGTTGATAATTATGCTTGATATATTGCTGTGTTATTGTTTTAACTTTGATGTCGATATGCCTTCGAACTCCGATGAATTGGACCTAAGAGTTCAACTTGGTTGTTTATGTGATGGCTTTAACCGGATTTGGCTTGATCTGTGAGGTTTAATCCATGGCCTTTTACTCGAGGAATATATCATCGTGTATGAGATAGACTTTTCCACGATGGTAGCCCATGTGCATCTATAAGTCAAAGGAGATTAAGTCTTCACGCAAATCAAGAATGACGAGTTGCTGATAGGTTGCATCCTATGATGATTGCCATTTCATCCTTGTGACTAGTCATTTTTATGTATCACTGTCTCTTCCTTTTGAGACTTGCTCTGGATTTGATGGAACAACATTGAGGTGCAGTCTGGTCCTCTCAACATGTGTCATCGATCTTGAGTGTAGGCTTTTCATGTTTGGCCTTCACGAGTTGACTTCTACGCTAGAGAAGTATGAGCATCTTACGGGTTTGGCATTAGCTATGCCCCGTGCCAAGAAAACCATTAATTACATGAGACGACCATTCATGGCCATAATTGGTTTAAGACACAGAGTCGTCACTGAGGAGGTTACTGCTGGACGTGTAGTGTCCATTGATTGCTTTGGTAGTTTGGACCGCTACGACAGATGGGCGGTAGTCTGCACGAGTGGATGTGATGTTGATGTGCATCACTGCTTATCTGTACATGCCTCTATATATAGACTACTTACATACTGGCTTGATGGTAGTGGTTCGCGCCCTCAGACAGGGTTGTACGATTCTACCTATGATATTAGTCGAGACTCTGAGGTCGGCTACTTTCTGCAGTACCCATCTAGGGGGAATTTTTAGAGGTAGAGTTGTTCTGCTGTATGTATGGTTCATGACGCATTTGAGTCCAATCGGCACCTTCAGAAATCATGGGTAATGCTTTACCCCTAAGATAACCCTGTTGTACTCCTTCTAGCCAGTGGAGTGTTCATAGGCGGCATCATAGTCGACCTTTTTGTCAGAGATCAAGCACCCCTTTTCGATCTCTCCATGTTTAGGGCTGAGTTCCCCCTATAACTTTATTACTCACGCAGTTGGCATGGATTATCTGCCCCTGGCGAGTTTGAGAGGGGTGACCACATATCATCCGCTGGTAGTCGTGGGCCAGTTTGACCGATGACAGAGCATTCACCACTTTGAGGGGCTATGGATCAGCGAATATCAGCTTCGTCTTTGTCATCAGCTGACCTTACTAGGTCTTATGAGTGTTAACTCATAGGGAGAGGGCTGATTTCTCTAATAGCCATCCAAATTGTTCTCCAGAGTATGTGGCATGGTTAGAGTCCAATATCGCATTGGTTGCGGCTGCCCAGCAGCTCTGAGTATTGATTCTGATGAGGTGGACCCTATGGAGGATCCTGATTCTCCCACTGAGGATGATTTATTTACTAGTTTGACAGCTGCTTTAGTTAGTGACCTTCCGAGCATCCTTGTCAGGACAGATTCAGCTGTCGTTGATTCACTAGCTCGAATGATCTTTGAGAGGGATTAGGCTAGGGTGTTGATGTTGATAACCCTATCTGGAAGAGATAGATCTTTCCCCACTAGAGACGAGGCTCAACCTACTCCGGATGCAGCATTGAGAAGAGAGACGAGATTCGTTCTGTCAGAGATGCAGCCTTTGAGGAGATTCAGGAGGTTTTAGTTGCTCGGGATGTCGATTTTGCTAAGAGGGACGAGGCCATAGTATACAGATGCTAGTGGATGTTTTGGCTCTAAAATGGAGAATCAGGGTTAGGAGCTTGCAGCTACTCCCCTAACTTCAAAGAGAGATGCCATGTTGGCATTGTCATCTCGTCTATCATCGGATCCATACACTAGCTTTGTTTTTTCTCAACAAGGCCTGGTGGCCAAGGAGACTTGATAGCTTTTGAATTTTATAGGGTTTCAGTGTCTTGGAACTGGTTTTATATTGGTTCTTTATTTTTTTCTTGAAGGCCAAACCGCACCATGAATAGCTGCTTACGTACTCCCGGGTTAAGGGAGATCAGGTCATTCGTAGTTTGTGTTTTGTGGGGAAGGTTTAAGAAGTGTCTCTTCTGGGTTTGAGTTTGGTTTGATGGGTTTTTGAATTTTATGTTTTGTTTGACTGCGCCGTGAATAGCTGCCTATGTACTCCCGGGTGGAGGGAGATCAGGTAATTTGTAGTTCGTGTTTTTGGCTTAAAAGGCTCGATTTTTGATTTTTTTTTCCTTTTTGATTTTTTTGATTTTTTTTGGTCTTTTGATTGTATATACATGGAAAATAAAGGGCATAATGCTAAGAAAAGGATAACGTCCCAACATCCTCTGGAACTCACAACTTTCCTCTTGATCTACGTCCTCCTAGCTAGCTGAGGCCTGATAGTCCAGTCGTTTGGGGTTATGTTGCCTTCGAGGCTTGTGATAGAGCTTCCCTCTTGGCTCTGAATATCTTCAATCCCTGCCATAAATTGATCGCCTCCTGAATCAGCATATTCCTTAAGGAGGCTTAAACTAGACTCGTCGCAGAAAGGTATGAACTCTAGGTTACTTGATGGGTTGGCTTCCTTGACAATTTCACCACCTTTCCCTTTATCTGCTCCTTCACCTTCCTCATAGGCTTGAGAGGATTTGAGTATGAAATTCCCCTCGCACTAATATTGTATCTCTTGCAAGGAACTTTCCTTTTGGATTTTTTCCATACGGGGAAGGATCAGTATCTCCTCCTTATCATCCAGGAGGATAAGGTCAGGAATGTGGTTGTTAACTTCTAGCAATAAGATGTTTGATGATGGTGGATGAACTTCATTGGGAGATTCTTTTGTCTCCTCGGTTACTCTTAGCATTAGGATCGGTCCACCTTGTGTTCTGCCAGGATTGGTGGTTACAGCCGTCACTTTCTTTGAACTGCTTGTCTCACGTGGACATCTTAAGTTCTTTATTTCCGTATCGCCTTTTCTGGTCATGGGGACTTCTATCTTTAGTTCTCCACTTTTAATGACATCCTGGATTTTGTGCTTTAGGGACCAACATTTCTTTGTTGCATATCCAGGTGAGTTAGAATGATAGCGACATATCTTGGTGGCATCAAAACTTTTCGTTTTGAGCTTGGTAGGTGGAAGCAACTCAGTAATCTTTCTCTGCGCAACCATTAATGCCAACATATTTTTCAATGAGTCCCCCAAAGGTGTGAATACCCTTCTCCGCCGACTCTCCCCGACTCTCAGTGCCGTATGATTTCGAGGGTTTGCTCGTGTATGGAATGTCTCTTGATATGTCCTCTTTGGGAATTCGCATTCCTCCGGACTATTTTTCCTTTGTCGAGATCTTCTGGTAATTTTATCATTCCACCTTTCTCGTCCATTCGACCTGCTTTGATCTTCTTCATTTAGATGGCTGTTCTTGGAGGGAGATCTTGTGACACCCCCAAATCCGGGTCCTCTGACCCCGGTTCGGTTGCCACGAAACAATACTAACATCCACCTTTAAGTAACATACGATAACTAAAATGCGGAATATAATAAATGTACGTCATTCATTCAAAAGGTGTTACTCGTCCCAAGATTCGATAACCTTAATACATCAATACAAATATACCCTAGAATAAACAGTAGGGTTCATATTACATTAACAGTAATTAAACAAATCATAAAGACAAAGTCTGCTCCTTGTAAACCATCCTAAATCTTTCATTTACCCTTGTCCTTCCATGAGGGCTATGGCTCAACTGCAATATAAGTCGTGATATAGCAAGAATGAGCAACAAGTTTTCTCAGCAAGTTTAAATATAACAATAAAGGATATATCATGATGAATGAAAAAATATCTGACAATGATTTCAACAAAATGAATATCTTAAAGATTCAACAATATGAATATTAGAACGATTCAATAATATGAATATCTGAACGATTCAACAATATGAATATTAGAATGATTCAATAATATGAATATTTAATAGATTCAACGATATGAACATCTGAACAATTCAACAATATGAATATTAAAAGCAAAGATAATAATTGCCTTTAGAATGACTGATAGTCGAGTAGACTCTGAACTATAACTTTCCAATGGGTTCAATAGCTAATTGACCCTTTTTAGAATTACTGGCTTCTGACTACAGAAACTAAGTACCTCGAGGAGTTCAGCCTCGGGCACATTGTGAATATGCATAACACTTAAATCTGCTTACTCGTATCATATATATTAGATACCTGGGCACACTCCTATATATGAGGGGTGTTCTGTTCCGTCTAAGAATCCTTACCATCAATTGGTTTGGATAGCTTCAAAGAAAACTTCATACACTAGTCTGACCTAGCAAAGGTTCAGACTCTTACTGACATAGTTCAAGAAATTTAGAACCTTGAATAATGTACAAGTCCAAGACTGTACGAGCTCAAATGCACTAGGTGCGGACATCAATAATATCAATGTGGAATAATTGATAAGTAATTAAACCACTAAATAACATGCTTGGAAATAATGTTCAAGCAATTAAGTAAACGACTTTCGATTCAACAATAACCTACTCAATACAATATGAGAAGGATAGAGAACTTGCACAAAGTGAAGTTTAGAATTTGCACAATATATGAATTTATGTAAGTTCGGGGAACTTGCACAATACTCAACGTGTGAAGTTCGGGGAACTTGCACAATACTCAAAATGTGAAGTTCGGGGAACATGCACGATAATAGATTTCTTGCATAAAATAGATGCATAGGCTTAGACACTTACAATATCGAAGAGTGAAATTCGGGGAATTTCACTATAATAGATCCCTTGCATAAAGTAAATGCATAGGTTAGGATATTTTCTTACAACGTTCTTTGAGTAAAGTAAACACAAAGATAAGATACTTGCACAATATACGAGTTTGAATAAGTTTAGAGAACTTGCATAATAAAGAAATGAAGTTCTGCAATTTGCAAAATAACCAAAGTGTGAAGTTCGGGGAACTTTCACAATACTCAAAATGTGAAGTTCAGGGAACTTTCACAATACTCTAAATATGAAGTTCGGGGAACTTTCACAATAACCAAAGTGTGAAGTTCGGGGAACTTTCACAAGACAATAATAACCTACTCAATACACTATGAAAAGGATAGGAAACTTTCACCAAAAATAAGTGAAGTTTAGAAACTCGCTTACACGGTTCATTGAATAAGGTAGTACAAGAATTTAGGATACTTGCATTCAATATAACAATCATTTGAAGTTAGGAAACTTGCTTAAAATATCTGTTGAATAAAGTAATGCAAGGGTCTAGGAAACTTGCTCAAATATTACTGGAGGAATATAAGGAACTTGCCTGTTTGCTCAGCTATAAATAAATTCTAGCTTTAATAAAACTGCATTGGAACGACCTAGCATTAGCAAGTCGTCCTTTCAATTAGCATGTATAAACTAATATAAGTCTACACTTAACAAACGTCTATTTATCATATAATTCTAGCATATAGTTCACGTAAGTCAATCTAATCCTGCCTTTAGATTTACTAACTTTAGATTACTTAGCTTCTATGCGTCAATATAGGCTTGAACACATAGCACTTCCAGTTACTGATATAAATCAACACACATGCGTATAAGTTTTATCTAACTCAAGTTTGAAAGCTAACATGTTCATTCTATGTTCACTTCAAGACCACATATTTTTATGTCCGACATTCACATACTTTAAACAATATAAGTTCATGCTTCAAGATTGGTTACTAAAGTCATGTTATTACATAACAAGGTCAAACAATACTTAAGTAGTTATGCTTGTGCGTATACTACAAGTGTACACTTTAATCGTCATAACTCATGCCTTAGGAATCCACTTTCTATAAGTATGCGTGCATAGTTGAAATTTGTGTTTAACCAAGTGCGGTTCATGTTAATATGTCTATAGGCATAATGACATCCTAATAAACATGCTTGCATGCTCACAACATAACTCACATGGTATTTGATGTTGTTTATCTTTCAAAGCTTAAGTTCTCTTTCAAAAATTTCACTAAGTCCATAAAGGTCATTTACTATAAACAAGGTATCTTCATATAGATTTCATATGCATTAGAAACACATATTTAAACCACCTAAATGCTCTCATATCACAAGACAAAATTATTGGTCAAGTTTACCTTTCAAAGTTCTTAAGTTTCTTATTTAAAAATATCTTAACTTACGATCAAGTATGCTAGTATGTTCTACCATATTAGACTTAGTGCTCATGTCCATTTGGACCATACTAACATGCTTGCCCAATTAGAATGCATACATAATATCTATATGTTAAAGTTCACCTTTGAAACTTATATCTTTCATTAGAAATGTTAACTATCGAGGTCAACATGTTCAAGTTATATTATGATACCTATATACACAAGGTAATACATCTTTCATGCATCTCAACATTATATTATCATGCCTGAAAAATCAGAATGTAGACATGACACACACATGTCAAAGTTTACTTTAAAAGTTCTAAGTTCCTGTTCAAATTCTAAGTTCACTTAGCAAGGGATTTTAATGAAGTTAAAACAACCCACGC
Source organism: Panax stipuleanatus (assembly GCA_020205555.1). NCBI lineage: Eukaryota > Viridiplantae > Streptophyta > Magnoliopsida > Apiales > Araliaceae > Panax > Panax stipuleanatus. The sequence continues at coordinate 339,399 of JAINUT010002301.1, read as the reverse complement.
CATCTCAATAAACACATGTATATATGCTAACATATTCCTCATACTGGCCTAAGTAGTGTAACTAAGTTAACAATGACCAGATTGCAAAAAGGAAGCAGGAATCTGCAGAGAGGCACTGGCGCAGCTGCACCGCTGGCTAGTGCAACACTGACGTAGCTGCGCAGGCTGGCGGCCAGACGCAGAGCATTACTGTTTTCGGCAGTAACCATAAACCCAACACAGAAAATTCCAACGAATAACAATTCAATCATACTACAACACAGTTCTAGTATATATATCAACTTATATACCACTTAATCATATTCCAGACCAATTAACAAACAATCCATGCCTAACTTAAGAATCAAAGACTTAGAAATCTCAGAATTTAGAAAAATGAAGGACATGAATGAAGAGTATGGAGAGAATTATACCTCTGCAACTGCTAACTCAAACTTCCTCTACTGATATGTATACAAGTACTCACCCTTTTCTTGAATTAATCAGACAATTTTTCTAGCAAATTGTGAATGAGAGGGAGGGCTTTCATTTATAGAAAATTGATTGCCCAGTACATATCTTTGCTTCATGGTTTGATTCAATGTGCAATATAAGAATTCAATGGGTAGGAAGGATTTGGTGATTTAGTTGTTAGAGTTCATCATCATGCCCACTCCCCATTGCATTATTGCTATGAAGCTAGGGAGTTTGCTGAGTTTGAGGAAGAATAGGGAATAGGATAGCCTCATGATGTATTCACGTGTGTATGATATATGACCCTTATTGTGGGACAAGAACTCAGCATTTGGAAAATCATACAACACTTAGTTATGCTAAGGATACACATATATAAGCCCACTTAGGTTATTTAATAAATACACTAGGTTATATAATATATATGCACATAGTATATATTTAAGTTGTACATTAAGATGGGTGTTACCATGTTATCTCAATAAAATAATGTATCAAGTAGGTATATATATACCAATCATATAATTCATGTACATTTTCCTACTAACACCAAATATAAAGTACTTGAGTATTATTATAATAATAACTGTTATTATAATAATTATAATAACTTATTGAAATCATTTATCAATTAATAATGTTATTGATATAATATAACGTAATAGGGTATACCTATTAATGTCTATCCATGTATTGTCACATGCTCTTATGTACACATTCAATTCATCAACCTCACATAATACAATTAAGGTTACTATATATTCTATATATAATAAATGGTTAACTACCATATAAATAACACATGTTTGTATAAAACAATAAATCAGTTAATCAAATAAATATAATATTATTATATTTATTAATCTCTTACTCATTAATTATTATCTATTCATAATAATAATTAATCATCACATTATCAACTAATTACTCCCAATTCATTAATTATTATTTATTCATAATAATTATAAATCAACAACAATAATAATTTCATACGTTATCAATTAATTACACCAATATCAATTAATCAATCACAATTAACTCTCTACACTATATTCAAGTAAATTGAATATGTAATTTACTAACACTTTTATTAATATTCTGATATAAAAGTCTTAGGGTTAATCTACTAATTTAAATAACCATTAGTGATTCCCTTCAATAAAAATCCTAGCATTTATTCGCATAGGTTAAATCACATATGCACATAACCACATAAGGTTTAAATAATTTTGAAAAATTAACTCCTAAAATTTTTAAATCATAAAAAAAAATTAATAAGGAGCTTAAAATTCCTGGTCGTTACATCCCTCCCCCCTTATAAAAATTTCGTCCTCGGAATTGTAAAAATAAGGTAACTCCAATAAAAATAGATAATTCGCTCTTATCACTTAGATAATCTCTACCGTCTGTTGTACCACTTCTGGTCCCAACAGTCGACGTTCACCTACCTCGTCTCAACACAACAGTGTTTGACACTATCCTTCCATAAAATGCTTCTACCAAAATCTATTTTCTTTGTTATAGTACTAACGGTACCCAAATTTGTCCTTTAAATCATAGAAGTTTAGTGCTATCAATCTTAAATTTCAACTCATCACCTTTAGCTAATCGCTTCTTGATGTTATCACAAACTTCGTCCTTCTCTTGTTCCTTCTTAACCTTATCTAATAATGTCGGGCTTACTGACACTGTAATTAATCTCTCTTGGTCTCCATTGGATACTTAACCTCTAAGTTTAGTCTTTTGAAAACTCTCACTAATCCCTCTTGAATGGTTAATCTCGATATTTCTCTCTGCCTTTCCTACTCAAGGCATCTGCCACTACATTTGCTTTGCCTAGATGGTACAGAATTCCACAATCATAATCTTTGATCAATTCTAGTCATCGGCACGGCCTCATGTTTAATTCCTTTTGTGTGAAGACATACTTCAAACTGTGTATATCTCACATTTCAATCCATACCAATAATGCTTCCAAAACTCCAAGGCAAAAACTATTGCTACTAAATCTCGTTTGGGAAAACATCCACGAATTCCCTTCAAATCAGTATAACAATTCCTATGAATGTATTCTACGGGGATAACTTCCTGGTTTACTAGTTCTACACCTATAGGGAGTTCTAATTCCTTACGGGGTAAGTCTAACTATTTAGTAAATTCTTCAGAAACAAAAGAACAGGTGGCACCCGAATCGAATAACACATATGCATCTAAACAATTGATCAGAATGATACCTGACACTACGTCCTTGTTGTTGCAAATGCCGCTAGCTGCAATGCCCTTTCTCTTCGGGCAGTCCTTGATTTGATGGTATGTGGCTCTACACGCGAAACATCCTCCATTTGACTTATTCGGACATTGAGGAGCCATGTGCCCCGATTGTCCACAATGATAACATGCGTTCTTCCCCTTCAAGCATTCCCCCGAGTGGTTCCTTCCACAGTTACTGCACTTTAAACTTTTCATAGCCTCTCCCCAGGATTTGCTACCTCCGGATGATTGGCTTTCCATCCATTTACGCTTATTGGGGTTGCTGCCTCCGCCGCTTCCCCCATTCTGTCCTTCCTGACCGGTCTTCTTAACTTGCTTAAATTGCGCTATGGCTTCATTACCTCCTTCGGCAATGATAGCCCTTTCCATAAGATCAGAAAAAGTCCTAATCTTTAATACATCTACTACCTTTTGAACCCATGGTTTCAATACTAATTCAAATCTCTCTGCTTTCCTGGCCTCCGTATCCACCTGATGCGAGGTGAATCGAGCCCACTCTTTAAATCTTGTCGCGTTCTCTGCGACTGACATACCTCCTTGTCTCAGCTCCAGAAACTTAACTTCCATATCTTGTTGCGTATTCTCTGAAAAGAAATTCTTAAATCTGTCCCACATAATAACTTCTTCGTCTGCTAGTCCTTTATTGGGTTCCCACCAATTATTAGCTTCGCCCTTCATCATGAATGTGGCAAAACTCGTCTTCTGTGCCTCGACCACCCGTGTGACCTTCAACACCTTCTCAACTTCTTCTATCCATGTGTGGGCTTTGATTGGGTCTAAGGTTTCCCGAAATCCGATGGTCCTACCAATTTAAAGTCCTTAAAGCAAACCAAGTAATGTTCTGGCTGCTCAGCTGCTGGCGGGGTTATGTTATGCATTGCTTCTGTTAATAGGTTAACGAAGCTCTGCATTGGGTTGACATTTCCCCCTCCACCATTGCTAACAGATCCTTCATTCCTCTGGTTCTGCGAAAATCCCCTAGGCAGCATGATCCTGAGGACAGGAAAAAAACATTAGGCTTTATGTGTATATGCTATTCATGTTAGCATTAAGAAGTTAGGACGTCTATCAATCATAGTTGATTTAAATAAACAACTTCAGTATCACAATAAGACTTGATGGATATCCTCAATCCATCACCTACAAACTCTACTTGAGTTTTCTACTAAGGTTATAACTTAGGTTTCGCATTCCTAACGTTTATAACTTAAAGCTTTGATACCAAACTGTGACACCCCTGCATCCGGGTCCTCTGACCCCGGTCCGGTTGCCACGAAACAATACTAACGTCCACCTTTAAGTAACATACGATAACAAAAATGCGGAATATAATAAACGTACGTCGTTCATTCAAAAGGTGTTACTAGTCCCAAGATTCGATAACCTTAATACATCAATACAAATATACCCTAGAATAAACATTAGGGTTCATATTACATTAACAGTAATTAAACAAATCATAAAGACAAAGTCTGTTCCTTGCAAACCATCCTAATTCTTTCCTTTACCCTTGTCCTTCACTGAGGGCTCAGGCTCAACTGCAATACAAGTCATGATATAGCAAGAATGAGCAACAAGTTTGCTCAACAAGTTTAAATACAACAATAAAGGATATATCATGATGAATGGAAAAATATCTAACAATGATTTCAACAAAATGAATATCTTAAAGATTCAACAATATGAATATTAGAACGATTCAATAATATGAATATCTGAACGATTCAACAATATGAATATTAGAATGATTCAATAATATGAATATCTAATAGATTCAACGCTATGAACATCTGAACAATTCAACAATATGAATATTAAAAGCAAAAATAATAATTGCCTTTAGAAAGACTGATAGTCGAGTAAACTCTGAACTATAACTTTCCAATAGGTTCAATAGCTAATTGATCCTTTTTAGAATTACTAGCTTCTGGATACAGAAAATAAGTACCTCGAGGAGATCAGCCTCGGGCACAACGTGAATATGCATAACACTTATATCTGCTTACTCGTATCATATATATTAATTACTTGGGCACACTCCTACATATGAGGGGTGTTCTGTTCCGTCTAATAATCCTTACCATCAATTGGTTTGGATAGCTTCAAAGAAAACTTCATACACTAGCCTAACCGAGCAAAGGTTCAGACTCTTACTGACATAGTTCAAGAAATTTAGAACCTTGAATAATGTACAAGTCCAAGACAGTACGAGCTCAAATGCACTAGGTGCGGGCATCAATAATATCAATGTGGATTAATTGATAACTAATTAAACCACTAAATAACATGCTTAGAAATAAAGTTCAAGCAATTAAGTAATCGACTTTCGATTCAACAATAATCTACTCAATACAATATGAGAAGGATAGAGAACTTGCACAAAGTGAAGTTTAGAATTTGCACAATATATGAATTTGTGTAAGTTCAGGGAACTTGCACAATACTAAACGTGTGAAGTTCGGGGAACTTGCACAATACTCAACGTGTGAAGTTCGGGGAACTTGCACAATACTCAAAATGTGAAGTTCGAGGAACTTGTACGATAATAGATTTCTTGCATAAAATAAATGCATAGGCTTAGACACTTACAACATCAAAGAGTGAAATTCGGGGAATTTCACCATAATAGATCACTTGCATAAAGTAAATGCATAGGTTAGGATATGTTCTTACAACGTTCTTTGAGTAAAGTAAAGACAAAGATAAGATACTTGCACAATATACGAGTTTGTATAAGTTTAGAGAACTTGCATAATAAAGAAATGAAGTTCGAGAATTTGCAAAATAACCAAAGTGTGAAGTTTGGGGAACTTTCACAATACTCAAAATGTGAAGTTCGGGGAACTTTTACAATACTCAAAATGTGAAGCTCGCGAAACTTTCACAATACTCAAAATATGAAGTTCGGGGAACTTTCACAATAACTAACTTTCACAATACAATAATAACCTGCTCAATACAATATGAGAAGGATAGGAAACTTTCACAAAAAATAAGTGAAGTTTAGAAACTCGCTTACACGGTTCATTGAATAAGGTAGTACAAGAATTTATGATACTTGCATTCAATATAACAATCAACTGAAGTTAGGAAACTTGCTTACAATATCTGTTGAATAAAGTAATGCAAGGGTCTAGGAAACTTGCTCAAATAAAACTGGAGGAAGATAGAGAACTTGCCTTTTTGCTCAGCTATAAATAAATTCTAGCTTTAATAAAACTGCGTTGGAACGACCTAGCATTAGCAAGTCGGCCTTTCAATTAGCATGTATAAACTAATATAAGTCTACACTTAACAAGCCTCTATTTATCATATAATTCTAGCACATAGTTCACGTAAGTCAATCTAATCCTGCCTTTAGATTTACTAACTTTAGATTACTTAGGTTCTATGCATCAATATAGGCTTGAACACATAGAACTTTTCGTTACTGATATAAATCAACACACATGCTTATAAGTTTTATCTAACTCAAGTTCGAAAGCTAACATGTTCATTTTATGTTCACTTCAAGACCACATATTTTTATGTCGGACATTCACATACTTTAAACAATATAAGTTTATGCTTCAAGATTGGTTACTAAAGTCATGTTATTACATAACAAGGTCAAACAATACTTAAGTAGTTATGCTTGTGCGTATACAACAAGTGTACACTTTAATCTTCATAACTCGTGCCTTAGGAATCCACTTTCTATAAGTATGCATGCATAGTTGAAATTTGTGTTTAACCAAGTGCGGTTCATGTTAATATGTCTATAGGCATAATGACATCCTAATAAACATGCTTGCATGCTTACAACATGACTCACATGGTATTTGATGTTGTTTATCTTTCAAAGCTTAAGTTCTCTTTCAAAAATTTTACTAAGTCCATAAAGGTCATTTACTATAAACAAGGTATCTTCATATAGATTTCATATGTATTAGAAACACATATTTAAACCACCTAAATGCTCTCATATCACAAGACAAAATTATTGGTCAAGTTTACCTTTCAAAGTTATTAAGTTTATTATTTAAAAATATCTTAACTTACGATCAAGTATGCTAGTATGTTCTACCACATTAGACATAGTGCTTATGTCCATTTGGACCATACTAACATGCTTGCCCAATTAGAACGCATACACAATATCTATATGTTAAAGTTCACCTTTGAAACTTATATCTTTCGTTACAAATGTTCACTAACGAGGTCAACATAATTAAGTTATATTATGATACTTATATACACAAGGTAATACATCTTTCATGCATCTCTAAATTATATTATCATGCCTGAAAAATCAGAATGTAGACATGACACACTCATGTCAAAGTTTACTTTAAAAGTTCTAAGTTCCTGTTCAAATTCTAAGTTCACTTAGCAAAGGGATTTTAATGAAGTTAAAACAACCCACGCCATCTCAATAAACACATGTATATATGCTAGCATATTCCTCATGCTGGCCTATGTAGTGTAACTAAGTTAACAATGACCAGATTGCAAAAAAGAGGCAGGAATCTACAAAGAGGCACTGGCACAGCTGCGCCGCTGGCCAGTGCAACACTGACGCAGCTGCGCAGGCTGGCGGCCTGACGCAGAGCAGTGCAGTTTTTGGCAGTAACCATAAACCCAACACATAAAATTTCGACGAATAACAATTCAATCATACTACAACAAAGTTATAGTATATATATCAACTTATATACCACTTAATCATATTCCAGACCAATTAACAAACAATCAATGCCTAACTTAAGAATCAAAGACTTAGAAATCTCAGAATTTAGAAAATTGAATGCCATGAATGAAGAGCATGGAGAAAATTATACCTCTGCAACTGCTAACTCACACTTCCTCTACTAATACGTATATAAGTACTCACTCTTTTCTTGAATTTATTACACAATTTTTCTAGCAAATTGAGAATGAGAGGGAGAGCTTTCATTTATAGAAAATTGATTGCCCAGTACATAGGTTTGCTTCATGGTTTGATTCAATGTGCAATATAAGAATTCAATGGGTAAGAAGGAGTTGGTGATTTAGTTATTGGAGTTCATCATCATGCCCACTCCCCATTGCATTATTGCTATGAAGCTAGGGAGTTTGCTGAGTTTGAGGAAGAATAGGGAATAGGATAGCCTCATGATGTATTCACGTGTGTATGATATATGACCCTCATTGTGGGGACAAGAACTAAGCATTTGGAAAATTATACAACACTTAGTTATGCTAAGGTTACACATATATAAGCCCACTTAGGTTATATAATAAATACACTAGGTTATATAATATATATACACATAGTATATATTTAAGTTGTACATTAAGATGGGTGTTACCATGTTATCTCAATAAAATAATGTATCAAGTAGGTATATATATACCAATCATATAATTCATGTACATTTTCCTACTAACACCAAATATAAAGTAATTGGGTATTAATATAATAATAACTGTTATTATAATAATTATAATAACTTATTGAAATCATTTATCAATTAATAATGTTATTGATATAATATAACGTAATAGGGTATACCTATTAATGTCTATCCATATATTGTCACATGCTCTTATGTACACATTCAATTCATCAACCTCACATAATACAATTAAGGTTACTATATATTTTCTATATAATATATGGTTAACTACAATATAAATAACACATGTTTGTATAAAACAATAAATCAGTTAATCAAATAAATATAATATTATTATATTTATTAATCTTTTACTCATTAATTATTATCTATTCATAATAATAATTAATCATCACATTATCAACTAATTACTCCCAATTCATTAATTATTATTTATTCATAATAATTATAAATCAACAACAATAATAATTTCATACGTTATAAATTAATTACACCAATATCAATTAATCAATCACGATTAACTCTCTACACTATATTCAAGTAAATTGAATATGTAATTTACTAACACTTTTATCAATATTCTGATATAAAAGTCTCTGGGTTAATCGACTAATTTAAATAACCATTAATGATTCCCTTCAATAAAAATCCTAGCATTTATTCGCATAGTTTAAATCACATAAGCACATAACCACAAAAGGTTTAAATAATTTTAAAAAATTAACTCCTAAAAATTTTAAATTACAAAAAAAATAAAATAAGAAGTTTAAAATTCCTGGTCGTTACAGATCTGCTTACATTCTGAATATCCTCCTCTTTCTCTTGGCTTTCTGATAGTTTAGTGAAATGTTTCCTTGTATCCTGATGTTGGCGCACTACCCGATTAGCCAGCAGAGTTACTTGATGTTGGATCGCATCCAATTTTTACATTATTGTCATACTCTCCTCTGAATTTTTTGACTCAAGGAAATTTGTTTTGTTCCTTCGGAGGTAATCCTCTATCCTTCGTATGTATTTACGATTTGGATACATTTCATCGATTCCTGACTCGATCATGTTTACTCCATCCGTATCATGTGGCATCAGAAAGTTGGTGTTGACATTTGGATGGTCATGTTGTTGGACCACAATATCGCCGTTTTTTATCAGATTTTGAATTTTATGCATCAAAAACCAACAATCTTGTGTATCGTGTCCTGAAGATCCTGAATGGTAAGCACATCCCTGACTATGATTGTATCTTTTGCTTTTTGGATCCAGAGGTGGAGCCAGTTCTATAATTTTCTTGTGATCTATTAGCTTCGCCAACATGTTTTCAAGGGAATCGCCTAGTGGAGTGAACACCCGATTTTCTGTTATGTAAAATTTTCTCTTTCTGTCCTGGTAATTGTTGAATGCAATTTGTTGTAATGACAGATTGCCTTTCCTCTCCTAAATGGGAGGACTACGATTGGGTCTCCTAGACTGTCCTTGTACAATTAGGGATATATCTGCATCGCCTTTCTTGGGTATCCTCATGGGATCATTCGCATAGTTTCTAGACTGTATATGATCGGCTACTACTTTCAAGGCCGTGAGATCTTTGATCTTGCCTGCTTTCAGGCCCATCTATGTCATTTCGCCATGTTTGATCATCTCTGAAAATGGCTTTCCTATTCCGGCCAGGATCCTCTCATAGTAAGGTGCCTCTTGGATGTCTATGAAAGTCATCACCATTTCAGCTTCCGTCATAGGCGGGCTAACTTGTGTTGCCAGGCGTCTCCATCTTTGGGCATACTCACGGAAAGACTCGGTGCTCTTCTTTTTGACTTTGGACACTTTATACCGATTCGAAACCATCTAAGACTGGAAGCTGTATTGAGTTACGAAGGCATGAGCTAGCTCTTCCCAACTGTGGATTTTTTCATTATCAAGTCGGGCATACCATGTCCTAGCCTCTCCAGTGAGACTCTTTTGGAAAAGCTGCGTTCTGAGGTTTTCATCTTCAGCATAAGACCCTAGCTCGCCAATGTATACTTTCAAGTGCGTATTGGGATCGCCTGCCCCATTGTACTTTTCAAACTCTGGGACTTAGAATTTGTCAGGATATATAGCCCTTGGGAATATGCATAGATTTGAATATGTGACACTTCCAAGGTTTCTAGTCCCTTTGATTGTTCGGATGGTTTCTTCCATTTGTTGGACTTTCCTTTGGATATCGCCAGTTTCTCGATCTTCTCTGAGATTTATGATTTCAGTGGTTTTGTTTGTTCTTTCATTGTATCGCGGTTCAGGGATCTGCATTTCCCCCTTTTTATCAGCACTTTGATTACCACCCTGTGAGGAGGTATCTGTTTGATTGAGTGTTGGCTGGCTCTGAGTGTTTTTGCTTTGTTCTCTTAGGAGGATAACCAACTCTGCTATTTGATTCTTAAGTCCTTCGAACTCTTTTTGAGATACGGAATCCGACTCGTATTGGCTACTTTCAGCCATGTCGGTTAGATAGGCTTTGTGCCTTTTCAGATTATGATCTAGTAATGAGACCACTGTTTTGTACCTACAACAAAAATGTAGGCGTGTCAATTTCCTGATGTAGGTAAGGACAAGATGCAATATGTGTTTTTTAGATCTTATCCTGCAAAACCAAGGTTAGCTGTTTTGATGACAGGATGACATGGTATTTATTTGACCTGAAAGTAAATCTTTCATTATGATATTTACATTGTGCTCCTTGGTAATTGGAGACTTAACATGAAATTAAAAGTGGAAGGCATGAAGAAGCTTCCCTTCAGATTTGGTTAATAAGAGGCTGACCTATCCTAGGTTACTCTCGCGACTTTATTTTCGGCATGAAGGTTCCTAGATCATTGCAATCTACTAGAGGCTAAATTAATCCGATTGTTCAACTAGAGCGAATTTGGGTGCTGCATTTTCATGAGCCTCGGAGACTTAGTCGTCCCCAAAGACATTACTTATCACTGACTGGGTTTTCGTCCTTGTGAGAAGGACACACAACATACATTCACATACATCGTGCCACACCGTAGTGCATATGATGACATGGGTGCGAAGCACTAAAAAGCAAGGAAGCATTCATTCACATTCATTCAATGTAAAGATTTAGCATTCACTCATTCATTGACCGTGGAGACGCAGAATTTCATGCATTCAATAGTTTTTAAAGGGAAATATTTGAAAAGATTTGAAAGCGGCCTAAGCCCTCTACTGTCCCCAGTAGAGTCGCCACCTGTCGACGTTGGTTTAAAAAATTCGCGGGTCGGGGCACAACCCTGATCTTTTAATCTCTTTTCCTAAGATCTCTCTACCCTCACTTTTTTTATTTAGGAAAAAGGTTTTGAAGGGTTTTTTAGGAGAAAGGCCAACATGTATCATGTCGACGATTTGAACGTTTTACAGAGTCGCCAATTGGTAGATTTGAAATGGTTGTACCAACTCAACTGAGTTTTGTTTGAAAGAAGCCCAATTGCTGGACACTGTCAAAACTTGATCTTTGAAAACAAAGATTTGAGCTCGGGGCCTTGGTTAAGTGTGGGGAAGGTGTTAGGCACCCCATGACTCCCGTGTAAACACGGTACCGCATCTTTCTAATATTTCCCTTTAAAATTGGAATGCGTGAGTGAATACTGTTTAAAAATTGGGCCTATTGATTTGATTGATTGAAAGTAGTGTTTCACTTCATTGAACCTATATACGAAGGGTTTCATTTGATTTGAAAATCAGCCTTTGATTTGATTTGCAAAAGCATTTAATTTGATTTTCTTGAACTGCTTTTCTTTTGATTGATTTGAAAATGATGTTTTGAATGATGGTTTATCAAACCCTTACGCTGCCATAGGAATTGAAGCCTGTTGATACTTCCAATTTTATCTTTATAGCCTTAAGGCTGCATGTGAATGGTGTTTTGTCGGGCTGCGAAGCATCCTCGACCACAGAATATACAAGTGTCGGTCTCCTCATTGGTATGAAAACCAACGAAGGGACGCTTACATGACAATCGATATTTTTTCATTATCTAGAGACATTAAATCTGGATAACAGTTTTAAGGTCTGTTTACATGTACATTTCTACAGAAAATGTGACGCCTCCAAATCCAGATACTTGAAACCCGAACTTAGTGCTACACGATATCATTTCTTTGAGCGGAATAATATTATAAAATGGATAAACAAACTTAATTTACACATCAGAGTTGTTTAATCACAGGTACACGACCTTTAAAACATTAATTACATGATAGATAGTAAATATTATCGTCCTAATAAAGTCTAACTATTACACAAGATACCATAAAACTTATTCTTGCAGCTTTCCTTTCCCTTTATTTTTGCCAGAGCCTTTTGCCAAAGCAAGAATGAGCATTTAATTGCCCAACAAGTAATAGCAGTTAATAAACTTTAGCTAAAAGAAGTAAATATTTTCCTTGAGGTATACTTCTACAACGAATCAATAGTTGTGAAGTCATTCGAAACATATCTTAATAACATATCAAATCGTTTAAAATTTTGAAACGACGTAGTGACTATAAATGCTGAGCGGTCAATGGACCAAGAACTCATATTTTTCATTTTCGAAAAGATTTAAATAGAAATTCATCTGCAAATCGCTCTAGTCTTACGGACATGTAGGGTGATCAGTCCCGTTACGTCCTGTATTGATCAATACTATCTATTTGAACGATAAATACGTTCACTCTGTTCGCCTTGGGCACAAAAACAATTTCTCCATGAAGGGTTGTTCATACTAAGTCTGGAGTCCTAACTAACCAATTCAGTTGGACGACCTTATCATAAACAATACTATTCAACAGTACAATTCAAACTATGTCTAGCCGAGTCAAATAGCTTAGACAGTCTTTAAACCATAAACACATACCGAAGTTTAATAATATGTAACAGGATTTGTCATATCGAAGAATTTCAAGTTCAAGAGTTCTTGCATTAATACCACAGTTCATATAAGTGGGGACACTTGTATAATAAAATACAATAAGGAGGTATTAATAAATAATAACTGAATTGAATAAGATTCCACAATATACGAATAATTTCATAAACTAATCATGGATATCAGTACGGATATGAATTATTGACCATAATTATTCATGAACATGCTTTTAGCTTACTGGGATCCATCACATAAAATAAATGCAAGGAGTATAAACACTTGATCAATAAGAAATTAAGTAAAGGAACTTGCTTACTTAGATCCATTGCATAAAGTAAAATACAATGGTTAAGATACTTGCTCAATATAAATTAGAGTAAGGTTAGGGAACTTGCCTTGATAGCTGATTACCGTTACGTAGTATAGCTTACGTTCTTATCTTTAATATGAAGTCCTATCATCAATAGAATTATTCTTTTAATTAGAATAATATAACTTAACACATAATACTGCTTAAACATGTTGTCACATATTCATGTCATTCGTTAAAACACATACGAACGTATACCTAGTCAAACTATGTCGATTAGGTTTGAGTTCGGTATCTTCGGCATCCCGATTGCATTTTCGGATAATTAACGAACTTATTTATAATAAAACTTTGTTCAATAACTTAAATATTATATTAGATAATATAATTATCATTTATAATATTTTTCCAAACATTATAATCATTTATAATGATTTTTCAAACACTTATATCATTTTTAATGCTTTAATTGTTAAATAATTTCGTTATCATTAATATTAAAATAATTTAAAATATTAATGAACTTGATATCAACATGTGAAAAGTTATTTATTATAACCTGAAAATATTTTTAAAATCTTAATATTACCTTTAAATAATTTTTGAGATATTAAAATCATTTTTAAATAACTACCACTAATATTAAAATATTAATGTATTTTATTTCCAAATATTCAAAGCTTTTTATTATAACTTAAAAATATTTTTAAAACATTAACATTTTCGAATGATTTTTAAAGTATTAAAATTATTTTTAAATAATTACCATTAATATTAAAATATTAATGTTATTCATATCAAAATATTAAAAGTTATTTATTATAACTTAAATTATTTTTAAAACTTTCTTTTACCTTTAAATGATTTATAAAATATTAAATCATTTTTTAATAAATTTTTTAATTTAATTATAAATAAATTTATTACCATTAATATTAAAATATTAATAAAATTCTTATCAAAATATTAAAAGTTATTCATTATAACTTAAAATACTTTTTAAAACTTTAATATCATTTTTAAAATTTTAAAACTATTTTTAACTAATTTATTTAATATAATTATTAAATAAATTAGATATCATTAATAAATTAAAATATTAATGAAATTTATGTCAAAGTATTAAAATTTAATTTTTATAACTTAAAATAATTTTTAAAACTTTATTATGAATTTCTAATATATATTTTCTACTTATTTCTATAATTTTCGTCCAAAGTTGGGATCCTCCACGGAAACGTTTTTAGACGAAAATCTACATGTTCGATTTGGACCCACTTGGTATCATTAGAACCGTCACTTCCCGAGCTATGTTTTAGACTCAAGAAAAAGTCCATTTGGTCTGGTATAACACCCTGAAAATAGGCCACTACCGACTAACCATTACATGTCTTGTAAACATTTTCAGTTTTGGAGTCCTTTACAGAAACGCTTGTATTACGAGATCCACAACTCCGATCGAGGCCCAACCAAACTCGTTGGATCCGTATCTTCTTGAACTACAGTTTCATTTATCAAACACCAAATTCCAATCTATCTAGATCCTAGAAATCTGGCCCAAAGTGACTATTCTGCAAGATTTTCTTCAACAGTTAGTTCATTTTTCAGATTTTGGATCCTTAATAGAAATGCTTGTAAAACTTAATCTAAAAATTAGATTTAGGTTCAATAGGTATCGTTGGATTCATATTTTCCCGAAATATAGTTTTCATATATTAAACACCCATTTTAGTTCTGTTTTGGTTCTGAAAATTTGGCCAGAAGGGACTGATCAGTATGGTATGTTCAACAGTTTGAGTAGTTTGGGAATAAAATCATAACTTGTTCATTTCTTAACATTTTTGAGTGATTCCAAAGGCGTTTTGTCCTTAACTCGTGTATCTAGCATGCCAAGAAAGAAAATCACAAATATCACTTTTAGATCTAAGATGAACATGCTATAGCACACTAGTTAACCAAAAATTTCATAAAACTCTACATAGCTTCATTTTTCCAAACTTTTTCACATAAACCCATACAAAACCACAAGTTTCACTTATGAAACTCAAGATCTAGCATCCTAGCTTGTTTTAAACCATTTATCACATGAACCCAAAGAATCTAACATAAAAATATATATAGCATACAAAAGAAAGCACTAAACTTGATTTTTTTTTCAATTTCTTACCTTTTCTTCTTGAAATCTTTCTTGATCCTTCAAAGTAGCTTATATAATTATGATGCATGAAGATCCAAGACCCTCCTTTCCTTCCTCAAGGCTACTGAAATCAGCCCTCTCACTCTCTCTATATTTTCTTTTTCTTTTTGCTAGTTTGTAAGTGAAATGAGAGAGAAGTGAAGAATACTTGATTTTTGTTTGTTTAGATTAGTAAGTATACAATGTATGTGTCACTCTACTAACACTTTACTTCTTAGCTTTGGTTTACTTGTTGGGGTGGACAAATAGGGTGGCTTAATCCTTGGATTGACACATAAGAGGAGTGGTTGGGAGTTAGTAGATTTTAACCACATTTTTGGACAATCTATGCAAGCTCATTTTCTCTCCCCATTATACCCTTAAAGGGCCGGCTATTCCCCTCCTTTCTTCCAATATTGATTTATTTTCTTGCCAAATTAAGCTTAAATAATTGACTACAATGCCCTTCATCAAGTGGGCTAGGTTTGGGCCACTCATTTAATTCTTTTGGGCTACCAATTTAATTGTTTGGGCTATGTAAACTAACATGATCCAAAACTTTAATTTTATTTTATCCTAATTAGTTACTTAGGGTTTCCATTCCATCCAAGTTGGAGTTTAAAATGTTCGCTTTTATGCATTCAATCGCATAACCCAATGAGATATGTCTCAATTAGGTTTAAAATAATCAATAACTTGAGATAATAAAATTTATCTCTTAAGTTAGTAAAATCTTACATACTAACATTCTTTATTTGCACATAATCACATTCCTTTATCATGCATGCATTCCCATATTCACTTTGGTACTTAGTAAAAATAATATTGTTATATACAAAAAAAAATTATATGCAAAATTTCTTATTTAATTGTATTGAAAATATTGGGTTATCACAGAAAAACTGGCAGGGTACATTTATAAATCGGAGTTTGTCCGTCGTGGGAGTTAGATTCCGATCGTTTTGATCATAAATCCCACGATTCCTAGGGTCACATATGAGTAGCCAAAACCTGCACAGTTCAAATTTGTACAGAAACAGATAAATATCCCAAAATTGCAAAAATCGAGGATTCATTCAGTAAATCCTGGTCCGCACGGCCAAAGCGTCTCGTTCCCACTAGATAACAATCTAAGGGACGCAAGGTTGCTTTTGAAGCTGAAACTATAAAGAAAGCTAGATTTAAGGAAATCTCAGCCATTCTAACTTTCCAGTTTTGTCTAGAGGTTTTGAACTGTTTGAAAACTAGAATTGGTGAGATTTAAATAACACTAGTCCGCCTGCAGATATATCAGTGTCAATTGACAGAAGATGAATATTTACAGCAACAGTTTAATAAAAAGCGAGTAAAGCAATATATATATACAAATATTTATAAAAGCTATAAAGGGCGATGGATTTTCACGCCGGTGCCCGGACTAGAATTGAAATATATATATATATAGACAGAAACGTAGTCAACCAAGACTAGGAAGAGGACCAGTGATGGTGAAGGCTATTTATATATGTATAAATATATATAAAAGTTGTAAAAAGGTCACTGAATGATCCAGGCCAAACTGGAATGTAAATTGCAGAAACGTTGTCAACCAATGACTAGGGAGATCACCCAGTATGACGACGTGTACAAAAATAGTATAAAGGCCACGAAATAGTCCAGGCCAGATGGGAATGTAAATTGCAAAAAAGTAGTCAACTAGTGACTGGGAGATCACCCAGTATGGCGAAGTGTGAAAAAACAATATAAAGGGCGATGGGTTTTCACGCCAGTGCCTGGACTAAATTGAAATATATATATAGATATATATATATATATATATATATATATATATATATATATTGACAGAAATGTAGTCAACGAAGACTGATACGAGAACTAGTGATGGTGAAAATCGCTCATATATGCGTATATATATATATATATATATATATATAAAAGCGATAAACTACCTCGAATTTGACATCAGGGCTTGACAGAATTGAAATGTTAGTATATATATACAGTTAAATATATAAAAAAAATGGCCAAACCCAGACTGGGAAGATAACCTAGTCCGGTAAAGTTGCCAGAACGTGTGTGTTAGGGCATTAAAACTGCTGGAGCTGACGGATCGTCAATCCGAGTTGTAGAAATGCCAGAAAATCAGTTTATGTACAAAAACGTTCCAAAATTTTGCCGAAAACGGCCACAGAACTTAGTTCCGGGCATTTTTAGAAAACGAAACTTAACTTGCAAGTGTATAAAATTACGAAGAAGTAATATTCACTTTCTGATCTTGAAAATATTTGCAATGGACTGCTACACGGGCTTTGTGCCGAAACGTAAGCTCTATACTTCCAAATCTACCTATTATTTTCTGATATGTGATAGTATATGGGTATATCTACGTATTAGAGTGAAAATACTTGGGTTTGGAAGAGGTGTAAAAGTAAAAAAATTGAACTGCCAGAGCTTCAATGCATTTCTAGATTCTTAAAAATGAGGGGGGTGCATGTTTATTTATTGGCCAGGGAGCCTCCACTCTACCTGCTTCTACCGCGGATAGAGGTGCGGCTCCCCAAGGTGGGGCCCATATGCCCGGCTTTGTCATCTTGAAGTGCGTGCATGCTAAACAATGCGTCTGTTTGAGGCGTGCTATATCTTCCCCGAAAGCCTTCGTCGAGAGTGTTGTAATGACATAGGATTTAACCCTTTTTAAGCCCAAAAAGTCCGGTTCATAGCCGGGTCTTTTTTTTCCGGTAATTTGTCAGTCGAGCCGTCTTGCGCTGTTTGCTCCCGGGATCATCGTTGTGGTTTATTCTGACCTTGGCGGCATCGATTCGGCGTGAGTTTGACTGAATCGGCTTTGAGTTAGTAAAATGACCATTTTGCCTTCCCGGGGGTTGCCTCTAGTGTCGGCATGGCCTCTGGTTAACTTCCGAGAGCTGTTTCCAAGACTTGGATCACATTCGAGTATGTTTGTCCCCAGTGTTGCCTCTGTGACTGACGTGGTCATTCCAGGTTTTCTTATGGAGTTGTTCTGATGCTTCAGGTTTATGTCTGAAGTCGACCTGACTTCCCGGGCTGATGTCGGGGCTGACATGTACCTCCCGGGTTACTGTCGGGGCTGAACTTGACTTTTCGGGTTGCTGTCGGGGCTGAATTGGTGGACCGATATTGAGACGCAATTTGCGTTGCTTGACCGATATTGTGGGTCAGATTTAAGTTGACCGATATTGGGTATCGAATTTGAGTTGATCGATATTGGGGTTCAGATTTAAGTTGACTGATATTGGGCATTGGTTTCAGTTGAAGACCGGTATTAGTGACCGAATTTGATTTGAAGAGACGGCCTTGCCCTCCTGTAATGTTAGTAACAGGGACACAAAATTTTGAGTGTCTACATCGGGACATCAGGTCAACCCCGGTCTCAATATCGGTCCATCAAATCAACCGGTCTCAATAACGGGCCATCAGTTCAACCCCGGTCTTAATACCGGCCGTCAGGTCAAACCCGGTCTCAATACCGGGCCCTCAGGTCAACCCTGGTCTTAATATCGGGCCATCAGTTCAACCCCAGTCTCAATATCGGGTCATCAATTAAACCCCAATCTCAATACCGGACCATCAAATCAACCCCGATATCGATACCGGGCCGTCAAATCAACCCCGGTCTTAATACCGGACCATCAGTTCAAACCCAGTCTCAATACCGGGATATCTGGTCAGCCCCGGTCTCAACCTGGGAAGTACAGGTCAGCCCCGATCTTAAACTGGGAGGTACAAATCAGCCCGGTCTAAACCCGGGAGGTACAGGTCAGCCCCGATCTCAATCTGAGAGGTACAGATTAGCCTCGATCTCAATCCGGAGGTACAGGTAAGCCCCGGTCTCAACCCGGGAGGTACAGGTCAGCCTTGTTCTCAACTCGGGAGGTACAGATCAGCCTCGGTCTCAACCTGGGATGTATAAGTCAGCCCCTGTCTCAACCTGGGAGGTACAGGTCAGACCCGATCTCAACCCGAGAGGTACAGGTCAGCCGCGGTCTCAACCCAAGAGGTACATGTCAGCCCCGATCTCAACCTAGGAGGTACAGATCCTCCCCGGTCTCAACCAGGGAGGTACAGATTAGCTCCGATCTCAATCCGGGAAGTACAGGTCAGCCCCGGTCTCAACCCAAGAAGTCAGGTCAACCTCAGGAACAAACCTAAAGCATCACAACATCTCTAGAGGAAAATCAGGAGTGACCAAGTCAACCTCAGAGACAACACTGAGGACAGACAAACTCAAATGGGATCCAATTCTTGGAAACAGCCCCAGGAAGTCAACCGAAGGCCATACCGACACTAAGTGCAGCCCCGGGAGGGGAAAAACGGTCATTTTACCAACTTTAACCCGATTTGGTCAAACTCAAGCCGAATTGATGCCACCAAGGTCAGAACAAACCAAAACGATAATCCCATGTGCAAACAACGCAAGACAACTCCTCAACGGACAAACTGCAGGGAATCGAAGACCTGGTTATGAACCCGTCTTCTTGGACCTGGAAAATGTTTTATCCTATGTCATTATGACATTATTGGAGAGGGCTTTCTGGAAAGGCATCGTACGCCACAAACGGACGCCACAAACGGACGCTCCGATCAAAAGTTAAAAAGTTTAGACATCGACCTCGCGTTGCTCGTAGTGGACGTACTTAGAGACGACAGAATGCGCCATGTGGGCCCTGCCATGTGGAGCAGCACCTCTACCTGCGGCAGCAACAGGAAGAGTGGAGGGTCCCTGGCCTATAAATAAAAGGCCACCCCCCCTCATTTCAAAAATATCAAAAATGCTTCGAACCTGCGCCCGTTTGATTTTCCACCCAATTTCTTATCTTCCAAATCCAAAATTTTCACCCTAAGACGTAGATATACCCACATACAACCACATATCAGAAAATAATCGATAGATTTGGACGTTTAAAGCCTATAATTTGGCAAAAAGCCCGTTTAGCAGTCCATTGTGAGTATTTTTATGATCAATAAGTCAATACTACTACTTCGCAATTTTATACACTTCCACGTTAAGTTTTGTTTTCTAAATATTCCCGGAACTCAGTTTCGTGGCCGTTTTCATTAACGTTTGGTACATTTTTGTACATAAACTCAATTTCTAGCATTTCTACAGCTCGGATTGACGATCCGTCGCTTCCAGAAGCTTGCATATACTTGTATCTTCATACTTAGCAAGTTAGCCGGACTGGGTTATCTTCCCAGTCCGGGTTTTGCTTGTCTTTTGTATATATTTAACTGTATATATACTAACTTTTTAATTATATCAAGTCCGGATGTTAAATCCGCGGTAGTTTACTGCTTTTATATATAAATATGCATATATAAGCAGCTTTCACCACCACTGGGTTATTTTCCCAATTTTGGTTGACTACTTTTTCGTCTCTCTATATATATATTTATATTTAAGTTCGGCCTGGATTATTTTGTGATCTTTTTACTGCTTTTATATATAAATATGCATATATAAGTAATTTTCACCACCACTAGGTTATCTTTCCAGTCTTGGTTGACTACTTTTCTACACATTTACATTCCAGTCCGCCCTGGATCATTCCGTGGCCTTTTTATTTCTTTTATATATATTTTTGCATATATAAGCAGCCTTCACCACAGTAGGTTATCTTCCCAGTCTTGGTTGACTACATTTATGTACATTTAAATTTCAGTCCGGGCACAGACGTGAAAACCCATCGCCCTTTCAACTATTTTTCTATATATATTTCAATTCTGTCCAGCCTGGATCATTCCATGGCTTTTATACAGCTTTTATATATATATATTTCAATTCCAGTCCGGGCACCGGTGTGAAAACCCATCGCTCTTTACAGCTTTTGTATTTATAATTGTATATATATATATATATATATATATTTTACTCGCTTTTATTAAATTGTTACTTTAAATATTCATTTTATAAGAATCGGCACTGATATATCTACTGGCGAACTAGATTTATTTAAATCTCGCCAACTCTAGCTTTCAAATGGTTCAAAATCGGTACAGACAGAACCGTGAAGCTAGAATGGCTGAGATTTATTTAAATCTAGAATTTTTCTAGTTTCAGTTACAAAAGCAACCTTGCGGCCCTTAGATCGCTATCTAGTGAGAACGAGACGCTTCGGCCAGGTGCGAATCAGAATTTACTGAATGGATCCTTGGTTATGGCAACATTTAGATATATATCTGTTTCTGTACAAATTTGAGCTATGCAGGTTTATTGGCTAATCATATGTGAGCCCAGGCATCGTGGGATTTATGATCAAACTGATCAGAATCTGATTCCCACGATAGACAAACTACACTTTACGAATATACCCTGCCAGCTTTTCTGTAAAATGTACATACAAAAGACCTTAAAACGGTTATCCGGGTTTAAGGTCTGAAAATAATGAGAATCATGATTTGTCGTGTCAAAGTCCCTCCGATGGCTATCATGCCCATGAGGAGACTGATATTTGTATATATGTTGTGGTCGAGGATGCTTCGGAGCCCAACACTCATCGTTCAAATTGAGCATTAAGGCTGAAACATCATGTTA
Source organism: Panax stipuleanatus (assembly GCA_020205555.1). Taxonomy (NCBI): domain Eukaryota; kingdom Viridiplantae; phylum Streptophyta; class Magnoliopsida; order Apiales; family Araliaceae; genus Panax; species Panax stipuleanatus. The sequence goes on along the minus strand of JAINUT010002301.1, from coordinate 317,355 downwards.
AATCAAACAATTTTGCAAATCTTTTCAAAAAGATTCCTATATTAGCGTAGGGGTTTGATAATCTGCTTTCAAAATATCATGTTAAATCTTCTCGAAAAGATAAGCTTTTGCAAATCAAATCAAACACTTTTGCAAATCAAATCAAAGACTTTTTGCAAATCAAATCAAACCTTTCGTATATAGGTTCAACGATGTAAAGACACGTTTTCAATCAAATATAGACCCAATTTTCAAACAGCATACACACACACACTTCAGTTTTTTAATGGAAATATTGAAAAGATGCGGTACCGTGTTTACACGGGAGTTGTGGTGTGCCTAACACCTTCCCCACACTTAACCAAGCCCCCAAGCTCAAAACTTTGTTTTTAAAGATCAAGTTTTGACAGTGTCCAGCAATTGGGCCTCTTTCAAACAAAATTCGGTTGAGTTGGTACAACCATTTTAAATCTACCAACTGGTGACTCTGTAAAACGTTCAAATCGTCGACATGATACATGTTGACCTTTTTCTAAAAAACCCTTCAAAACTTTTTTTTCACAATAAAAAGAGTGAGGGTAGAGATAACTTAGGAAGAGAGAAAGATCTGGGTTATTACCCGACCCGCGGATTTTTTCTCGACGTCGACATATATTTTGAAATCTTTTTGCCCAATGAGAATTTTAGAAAATCATTTAGAAAAGAATAGGAATTTCCTTGCTTTAGAAAATGTTAATATTTGAATTAATTTAATTAACACTTGATAATTAATTTATCAGGGTCAATAAAAATAAATTCAATTTTTATGATAAAAATATTTTTGATAGAAATAAAATAGGATAATTAAAATCAAATTATATAATAATCCTATAGAGAGGATTCTACCTATTTTCTATTAATCCTATTTACTAAGTTTGTTACCATCAAAATAAACTGATTAGTTTGGAGACATATCATGTCCATAATCAACCCTATTTGTTATGATATACATCATCATTTGCATTAATAAATAAAACATTCATCTCATAAATAATAAACATTCAATATATAGATTGATATCGATTTAATGGGTAATTTTAGGTAGCATAAAATTCAATTCTGAATTAAAATAAACTATTTTATTTTAATTCAAATTTAAATAAAACTAAAATTTTAATTTATCCATTTTTGAATAAAAATAAACTTTTTTATTTTTTAATCAAAATAAAATTCTTTATTTTAATTAATATGGAATCCAATTCCAAGTCAAAATAAAACTCCTTTATTTTAACTTTTAAAAACGTTTTTGCAAGGAACAAAATATGTGAAATCCAATTCCGTATCAAAATAAACTCCTTTATTTTGATTAATATGAAATCATATTTCATATCTAAATAAACTCCTTTATTTAAGGAAGCATGGAATCCCTTTTCCTAATTCACAGATAAACTCCTTTATTTTTAGGAAACAATGAATTCAATTTCATATCCAATTAGTTATCATGGAATCCAATTCCAATTCTAATTAGTTAGCATGAAATTAAATTCTAATTAAAACAAACTTATTTATTTTAATCCAATTCCAAATAAAAATAAACTACTTTATTTAAATTTAGAATTACTAAAAAAACATGGAATTCAATTTTTAATTTAAAATAAACCTTTTATTTTAATTAGAAATTAAATTAAAAAAATTAAAAAATTAATGTTTTGTTTCTGGAGAGAGGCTGTGACGCCCCCAAATTCAGACCACACATATCTCGAATTCAGTGCATCACGTACTAAATTCTAATAACATACTAGCATCTCATGCAACGGAATAATAGAATAATTTACATTGATTTAATATAAATATTCGTGTCCCACGGTCTCGTAACTTAAAAATCTCATACTTATCTTAAACATAACTAATACATAATATGAAATAAGTCTTATCACAATTATCATAGTATTCTAAAGAGAACAAAGCTACGCCGTAGCCTTGCCCTTTCCCTTGTTTGTGCCAGAGGGTCCACACTGCTCTACCTTAATTGAAATATTTTAGGGAAAGCAAGAGTAAGCAACAAGTTTGTTTAGCAAGTAATATAGCAATAAGGGTGAATAATATAAATTTTGAATCTCAAGGGTATAACAGTAAATGATAGTTTCAGAATAACGAGAAGTATCAATAGTTTTCAATAAATGTCATTATGGACTGAAGATATCAACAGGATTCAAGTTTAAACCATTTCAAGGTTCAAGAATAATGAACACTGAGCAGTCGCTAAGGACTATGAACTCTTACTAGAATTAACATTAATATGCTAAAAATCCAATAAAACAAGTACAACAGGTGATCATCCTAAAGAACCATACGTTATGCATAACATTTAATCATACTCATGTGCGCACGTTGGTTCCCCGACAGTTGTATATAATTTTCCCCTTCCATGAGGGTTGTTTATCTCAGTAGAATTATAAGAGTCCGCACCAAGTCAATTGGTTTGGATAGCTTTTTAACATACAATATTAGTCTAGCCATATCAAATGGACTAGACAACTTTTGTAATACATTTAGGAACGATAAGTGCAATGCTTGCAATAATATCAAGATACAAAATTGATTTTTGAATAGCAACATATATTTGTTTGATGTAAATATGATTGATATGACAACAATTCAGATTTATACAATATGTAAAGTGAAAAGAGTTAGGGAACTTGCATTTTATATCAAAATCAAATGAAGTTAGGAAACTTGCTTTCAAGGTCCATTGCATAAAGTAAATGTAAGGGTTAGGATACTTTCCTTAAGCGTAGTTTACCAATGTATAGCTTATCAACACTTTGAAATCCTATTGTAACATAGTTACGTATATAGGGTATTAATTAGTTACGTACGTTGAATACATATACTTGATATGTAAGTTAAACACATATATAAGATCCTAACTTAGTTGTACAATCCTACACGTATGCTGTTACATATCTTACATACACATAGCACATAATCAGTTTGTATGCTACTATATAATCAAATAACATAGCTTGTAATCGTCGTTGCCTTAGTGTTTTAAAGTTTTATAAACACTTATCAATCTATGGTCTCCTATCGTCAATATGTTCATTAACATTTGAACATTGCTACAATTCATGTATTGCAGTTTAGGATATTAGTAATAGCATGCGTAGATTTTAGATTCTTAATTAACATGATCATACCACACTGCAGGGTGGCGCGGCTGGTCTGGATTTGAACTAGGGAGTGGCGCGGCCGCGCTGCTCCCAGTTCAAACTAGAGCTGGCTTACTCCTGTAGAAATCTAGCTTGTCCAATAGCGTACTCTAGATGATGATACATGCAGAACATACATGTTATGAGATTTATAATTAGGTTCGGCTTACGTCTTACCATAGGTTTACCTCCAACATAGTTTTATACCAACTTTCCATTTAACAAGCTTAATGTGTTCAATTAAACAGGCTTCTCTTGCTTAGCCATCATACTACTTGATGAGATTAATAAGTCTTAACATATATGTTGAAGTCATCCTAGTCATGTATTTCAAAGTAGCATAGTTTTACCTCTTTAAATTCATTTGAACTATGCTTGACTAGTTTTCGTGTTCATAGCTAGATAGGTGTATATGCCAACCATGTATAGATGCAAAACATGTCCTATCATGGTAGTTGAAATTTTCATAATACACATAAGGCAGTTATTCACAGCGTTAGTCTCCAAGTCTTAAGTTTTCTTTGAAGATTTCATGTCAAACCACCTAAGCATGCGAGACAACTTTAAATTGACATTTCATACTCATACTAAGTCACATAAGCATGCTGACAAGTTCAGAATTCAAAGATCACGAGATTCATCAAGTTTTGTATTTTGAAAACTTTAAGTTCCCTTTAGAAAACTATTAAAACCAAGCTAAGGTAAGTGACTACACGTAAGGCAACCTACGTTAGCATGTCAGGGACAATTATAGGCATAATCAAGTTAAACTAACATTCTCCTCAAAACAAAAAACACAAAAATTGGATTTCAGTTCTGTAGAACGGCGCGCTGGCGCCGTAATTGTACTATGGAGGGGCGCGGCCGCGCCACTTCAGTTCCAACACATAAAGCTTTCTGCAATTGCAGAGCTTCAAAACCAACTTAGAATTCCCTATGAAGCATACTTGTAACCAACATACATTGCCTTATAACATACATACAAACTTAACTAACCACATGCTAACAATTATTAAGCTAATTCTCAAGGATTTTAGCATAATCACATAAATTTTACCAAATTAGACATTGAGGATATTGAACATGTTTATTACTCTTGAAGCTTGAAGTGAATACCCTTGACCCAAATTTCAGATTACTCACACAATTCTCTCTCAACTCAATATCTTCACCCTCTATATCAACTTAGAAAGAAAACTTAGTAACATAAAAACGGAGAAGGAAGCTTCAATTTATAGGGGATTCAATAACTGTGACACCCCCAAATCCGGGTACTTCGTTTCCACATGATTTGGTGTTCACTTTCTAATTAAAACATACATCTACCCAAATAAAATTTCAAACTAATTACAACCTTCATAAAACCTTAATAAAATCTTCCTCTAGAAAGAATGGCAACTTGTTCAACAAAAATCCCAGGGTTATCTAAACCTTAACATCATTCAAATAACGTAAATGCGGAAATATAAACATAACCAACTAAGTCTTATTACAAAAGCAACTTGACGTCACAAGCCTTCACTTATTCATCTTTCCTTTTCCTTTACTTTTTGATGGTATGTCAACATTCTTGGTCTCAACTGCAAATGGTGGTAAAGCAGGCAAGAGTGAGCAAACAAAAGCTCACTTGGATATACAACAGTGATATGACATAAGTGAATCGTTTCAAAAGAGTTTGAATAACTTTACTTCCATCCATATAAAGAATTAAAATATAATTCTTTCATCAATATATAGGATTCGAATATGAAATCATCTGAGGGTCATAAGACCTTGAACCATTGTCCTAGGTTATAAATATTTCTATTTAAACCTTTAACAGTCAATAAGACTATGGACCCTTAACTCGTACTCAGGGGGATCAACCTTTTGTACCATGAATTGTGCACAACCATTTAACGCTTTCGCATAAATTTCCCCTAATTAATAGGGTTGTTCCTTCTCAGAAATTGAATACAAGTCCGCACCAAAGAAAGTTTGGTTGGATAGATAAGGGAACTTTAGAGTTCAACTATCATCAACTAGGAGTAGTTGAATCGACTTACAGTCCTTTACAGTTCAATCATGAACAAATTGCAAAATAGGACAATAAACTTCATAATAGATAGGCATGCTTTTAGAAATAACTTAAAGCATTCGATAGACTAAGTAGATCTTACTTGATCAACTAAGTCAAGATCATATTACTAAAATAACGCTTTAATACTTACGCTTTATGAGTATGGTATAACTTGTACCACACATAACAATTTAAAGAACGTAAATGAACTTTCGTGATTTCTTGAGCAAGGGTTAAGAAACTTGCCCAATGAAAAGATACAATGAATAGGCTTGTATAGCATTCGAGAGTAGCTTAAAGAACTTGCACAATATAAATAACAAGTTTAGAAACTTGCTTAACATAAGAGAATAAGGGTAAGAGAACTTGCCTTAAGCGCAAGCTACACTTTAACAACTATACCCACTTCACAACCACCCTACACATTTATATTACATTCAAACCATCTATTAGTATCCAACTATAACATTTAAATCATTGAACTTCATATCCAAGTCCAACTCATATTATAATTTACCACATTGGTTACTAATTAGTCAAGTACGTGAGTCTATACTCACGGCATACATTTATAAGTCTATAACTCAAGGAATCGTGTTGTGTGCCTCGTGAAAGCAACACACATACACACATGTAACACATTCATAATATATTTCAATCTAACTTAAACACATCAAAAACATGTTATCTTATTACACATTTCACTTTCCAAGTCTTAGAAACAAGTTAGCTTAACAAACGGGGCATAAAAACTCAAAAACCAAAATCCAGAATTTCCGGGCAGCAACCTCACCCGCTTGGGCGGGTCCTCCCAGTGCAAAACACCCGCTGGAGCGGGTGTTCCCCCTGCTGCACCACTTGGTTCGCGAACTGGTGGAGAATTAAGCCAATTTGGCTTATTCCTTCACACCGAATTCGATTTTTCCCAACATGATAAACATAAAACTTGATACTAACAATATTTTAAACTTATTATCATGCTCATAACATATATAATCCATAAAACACATAATCCAAAACAAGATTTCATGATTTTCAAAGAAAAATATAATTTTAAGCGTTCTTGACGAAAATTGCTACTACGAATTCGTTTTTCATCCAATTCAAGTGATTCCAATTGTGTTAACTCATATTCTTAACACATTAACATAATACATGATCAATTTTAACAATAACCCAAAATCAAACATCAATTTGATAGTTTCAAAAGCCATTTTTCAGAAATAGTTTCACCGAAAATCACTATGAACACACTTCTTATTGTTTATCAAAAATTCATGGATTGAATTGCTAGAATCACCATATAACTCATATATAATCATGTTATATCACATATTACACATAAGTCATGCTCACCTCAAGGATTTAAGGAAAAGTTCAACATAACTTCATAATCTAACAATATGAACATGAATTTCATAGTGTTCATCATATACTTGTGAATTTAAATTATTAAACAACTATAAAACTCTCATGTAAACACACACACATATATATATATATATATATACATACATATCCCATTCACATATCAAAATAAATAGCTTTCACTAAGAGACTTTCACATAGAGTTCTAAAACCAAGAAAACATAAAAGAATATGCTTTGAAAACTTGTTTTACAACAATTGTATTTTGAAAACCCTTTCATGGCATACAATTACATATGAAAACATATGAACACCATATATACATATAATTTCATGATTGAAAAAACCTAATTTGACAAAGAAGAAAACACAACACCTATGAATTAGTTCTAGGGTAGTTTTAGGTTAAGAGAGAGATGATGAAATTGGGCTTGCTTTGCCTTCTTCTTCTTCTTCTTCTTCTTCTTCTTCTTCTTCTTTGAGAATTCTCTCTAACCCTCTTCTTTTTTTCTTTCTTTGTTTTGTAAAACTAACGTAACTTTTTGTTTTTAACTAACATATATAATATTATACATATACATATATAATATATGTAACTTATAAATAATAAATATAATACCTATAATCATAATAAGTATTATTAATTACATAGGTTATAGAATTTGAAAAGTCCAAGGCCATGTTTTGCAACCTCTTAGAAAAATAGGTTTTTAGTGCTAAGGCCTTGTTTGGGCAAAATAAGATTAAACAAGTACAAGGGCCTTGTTTGGCAAAACACTTTAAAATCCTTTTCTAGTCTTTTAATAACTCTTTAAATCCATAGATTAAATATTACACTTATTTAATTAAATTACAACACTCTAATTCAATTAAATAAACTAACATTCACATAATACCAAATTGTCACACAATTGAATTTCCTTTATTAAACATAATTCGTGTACAAATTATTATCACTTAGCACATAACATTAAATCTAATTAAATCATTCTTAATTAAATTAAAATTATGCTACACCATTGCTAACATACATAAAAAAAAATCTCATAAAAATTCTCACCTCATAAAAATTCTCATCTGTTACATTCTTCCCCCCTTAAAAAGATTCTATCCCCAGAATCTATATCTAAGGGGTTACACACTTCAATTAAGCAAATAATTGAGGATAAGACTTCATCATAACATCTTCGAGTTCCCACGTAGCTTCTTCAGCACTGTGGTTCCTCCAAATTACCTTAATAGAAGGTATCACTTTATTCCTAAGTACTTGTTCTTTTCTGTCAATAATTTGAACAGGAACCTCTTCATAAGTTAAGTCTTTATCAAATTATAAAGGCTCGTATTCTATTACATGTTTATAGTCATGTTTGTAAGGCCGTAACACGGAAATATGAAATACGTTATGTATATTCTCGAGTTCCGGAGGTAATGCCACTTCGTAAGCTACCTCGCCAACTTTTTGTAATACCTCAAAAGGTCCAATAAATCGGGGACTCAGCTTCCCCTTCTTGCCAAATCTAATCTTCCCCTTCCAGGGAGATACCTTCAGGAAAACGAAGCTTCCTGGTAAGAATTCTCGGTTCTGTCGTTGTTGATCGGCATATTTCTTCTGTCTGTCCTGAGCAGCAACCAATCTTGATCTGATCAGCTTCACAATTTCTGCAGTTTGTTGTACCAATTCCGGTCCCAACAGCTGACGTTCACCAACTTCATCCCAGTATAGAGTAGTCCTGCACTTTCTGCCGTATAACGCTTCGTAAGGCGGCATGCCAATACTCGCATGATGACTATTGTTGTAGGCGAACTCCACCAACGGTAGATGATCATCCCAGCTCCCTTTAAAGTCCATCACACATGCTCTCAGCATATCCTCAAGCGTTTGAATTGTTCTCTCGGTCTGACCATCGATTTGAGAATAGCACGCTGTACTCATTCGCAACTGCGTTCCCAAACATTCTTGTAAACGCTTCCAGAAATTTGACGTAAAACTCGGATCTCTGTCTGACACAATCGACACTGGGACACCATGTCGAGAAATGATCTCCTTAACGTATAATTTAGCTAATTGTTCCAAGTTATATTTAATCCTGATTGGTAAAAAGTGGGCTGACTTCGTCAGTCGATCCACAATAACCCATATCGCATCGAAACCTTTCTGAGTCGCTGAAAGACCCACCACGAAATCCATCGTGATATGCTCCCATTTCCACTCTGGAATTTGTAAGGGTTGCAGCAATCCGCTAGGTCTCTGGTGTCCTGCCTCGACTTTCTAGTACGTTAAGCATTTCGCAACTCATTCAGCAACGTCCCTCTTCATATTCGACCACCAGAAATGATGCCTGAGATCCTGGATCCTGGTACATCTTCGTACTCCCAGGGTGAATTGAATATTTCGAGCTGTGAGCTTCGCTCAAGATTTCCTCCTTAACTTCCGGTACTGGCGGTACCCAGATTCTACCTTCAAATCGTAGCAGTTTCTCACTGTCGATCTTGAATTTAAACTCTTCGCCATCAGCTATTCTCTTCCGAATTTCTTGCATTCTTCATCGTGAAGTTGAGCTTCTTTTACCTTGTCCACAATAGTAGAACTAGTGGTTACTTGAAACAACTTCTCATCCAATTCCTTTGGAAACTTTACTTCCAGCTCTAATCTAGCCATCTGCTCTATTAACCGATCCTGATCAGTTAACATATTCAGCTTCTCTCGACCTTTCCTGCTCAAAGCGTCGGCGACAACATTAGCTTTACCCGGATGGTAAAATATTTCACAGTCGTAGTCCTTGATCAGTTCCAACCATCTCCTTTGGCGCATGTTCAAATCCTTCTGGGTAAAGATATACTTCAGACTCTTGTGATCTGTGTATATTTCACACTTCTCTCCATATAAGTAGTGTCTCCAAATCTTTAGAGAAAACACTACTGCTGCCAACTCCAAGTCATGGGTCGGATACCCCTTCTCGTAGTCCTTCAGCTGACGTGACGCATAGGCAATAACTTTGCCGCTCTGCATCAACACACAGCCTAATCCTTTATGTGAGGCATCACTATATACCACGAAATTCTCCGAACTATCCGGTAAAGATAATACAGGTGCAATACTCAACCTTTTCTTCAACTCTTGAAAACTCTCCTCACAGTTCTCCGTCCAAACAAACTTAACTGTTTTACGAGTCAAATTCGTCAACGGGGTTGCGATTTTAGAAAAGTCTTGGATAAATCTTCCGTAATAACCAGCCAATCCCAAGAAACTCCTCACTTCAGACGGCGTCTTCGGCTGATCCCAATTCATTACCGCTTCAAACTTCGACGGATCTACTGAAATACCCTCCTTGTCGATCACGTGGCCAAGAAATTGCACACGTTCCAACCAAAATTTGCATTTTGAGAATTTAGCGTAAAGCTTTTCTCGTCTCAGTGCTTCTAAGGTTAGTCTTAAGTGTTCAGCATGCTCCTCCTCGATCTTGGAATAAACCAGGATGTCATCTATAAATACTACCACAAACTTATCCAGAAATGGTTTGAACACCCTGTTCATTAGGTCCATAAATGCAGCTGGGGCATTCGTGAGACCAAATGACATCACCAAAAACTCGTAATGACCATACCGAGTCCTAAAAGCAGTTTTTGGTATATCTTCCTTCCTCACCTTCAACTGATGATACCCGCTTCTCAAATCAATTTTTGAGAAATACCTCACACCCTTCAGTTGATCAAATAAGTCATCGATCCTAGGTAAAGGATACCTATTCTTGATCGTAACTTTATTCAACTCGCTATAATCAATGCAGATACGCATCGATCCGTCCTTTTTCTTCACGAATAAAACAGGAGCTCCCCACGGAGAAACGCTCGGTTGGATACACTTCTCGTCTAACAGTTCCTGCAGTTGAACCATCAGTTCCTTCATCTAGACTGGAGCCATTCGATATGGAGCCTTTGAAATTGGAGCAGTTCCCGGCGCTAAATCGATCACGAACTCTGTCTCCCTATCTGGCGGAAGCCCTGGCAAATCGCTTAGAAAAACGTCCACAAACTCCTTTACTACCGATATCTCTTCTACATTCGGGCTCTCCTTACGCGTATCTACTATGTAGGCTAAATATCCCACACAGCCTTGCATTAAGAGTTTATTGGCTTGCATCACCGTCAGACAATTTACTTGTCTAGGCGATTTACTGCCATAGAACACTACTTTCGACGGAGTCGTAAGGTTTACCGAATTTTTCTGACAGTCGATTACCGCCCCATGGTTGAACAACCAGTCCATACCCAATATGACATCGAATTCCCCAAGTTTAATCCGAATTAAATCTGCTCTAAGCTCCTGACCTTTAATGTCCAGTCTGCAATTCCTATAAACGCTCCTAATAGGAATAACCTCCCTATTCGCAATTTCTATGTTCAAAGGGTAAACTAACTCCTTTACAGGTAAGTCTAGGGTTTTAGCAAAATCATCAGATAGCATTTCTTCCATTTACATCATCCTTCCTGAACTGAAAAAGTTGCAGGATTACATTTTTAACTTATCCCATTCTTATCTCAATTATGGGATTTAGTTGATCTATTTCAAAAGCAACACATAAACAAAAGCTCTACTACTACTGCTACTACTACTATTACTGCTATTGCTGTTACTGCCTAGGCATACTAATACGTCGCACAGCCTCTCTGCGTTCCTCTTCCATTACCCGTAATGCCGTTCTTCGGTCCACCACATACCACGGTAAACCTTGGAAATGAGCTGGGTAGTAGAAAATACGGTCCTGAGCTCTTTCTATCGCTGTATGAAAAACATATTCCGTTTCCCTCAGCTTGGCCCTCTTGGCTTCAGCTTCATCTTCAGCTCGTTGATTAGCCCTCAAGCTTGACTCTTCAGCCCTGGCACGCTTCCTCGACTCCTCCTAGATGTCTTGCTTTAGCTTTGCCAGTTCAAATCGAGCAGTATCTCTTTCAACTTCCATATGTATCAAGTTCCGCTGTGCATCTCCCAGGTCACTTGCAATTTCCTCGATCGTATTGTCTCGTTGCTGGATAGTTTCCTCGAGATCTCCTACTCGTCCATGAAGCTCCACGTTGCTATTATAGACTGCCTCGTACATCTCAACACTAGTAGAGTGAGGTGGGAATCCCTCTTCGGGATCCTCTTCCTCCTCTTCCTCCTCTCCAGACTCGTCCTCGTCCTCGTCCTCTGGAATAGGTGTCAGCTCACGCTCCAGACCAGCTATGGTGATCACTAGAGATGGCTCTCTCCTAACCAGCTACTCCCAGACAACATGTATGTCACGGGGCTCCTCCTCTCTAGGCACCTGAGGTACAACCTCTCTAGCCTGACTAGGTTCTCCAACGTTTGTCATCTTGACAAAAGAATTTTAAAGCTTATTATTACGTGATATCGAGTTGTCACCCTTCGAATACCCGAACGTAAACACATAGCACATAAGGTAGTTTATTATCTTTACCTATCACATCTATCTTTTCGATTTTACCATAAGGCTACTACCTAAGGTTTTTTCCCACCTAAGGTTTCATAACTTATGGCTTTGATACCAACCTGTGACACCCCCAAATCCAGGTACTTCATTTCCACATGATTTGGTGTTCACTTTCTAATTAAAACATACATCTACCCAAATAAAATTTCAAACTAATTACAACCTTCATAAAACCTTAATAAAATCTTCCTCTAGAAAGAATGGCAACTTGTTCAACAAAAATCCCAGGGTTATCTAAACCTTAACATCATTCAAATAACGTAAATACGGAAATATAAACATAACCAACTAAGTCTTATTACAAAAGCAACTTAACGTCACAAGCCTTCACTTATTCATCTTTCCTTTTCCTTTACTTTTTGATGGTATGTCAACATTCTTGGTCTCAACTGCAAATGGTGGTAAAGCAGGCAAGAGTGAGCAAACAAAAGCTCACTTGGATATACAACAGTGATATGACATAAGTGAATCATTTCAAAAGAGTTTGAATAACTTTACTTCCATCCATATAAAGAATTAAAATATAATTCTTTCATCAATATATAGGATTCGAATATGAAATCATCTGAGGGTCATAAGACCTTGAACCATTGTCCTAGGTTATAAATATTTCTATTTAAACCTTTAACAGTCAATAAGACTATGGACCCTTAACTCGTACTCAGGGGGATCAACCCTTTGTACCATGAATTGTGCACAACCATTTAACGCTTTCGCATAAATTTCCCCTAATTAATAGGATTGTTCCTTCTCAGAAATTGAATACAAGTCCGCACCAAAGAAAGTTTGGTTTGGATAGATAAGAGAACTTTAGAGTTCAACTATCATCAACTAGGAGTAGTTGAATCGACTTACAGTCCTTTACAGTTCAATCATGAACAAATTGCAAAATAGGACAATAAACTTCATAATAGATAGGCATGCTTTTAGAAACAACTTAAAGCATTCGATAGACTAAGTAGATCTTACTTGATCAACTAAGTCAAGATCATATTACTAAAATAACGCTTTAATACTTACGCTTTATGAGTATGGTATAACTTGTACCACACATAACAATTTAAAGAACGTAAATGAACTTTCGTGATTTCTTGAGCAAGGGTTAAGAAACTTGCCCAATGAAAAGATACAATGAATAGGCTTGTATAGCATTCGAGAGTAGCTTAAAGAACTTGCACAATATAAATAACAAGTTTAGAAACTTGCTTAACATAAGAGAATAAGGGTAAGAGAACTTGCCTTAAGCGCAAGCTACACTTTAACAACTATACCCACTTCACAACCACCCTACACATTTATATTACATTCAAACCATCTATTAGTATCCAACTATAACATTTAAACCATCGAACTTCATATCCATGTCCAACTCATATTATAATTTACCACATTGGTTACTAATTAGTCAAGTACGTGAGTCTATACTCAAGGCATACATTTATAAGTCTATAACTCAAGGAATCGTGTTGTGTGCCTCGTGAAAGCAACACACATACACACATGTAACACATTCATAATATATTTCAATCTAACTTAAACACATCAAAAACATGTTATCTTATTACACATTTCACTTTCCAAGTCTTAGAAACAAGTTAGCTTAACAAACGGGGCATAAAAACTCAAAAACCAAAATCCAGAATTTCCGGGCAGCAACCTCACCCACTTGGGCGGGTCCTCCCAGTGCAAAACACCCGCTGGGGCGGGTGTTCCCCCTGCTGCACCACTTGGTTCGCGAACTGGTGGAGAATTAAGCCAATTTGGCTTATTCCTTCACACCGAATTCGATTTTTCCCAACATGATAAACATAAAACTTGATACTACCAATATTTTAAACTTATTATCATGCTCATAACATATATAATCCATAAAACACATAATCCAAAACAAGATTTCATGATTTTCAAAGAAAAATACAATTTTAAGCGTTCTTGACGAAAATTGCTACTACGAATTCGTTTTTCATCCAATTCAAGTGATTCCAATTGTGTTAAATCATATTCTTAACACATTAACATAATAAATGATCAATTTTAACAATAACCCAAAATCAAACATCAATTTGATAGTTTCAAAAGCCATTTTTCAGAAATAGTTTCACCAAAAATCACTATGAACACACTTCTTATTGTTCATCAAAAATTCATGGATTGAATTGCTAGAATCACCATATAACTCATATATAATTATGTTATATCACATATTACACATAATTCATGCTCACCTCAAGGATTTAAGGAAATTTTCAACATAACTTCATAATCTAACACTATGAACATGAATTTCATAGTGTTCATCATACACTTGTGAATTGAAATTCTTAAACAACTATGAAACTCTCATGTAAACACACACACACACACACACATATATATATATATATATATATATACATACCCCATTCACATATCAAAATAAATAGCTTTCACTAAGAGACTTTCACATAGAGTTCTAAAACCAAGAAAACATAAAAGAATATGCTTTGAAAACTTGTTTTACAACAATTGTATTTTGAAAACCCTTTCATGGCATACAATTACATATGAAAACATATGAACACCATATATACATATAATTTCATGATTGAAAAAACCTAATTTGACAAAGAAGAAAACACAACACCTATGAATTAGTTCTAGGGTTAAGATTATAACCTTACTAGTTTTAGGTTAAGAGAGAGATGATGAAATTGGGCTTGCTTTGCCTTCTTCATCTTCTTCTTCTTCTTCTTCTTCTCTGAGAATTCTCTCTAACCCTCTTCTTCTTTTCTTTCTTTGTTTTGTAAAACTAACGTAACTTTTTATTTTTAACTGACATATATAATATTATACATATACATATATAATATATGTAACTTATAAATAATAAATATAATACCTATAACCATAATAAGTATTATTAATTACATAGGTTATAGAATTTGAAAAGTCCAAGGCCATGTTTTGCAACCTCTTAGAAAAATTGGTTTTTAGTGCTAAGGCCTTGTTTGGGTAAAATAAGATTAAACAAGTACAAGGGCCTTGTTTGGCAAAATACTTTAAAATCCTTTTTTAGTCTTTTAATAACTCTTTAAATCCATAGATTAAATATTACACTTATTTAATTAAATTACAACACTCTAATTCAATTAAATAAACTAACATTCACATAATACCAAATTGTCACACAATTGAATTTCCTTTATTAAACATAATTCGTGTACAAATTATTATCACTTAGCACATAACATTAAATCTAATTAAATCATTCTTAATTAAATTAAAATTATGCTACACCATTGCTAACATATCAATTTAATTAATCATATAGCACTTAATTAAATTGTCCACAACACTCGCACACTTTATTTATTTATCTTCACAATTAAATTCCATAAAATATTTATTTACTTCAATAAATATTTACAATTAACATATAAAATTCTCAATCGTTACAATAACCATGCCAAGCTTTTGTCCAAAAGGTCGAATCCAATGGAAGATGGAAGAAAATGTTGGGCAATGAGGAGTGGGTGCAACACTATTGAGGCCACACCCTTCTCCATCATCACCATCATGGAATTCCTCTAAGTTTGCAATATAGGGGTAGGATAGGCCAATGGCCATTCATGTGAAGGAAGGAAAGGGTCACTCAATATGGGACAATTTCTAATTAGAACTCAGCATTGTATTCTTTTGTGCAAGCATACCTAGGTATATTACATATATCCCTACACCAATGTATATATATATATATATATATATATATGTACACTTAGATTTTAATTATCCCTTAAGTCACAATGTAGATTTAATGAGTTAATGTTATTACATTGTAGTAAGTTGGGGGTATATATATACACATCATTATATAATCCATTTACATTTGATTAGTCTAGATAATACCAAAATATAATTTGACTGAGCACTATCATTCCATATTATCATAAACCTTTATTATTTCAAGTATACAAAATTGTAAATGTTTAATAATAATTATTTGTTTATTCTAATTTAATTATTCGCATTAAAGTACACATTTAATGTATCCACACATAACCTGTTGTCACATAAGTTTATTTATATAGCTTATATGATTCATTTAATTTTACCATATAGTTTCATATATTGTATAATCACCTTGTAATGTCACGCCTCATTTCATATTAAATAGATGTAGGTACTATATAGCATACGATCACTCATTACATATTATAGTACATAGCAGTTAATTGAATAAACATTAACCTACTATATTAATTAATTATTTACTCATTAATAGGCTATTACTCATAATAACAATTAATTAACAATATAATGTTAATTAATCATTCACTTATTAATTAATTCATTCTTTAATTTAATTAAACCATCCTAAATTCTATCATCGTGCCACACAAGGCATTTCACGAGCTCATCGTAAATCCTCCACATTCTCTCAATTATCATAAATTTAATTTAATTTAATTGAGTTTTTCATCTCGTGCCACATAAACATTTATATTAAAATAAATATTCACACGTTTATTAATATCAATATTAATATTATTTATAAAATTCACGGATATTACATCCTTCCCCCTTATAAAAATTCCATCCTCGGAATTAGTACAAGGTTACACAACAAGATGGGGATAGTCTCTCCTTATCTTATTTTCTAATTCCCACGTGACCTCCTCGACATCGTGGTTTTGCCAAACTATCATTACATAAGATATAACTTTATTTCTTAGTGTTTGTTCTTTCCTATCTAGTATTTGGACACGAATTTCTTCATATGTCAGATTCTTCTCTACTTGAATGGGCTCATAGGAGATCACGTGCTTGTAGTCGGGCTTGTACGGACGCAACACGGAGATGTGAAACACGTTGTGGATGTGTTCCAATTCAAGTGGTAATGCTACTTTGTATGCCACTTCGCCCACTCGCTTCAATACCTCAAATGGTCCTATGAACCTCAGACTCAATTTTTCCTTCTTACCGAATCGTATCATTCCTTTCTAGGGAGACACTTTCAAAAATACGAAACTACAAACTTTAAAGTCTTGGTCTTGTAGATGCAAATCTGCGTTCTTTTTCTAGCGATCTTGAGCTGCTACTAATTTGGCTCTTATTATTGTCACCACATCTGCTATTTGCTGCACTAATTCCTATCCCAAAATTCGTCGTTATCTGAATTCGTCCCAACATAATGGCGTTCTGCATTTTCTCCCGTAAAGAGCTTTGTACGGTGGCATGCCGATACTCGCATGATAACTATTGTTATAAGAAAATTCTACTAGGGGTAGGTGATCGTCCCAATTCCCTCTAAAGTCCATCACACAAGTTCTAAGCATGTCCTCCAGCGTTTGTATTGTCCGCTCACTCTATCCGTCTATCTAAGGATGATACAAAGTACTCAACCTTTACTGGGTTCCCATCCTCTCTTGTAAGCTTTTTCATAAGTTTGGCGTGAAGCGCGGATCTCGATCTGAGACAGTTGACACCGATACTCCATGTCGTGAAATAATTTCCTTTACGTACAGATTCGCTAACTGATTCAAATTATATCGAATCTTGATCGATAGAAAATGAGTTAACTTCGTTATTCAATCCATAATAAACCAAATGATATCATACTCTTTCTGCGTGACTGGAAGTCCCACCACCAAGTCCATCGTAATGTGCTCCCACATCCATTCTGGTATCTCCAATGGTTGAAGTAGACCACTCGGTCTTTGGTGCTCAGCTTTGACTCGTTGACAAGTGAGATATCTAATAACGCACTCTGCGACTTCTCGTTTTATATTGGGCCACCAAAAATGTTCCCTCAGATGTGACACCCCCAAATCCGGGTACTTCAATTTTCACGGGATTTGGTGTTCACTGTACAAATATCAAATATCTATCTTCCCATAATAAATGCAAACCATGAAATAGATAGAAATAACTCCATCATCTCCCCTTATGGGGTTACAACATCTAAATAATAAATACAGTCCTAGGTCATACTAACCTTAAACATCTGTGCAAAAACATAAACAAATAATAAGTCTTAAACAACATCAAGTCTTAAACATAAACATTCTCAAATTAAATAACAAGTCTTCAACACTTGTTAAATTTTCCCTTGCCTTTGCTAGTGGAAGGCTCGTCAGGTCTTTCATTCTTAACTGCAATGTTATTATGCAAGAGTGAGCACAATTGCCCACAAGTATACAAATATAGCAATATAATAACATGCGAATAATCAAAGAAGTCTTGTAAGAACCGTGAATTTCAAGAATAAATATTAATTTTGATATTAATAAGAAAATGAATATTTATTTGAATATAAATGCTTACGTGTTATGAGATGAGTAATTCAATTAATTCAAATTGAATTTATAATAATTGAGAGAAAAAAAATGCGGAGTTTGTGATAAGCTCGTAAAATGCCTTGTGTGGCACGATAATGAGAATTATGATGATTTAATTAATTAAAGAAGAATTAATAAGTGAATGATTAATTAATAATATATTGTTAATTTATTGTTATTATGAGTAATAGCATATTAATGAATAAATAATTTATTAATATTATAAGATTAAGGTTTGTTCAATTAATTTCTAAGTGTAACGATAGGTAATCACATATTATATAGTAACTACATGATATAAAGTATAATGTGACATTTTGATATGACTATGTAATATAGGAACTATATGGTAAAAGGAAGTAAGTAACATAAAATATATAAATGGACCCATGAGAATACATGTTATACGTACATTGTGCATTGTTGAACCAAACTATATTATAAAGTGTAATGTGACACTTTTGTGAGACTATATAATATGGAAACTATATAGTAAGATTAATGGAATGTGTAAGTTAAACAAATGATGTCTATGTGACCATGTGTTATGTGTAGTGCATTAGTGTGTACTTTATGAAATATTAAATTTGAATATATAAATAATCAATATTAATGATTAATTGAAATAATAAGATTTATGATAATGTGGTGTGTCACTACTCAATTAAATCATAACTTGTCATTATCAAAATGTACATGGATTATTTATTGATGTGTGTACATATACCCCAATTTGCTACCATGTAATATTGTAATGTCATTAAAATCTAATTATGCACCCAATTGAACTTAGACCTAAGCATATATGACTGTATGTATAATAACCTAAGTATTAATGTTATTTCATTCTTGCAAATGCTGAGAATTAGATAGTCCCAAATTGAGAGTCATTTCCTTCATTTCTTCTTCACGTGAGTAGCTTATAGCCTAGTATAGTCCCTTCATCTCTCAAATTCAGCAAATTAGCAACAATAATGGCAAGGGAGTGGGTGGGAGTGGTTGATGGCCACTATTCCACCAACTATCCAATACCCAATGAACTCTCCTTCCATCTCTTAGTTTAATTCTACGAGCAAAGGCTTGACATGGTCCTTCAAATCTCTATAAATGGAGACCTCCTCTTCCTATAATCTAGTTGCCAAATTATTTGCTAAGTATTTCATGAGTGAGTTGAGGGCATATGCTGAGAATTCATGCAAAGCTCTGTCCAAATTTAATGCTCAAGAGGTATAATACTTACCCACTTTGAAATTCAATTAATTGAAATTGCATAATATAGTTAGAATTAATGCGTGGGAAATGCTAGTATGAATTGTAGAGTGTATATATAAGTTAGGTATGCAAAGTAGTAGTATGCAAGCATGCTAACTGAATTTTGTTAAAGGAATTGGTTGAAACTCTGTTCTAGCAGAAAACTGTCTGGG
Organism: Panax stipuleanatus; assembly: GCA_020205555.1. Classification (NCBI taxonomy): domain Eukaryota; kingdom Viridiplantae; phylum Streptophyta; class Magnoliopsida; order Apiales; family Araliaceae; genus Panax; species Panax stipuleanatus. Next base: position 297,525 of record JAINUT010002301.1, on the reverse strand, counting down.
CTGGAACCGTACAAACTGGGCGCAGCCACGCCACTCCCTAGTACAAACAGGGCGCGGCCACGCCCTTATGCAGAACTAGTTGATGATTTTTTATGGTTTCTGGAATATTGAGCATGCTAGTTCAACTTAATTAAACACCTTTACATCCCTGACATACTGGTTTAAGGGACCTTGCATAGAACCACTTACCAAAGCTTGGTTTTCCAAAGGAGACTTAAAGTTTTCAAAAGCAAACTTGTCAAACTAGACCACTTTGAGTTCTGGAAATTCAAGCATGTTTATGTGGTCTATTTATGTGTATATGAAAGCATGATATAAGATATATGGACTTACCTTACATACTTGAATGGTTTTGACAATCTTCTAAGAGAAATCGTAGAGTTTCAAATACGAACTTGATAAACTATGTGACCTTTATATTCTGAACTTGTGAGCACGTTTAGGTGATATGATTATGTATATACAAGCATGAGATATGATATGTGTAGTAGCTTTGCATGCGTGGTTGGTTAACATGAGATTTTCAAGAGAAACCTTTAGAGTTTGGAAACTAGTTTTGTTGATAACTACCATATAAACATTCTAAAATTTATGACCATCTTGATAATGTATCATATGCCTCTAGATATGATTGACATGTATTGCTAACTAGTCTTAAGCATTGTAAACTAGTTGAGCATGGTTTAGAACAAGTTTCAAAGAAGTGAAACCATAGAACATGAAATGCATGAATAAAATAACTTGAGCATGTGTAAATAAAGATTATTGGCCTCATTACATGGGTATAATGAGTATACGTAAGGAATATTATAATCAAACGCGTTAAGCCTCGTTAGTCGGATATCGATAAGATGATGTTGAAAGCATGATGTAAGAATCAAACTTATCATAACATGTATGTTTCTGCATATGTTATCGTTAGAGTATGAGGGTGTGCAAGCTAGTCCAAGCAATCTGACGCTCAGCTCTGATTTGAATTGGGAGCAGCGCGACCGCGCCACTCCCTAGTTCAAATCAGGCGCGGTCGCGCCACCCTGCAGAGGAGTATGACTATTTTGTTTGTAATATGAGATTGATGTAGGCTTGTATGGTTAACCTAATCTGTAATACATGTCCAGAACATTATTCAAAGTGTCAATGAGCATGATAAGATGAAGCCATATAGAATTGATAAATGTTTATAAACTTTCAAATGTTAAGTCAAGTGACGATTACGAATTATGTTAATTGGTTTCATAATATGTTGTGCTACGTGTATGTTAAGTGCGTAATGACGGACGTAAAGGATTATACGACTAAGTTAGAATCGTGTGTGTATGTCTAACTTATATATTAAGTTTGTGTATCGAAAGTACATAACTAATAAACGTCCTATATACATAACTATGTTATAATAGGATTCGAAAAGTGTTGATAAGCTATAGTTTGGTAAACTACGCTTGAGGCAAGTACTCGAACCTTACTCTTTATTGAGCATTTCTTGAGCTTGTACTGTTATTGGTTGTATAAGTAAACAAATTAAAAGTATGATTCTTGTCTTATGACATAATAGTTAAGATAGAGTTGTTTATATTCTTCGGACTTTGATTTCAATATTGAACTTATAATTGTTCTTATATACATTGAAAGAGCGGTCTATGCTATTTGATCCGGCTAGACTTATATCATGATTAGAAAGCTATCCAAACTAATTGATTGGTGCGGAATCTTGTACTTGACTGAGATGAACAACCCTTTTGAAATGGAAACTATATTTGTCGGGAGACCGACGTGCGCACTTAAGTACGATTGAACGATATACATATCGTAGGGTACTTTAGGCTGATCACCTGTTGTACTTGTTTTATTGGATTATTAGTATATTTTTGTTAATTTTAGTAGAAGTTCATAGTCCTTAGTGACTGCTCAGCATTCATTATTTTTGAACTGTGAAAATGTTAAACCTTGAATCTTATTGATATCCTTCTGTCCTTAGCGACTATTATTGAGAACTGTTGATATTTCTTGCTATCTTTGAACTATTATATCTTGTTATACCCTTTTGGGATTCTGAAACTTTAATGACCCTTATTGCTATTTACTTGCTGAGCAAACTTGTTGCTCATTCTTGCTTTTCCCCTAAAAACATTTCAGTTAAGGCAGAGCAGGGTGGACCTTCGAGCACCGACAAGGGCAAAGACAAAGCTACGGAGTAGCTTTATATTATGTAGAACTCTATGACGTTGTAATAAGATCTTATTATCTTATGTATTAGTTTAGTTTATACATGTTTATGATATGTTTAAGCTATGTAGTCGATGTTTAAGTTACGAGACCTTGGGACGTGAATGATTATATTAAATAAATGTAATCTATTCGTATGTTATGAGTTATTTCACTGTGCGATATGACATTTAGTCATATTATTATATTAGATTATAGAACGTGACGAACCAAATTCAAGACGATGTGGTGGGTCTAATTTGGGGGCGTCACAAGTCTGAATAACAGAAAGCTCGGCTTTTGCATCGAGAATGAATAACAAGAATCAAAAGTACATCTGAGGGTCATAAGACCATGAACTATGTCCCAGGTTGTTAAGTATTTTTACTTTAAACCTTTAACAGTCATAAAACTAGATGGACTCTACTACGCGTACTTAGGGGGATCAGCCCTTAGTACCATACTGTGCACAATATCTCAACGCTAAAGCGTAAATAATCCCCTGTAAAGGGTTGTGCATCTCAGTTTAACATCAGAGTCTGTACCAAAGGAATTTTGGTTTGGATAAACTCAATAATAGTTCTAGAATTTAGAACGCTCATCAACTATGGACTAGTCGAATCAATAAGGGTTTGCTAGCCTTACAAAGTTCAACAATAATTGATAATCGAATTGAAATATAAATCTCAAGGGTATACAATTGAATAAGGATCGTATACTGAAGTACTACTTAACAATGCTTATAATATCTTATAGGACACTAGCTCAATTTAAAGAGTTTAGATAAGAAAACTTGCCTCGTGCACAAGCTACAAATATAATTACAATTCACTTCCTCAACGTCCTACACATTACATTATATATATGACATCGATTAGTTCCATAACCACTACGTTTAATTGTTGAACTTCCTACTTAAGTTCAACTTAACAACTTGGTTTGTAATATTAACTTGTCGCCTAACCACATAATAGAAATTTGAATCACAACATGTATTCCACCTATTATTAATCTTCGACAATCATAATCAAGTCTTACGACATTAATATCTAAGTTCACACATAGTTTATTAACATGAACTGCAAATTATATTATACATGTCAATAACATGTTATGGTATTGTATTACATGTTCATCATGTTATCATGTTCATTAGGTTAGGTTACCTCATCATGTTATGGTTTAAAAATACACAACAAAGGACCAAAAATTATTTTTCTCTGAACCACCCCCACTAGGGTGAGGGTTAGGCCCGTTGGGGCGGATATGGCCAGGGCGGGTAATACATTATTAAAAACCCCGCCGGGGCGGGGGTCCCTCAAATGAAGAACAAAAATTCGCTATTTTCACAGTTCGTATCCCAAATAAATCTAAATTAAACTAACACAGTGATTTTTAATGCTACCCATGAAGTTTGAACTTCAGAGAAACATTATACAACGTTTCTAGCATGTTTCTAATATTTAATATCACATAATTACTCAAGTTAAAACATATAATATACTATTTTTGATATTTTGTAAAGTTTTGAAAGAAAATATGAAATTCAACCTTACAGATTCGTTATAACTCCGAATCTATCCGTTTAAATGTTGTTTTGTTCGTTTTAACATGTATAATCATTATCAACCTTCAATTTCATGTTAACTAACCAATGAAAGCATGCAAATTGTATATAAGGGCCATATACGTGTTCTTCATACTTTGTAACTTTCCAAATTCTAAATTAAACATAATTACATGAAATTGATTACTGTAAAACTTGAATACATGACATAAAACATGTTATTAACATATAATGACACATATATGATCATTTCTTAAGTTAATCATCAAAATAGTTCTTCGCAGAGAACTTGAAAACAATTTTCATGGAGAAAATTTATTAACGTGAATTAAAAGTTTGGGTTGACGAGATTAGCCCTTGCAATCTTTGTGAATATGATATGAACTTCCTTTTGATTTTCTAAACTTCTCTATTAATTTAATTCTTAGATTCTCTCTAACTCTGTCTAACTTCTCTGATATATGATATATATAAATATAACTTATTTGATATAATATATAAGTTATATAATATATATACGTATATACATAACTGGTAGAGTTAATGGTCAGTTAATTCCATAATGGGTTAACTGTCCCAACTTCTCTTAGGACCTTGTTTGGTTGACTCTTTATTTCTCCTTTCCATTTAGTTTAATTAAAGTATTATTACATAGTTTAGTTGTCACACTATTAATCAACTAATTTTATTTAGATCAATTAAATAAAGTATAATATATCCACATTAAATCACATTATCACATAATTAAAATTCTCCTTTATAAATTATGTCAAGTCATTAAATCTCTAATTAATTATTAAATTAATTAGAATAACATTATGCTTATTAAATAGTTTATTTAATCAATTAAGCTCATTTAAATTCATACTTTGAACGCTAAAATTATTACACATTAATTTAATCAATGTAACACATATAATTAAATTAATCTACCACAATTCCATCAAACAATTATTTAACTCGATAAATAAGTCATCAAAAATATTTATTTAATTCAATAAATATTAAAATAAATTACAAAATTCTAGTTCGTCACATCTTTCCCCCCTTAAAAGGATTCTGTCCCTAGAATCAGGGTTCAATTAAATTCCTTCCCGTTACATTTTCTCACCCCTTACAAAGATTCAGTCTCCAGAATTGCTTACACATAAATTAAGCAAATAAGTGTGGGTCAGTCTGCATCATATATTCTTCGAGTTCCCACGTAGCTTCTTCAACATTGTGGTTCTTCCATATTACCTTAATAGAAGGTATTACTTTACTTAGGAGAACTTGTTCTTTCTTGTCAACAATCGGAACAGGATCTTTTTCGTAGGATAAGTCTTTCTCAAATTGCAAGGTATTCAATCACATGTTTGTAATCGGGTTTATATGGTCGTAACACTGACACATGGAAAACGTTGTGGACATGCTCTAGCGTCGGAGGTAACGCTACCTCACACGCAACTTCTCCGATTCTTCGTAGCACCTCAAAGGGTCCAATGAATCTCGAGCTCAGTTTTCCCTTTTTACCAAATCTGGTCTTTCCTTTCCAAGGAGAGACTTTCAAGAAAACAAAGCTACCCGCTTCAAATTCTACATTCTTGCAATATGGATCGTCGTATTTCTTCTGCCTATCCTGAGCAGCTGCCAATCTTGTCCGGATCACCTTGACGATCTCTGTTGTCTGTTGTACAAGTTCTGGACCTAGCAATTGCCTTTCGCCTACTTCATCCCAGTATAATGGAGTTCTACACTTTCTGCCATACAACGCTTCGTAAGGCGGCATGCAATACTAGCATGGTAACTGTTGTTGTAATCGAATTCCACAAGTGGTAGGTGATCATTCCAATTTTCTTTGAAATCCATGATGCACGCTCTCAACATATCCTCCAAAGTATGGATTTTCTCTCGCTCTGTCCGTCGATCTGAGGGTGTTATGTCGTACTCATTTTCAACTGCGACCCCATGCATTCCTGCAGTCTCTTGTAGAAATTTTATATGAAGCGCGAATCTCGATTGGAAATAATCTATACTGGAACTCCATGCCTTGAAACAATCTCTCTAACATACAGTTTTTCCAACTGGTCTAAGTTGAATATGATATTGATCGGAAGGAAGTGTTCTGATTTCGTCAGTCGGTCAACGATAACCCATACTGTGTCATAGCCATTCTGAGTTGTCGGAAGGCCAACCAAGAAATACATTAAAATATGTTCCCATTTCCATTATGGGATCTGTAGAGGTTGTAGTAAACCACTCGGCCTATGATGTTTTTCCTTCACTTTCTGACATATCAGACACTTGGCAATGCAATCGGCAACATCTCGTTTCATATTCGGCCACTAGAAATGCTGTCGGAGATCCTGATACATCTTGGTACTCTCAGGGTGAATTGAACACCGTGAGCTATGAGCCTCGCTCAAAATATCCTACTTAATCTTTGGCACTATCGGTACACAAACTCTACTCTCGAATCATAAAAATCCCTTGCTGTCCACCTTGAATCTCGGTTCAGTCCCTTTAGATATTTTCTTCCTTATGTTCTCACATTCTTCATCTAGGAGTTTATTCTTCCTTAACTTTATCTAGGAAAGTTGTACCAGCTTGTATCTGGAACAACTTTTCGTCAGTCTCTATAGGATACTTCACCTCCAATTCTAGCTTCTCCATCGCTGAATTTAGCTCCTCCTAGGCGGTCAACATTATCAATTTCTCACGACCCTTTCTGCTTAAGGCGTCGGCGACCACATTCGCCTTACCCGATGGTATAAGATCTCACAATCATATTCCTAATTAATTCCAACCATCTTTTCTGGTGCATATTCAGATCTTTCTGTGACGAACGAGATTTTGTAATTTATTGATATATTTATTGAATTAAAATAAATATTTTTTGATGATTTAATTATTGAGTCAAATAATTAATTCATGAAATTGTGGTAGATAAATTTAATTATATGTGTTACATTGATTAAATTAATGTGGAGAATTTTATTATTCAAAGTATGTATTTAATTGAGCTTATTTGATTAAATGAATTATTTAAATAAACATAATGTATTCTAATTAATTTAATAATTAATTAGAGATTTAATGATGTGACATAATTAATAAATGAGAACTTTAATTATGTGACTATGTGATTTAATGTGGAATTATTCTATTTTAATTAATTTAATTAAATAAGATATTTGATTAATTGCTTAATTGGGTGTGACATTATTAAACTATATAATAAGAGTTAATTAAAATAAATGAGTAGGGACACTTTAAGCTAGCCAAACATGACTTTAGTGGGGGTTGGAGCCAGTTAACCCATTATGGGATTAACTGACAACCACTCAGCCGTTACGCTTAAATATCTTATACGTATATTATAACTATACTACTTCATATATTATAATCAGACAATAAGTTTTCGAGAGAAAACTTAGAAAAGTTTGAGAGAAATTTAGAGAGAACTTTGAGAGGGTTGAAGAGATCAAGTGTTGTAGAAATCAAAAGAGAGTTTATCATCGTCACAAAATCTATCAAGGGTAATCTCTTCCACCCAAACATTTATTACGTTCTATATTATATTTTTATGAAAACCTATTTCAAAGTCCTCTATGATTGAGGAGATTTATAATTGATAGGTATATGACGATATATATGTTAGTATATGCCTATAATAAGTTTTATATCATATATTCATATGTTAGAGTAGCCAATTTCATATAAACATACTATAATAAGAGTTTTCCATTAACGACTATTTTTGAGTTCTCTATAAAACAATTATTGTATGATCGATGCATGAATTGATGATTTGTGTGTATATACATGATAATATATAATCATAACATATTTTCTACCATCTATGTATGTTTTCAAACCATCAATTTCATATAAATATGTTTCAATTGGGTTATTTGAAGTTACATAGTATAAAAGTTGTATATATGGCCTTATGGCCCTTACGAACAATTGTATGTCATGAATTGTTTTTTTAACTTAAATTTGATGGTAGATTATGATAATACATGTTAAAACAAAGAAAACAAACTTTGAACGGACAGATTCGGAGTTATAACAAATCCGTGACGTCAAATTTCATATTTTTCTTCAAAACTTTCAAGAACACCAAAAATAATGAAATTATGTCATTTGATTGGAGTAATTGCGTGATTTAAGATGTTAAAAACATGTTAGTTGCATTGTATGATGTTTCTATGAAGTTTATACTGCATAAAAATCACGGTACTAGTTTAATTTGCATTTAATTGGAATTTATTAGGCTAACGAACTGTCAAAATCGCAAACCAGAAAACGCACTAGTAGGGGGCCCCGCCCTAGCGGGTCATCATAGGCATAAAGCCCCACCCCAGCGGGGGTGGGTGCTGTCCAGGAAGTTGGCTTGGCTTTCGAGAAATTTTTAGGCAGCGCATGTTAAGCTAACTTGATGTAATAACTAGATAAGTGTATTAAACAATAAGATAGCATATTGTTGACATGTTTAAGATGAATTGAAGTCTCATATTAACATATTATATGTGTACATAGATATTGTATCTGTGACGCCCCCAAATTCCAGGACCGCCACTTGGTCTCTCGAATTCGGTTCATCACGTGCTCATGGTAATACATCACAATAATAATAATTAAATATCATACGATCACAGCGGAAAATCTATTCTAGAATAATTTACAATGATTTATTATAATTATTCCCCCAAGTCTCGCAACCTACAGTACTTAATAGATTACATAATAATATCAGTTAACGACTTATTACATAATCTAACTTAAGCTTAAACATAATCAAATCCAGTCTTACTACATCATCTTCATACAATATTAATATATTTAAAACATAACAGACATAAGCTAGTTGGTAGCTTTGCCCTTGCCCTTATCAACGCCCGAAGGTTCACCATGCTCTGCCTTAACTGAAATGTTTTAGGGAAAGCAAGAATGAGCACAAATTGCCCAGCAAGTAATATACAATAAGGGTGAGTAATAAGATTCTCAATTTTCGAAAGGGTATAACAAGATTTGATAGTTCAAGATTAACAAGAATATCAACAGTTCTCAATATCAGTCGCTAAGGACAGGATAATATCAATATGATTCAATAATAAGTCAATTCAAGATTTCAAATAATTGAATACTGAGTAGTCACTACGGACTATGAACTTCTACTAGAATTGATAGTAATAAACTGAAAATCCAACAAAAAACAGGTACAACAGGTGATCAGCCTAAAGTACCCTTGTTATGCATAACAATCAACCATACTCAAGTGTGCACGTCGGTTCTCCGACAATTATATATTCCCTTCAAAAAAGGTTGTTCTTCTCAGTCAAATACAAGATCCCGCACCAATCAATTAGTTTGGGTCGCTTTTCAATAATATAAGTCTAGCCGAATCAAATGGCATAGACACTTTCACAATATTCAAGAACAATACTAAGTTCAACATGAATACTAGCTTTAATGAAATAAGAGTTCAAGTATGCTAATTCAATTCAACCGATTAAATAGAAAACTTGTTCGCAATACACAAGATAGGATACTTGCATAGTAAAAGAGTATAAGTTAGGAAACTTTCACAATCATAGCTTTCCTTGCATAAAGTAAATGCGTCGGTTAGGATACTTGCACTTTAAGAGAGTGTAAGTAAGAGAACTTGCCTTTAGCGTAGTTTATCCACGAAAAGCAATCAACGCTTTCGAATTCCTATCGTAATACAGTTACGTATATATATGATATTCATTAGTCATATAATTTAACTTCACATTTTCTCTTTGAATATACGATCAACACATAAGCTAAGTTTTACCTAGCTACACAGTTATATAGAATATAATTTCTATCCTTAACGTTCCTTCTTTAGAGTTTAAACGCATTCTCATATTATATAAGATCTCAACAATTAGCAAACATGCTTGCATATTATTAATATCACATAAGACCACAATCAATACTAAATATATTTCATTTTAGCAAGTTACGGCATCTCCTTAAGTTAACCGTCAAAATCGGGTTCAAGTAACATCATATAATATCGCGTAGCATGTATTCATATTTAAAGGATACTTTCATGCTTGTATAACTTTTCCAAATCTAATCGTACATGGTATAGGTTCTTAAGTTAATACTTAAAGCCATTCAAGGACACGAACTCATATGGTCTAACATGATTGCTTTTAAACACATAAGATATTCATATAACTTGTATTAGTCATGCTCATGAGTACTCGTATTGCATATATGTAGCTAGCATTGTTATTATCTTGAAAACATGCTTTGTTTATGCTAAACTTTAATCACGGCAACCAATCATGGTATATATATATGCAGGACACATGAATGAGTCTAAGAGTACTATCACATGTGTCCATAAATATCATAATTTAAATCTCCACGTATCGTGTTAATGCTCATGTGCAAGGCTTGTATTTCTATTAGTGAATCTTACTAATAGAGCCTAACATGTTCATGCTTCCTTACGAACTATATAAACACAAGTTAAGGCTTCATTCATATATTTCAAAGTTATCTAAACATGCTCATAACATCAAAATGACTATATAGCATTTACATGATCATATCCACCTTCAAACTTATATTTTTGTTAGGAATGAGCACTAGTTAGGTTCACATGTTCATATTTTATTACGGAACCAATATAGATAAGCTAACATGCACTTCATGTGTCTTTAGGTGGTACTAACGTGCTTGCAAGGTCAGTATGTAAACATGCTTTATATATGTTAACGTCGTTTATGAAACTTTAAATTCGTTTCCAAACTATGTGTCGTTTGGTTAACCATGCATGCTAATATACTAAAACATGCTTACATTGCCTCATTAGGTTCATATATATGTATTAATCATGCTCCCATGCTTGTTTAAACAAAAATCAAACAATTGGTACATAACAGTTTTGTTGCAGAATGCAGAAAACTGAACACAGAGGCTGGCGCTGCGGCGCGGCAACAGTAGCTTAATACTGGCGCTGTAGCGCGAGTGGTGCTGCGTGCGGCGCTGCGGCGCGGGCTACGGTGCGTGTGGCACTGCGGCGCGGGCTGCGGCGCTGCGGCGTCGAGGCAGTTTTCTGCGGTTCAGACTGCAGCGAAAACCGACCCAAAACCTCCCATTTCATCGATTTCAACATTATTTAACTTACTAACACATACATATATGCTTATATAACAGTCAATAGCAATTATCAATTCCCAATTTCATGAACTCTAACTAATTTACGAATTTCATGTATTTACAGAAATTGAAGAGGAACAATGGAAAGGAAAGACTATTCAGTGGTTCCATCATGTGTGTATGTTCATATAACAACAATATAAGGGTTCTACAAACCAATCATGAACCAATTTGGCATAATCAAGAATTTCAACAAAACTCAGAGAACAACAATGGAGTTCTTTTGACATAAAATGAAAATGAAGACACGAAGAGGATTTATACCTCTATTATGGAGTAAGCTTGCTGATGCTACTATAGAAATTCCTTCTGAACTAAATAGACAATCACAGTATACTCTCTTCTCTTAGAAATATTTCAGCAATGAAATGAAGGTGCAGGGAGTTCCTTTATATAGAAGAATGAATACACAGTCCAAGCTTCTAACTCCCAAATCAAACTAACGGATTGTCAAATTGCATGAAGGTTATAGAATGGTAGGTATTTAGTTGTTAGAATCCATTATTAAAACCACTCCCTTGCTCATCATTGCTACAAGGCTATGGAAATTTACTGAGTTTAAGGAGAAGCAATAGGCTTAGGCCATAATGGTTGTGCACGTGAATGAGGAAACAGGAGAGTGACTATTATATTGGGACAAGCCAAGCAAATCTCAGCATTCTTACAAATGGACTATATGCTACACTTATGTTATATATTATATGTACTCTTAGGTTATAATTACAATGTTCTCCCCATAATATAATAAATGCAATTGGAATACATATAATCTATGTACATTTTATCTTACCGATATAGTACAATCGGATACTACCACATTACATTATATCATATATTATTAAATTGTATTACTCAACAATTATTTATAATAGATCCATGATACATTATTTTAATGTATATCCACACATCATTTGTCACCTACACATATCATAACATATAGTTACTATACATTTAATTCGCATGCTTGCACATATAATTTCTCATCTTATAAATTGAATATTAATTAATAATATACACATATCCTACATCAATCAATATAATTGTTAACCTCCATAACAATTTAATTAACCTTTATATGATTAACTATTACTTTGATATAAATCTTATTATATTTATAAACACGTTGCTCATTATTATTATGTTTCTTGCAATAATAATCACATATTATTAATCAATCCTCATTAGTATTTTATAACAGTTAATTAATATTATTCGATTAACAATTAATATAGATTAATTGTTCGCTTAAATTAATATAATCATTCTTATATTACGTCACTGTGCCACACAAGGCAATCAACGAGTTTATCACAAACTCCACCAATTTCTCAATTATTATAATTATTCAATTATATATAATTGAATTAATTCATCTCATAACACAAAATCATTTATATTCAAATAAATTCTCATTTTCATTAATATATTTATTTAATAATATATGGAAATTCTCGGGTATTACATCCTCCCCACCTTATAAAAATTCCGTCCCGGAATTGCTACAAGGTTACACAAATAGATGGGGATAGTCCCTCATCATCCTATCTTCTAACTCCCACGTTGCCTCCTCCACATCGTGGTTACGCCAAAGTACTTTTACAGGTGAAATAACTTTATTTCTCAAAGTTTGTTCTTTCCTATCTAATATTTGGACAGGAATTTCTTCATACGCCAAGTTCTTCTCCACTTGAATGGGCTCGTAAGAAATCACGTGCTTGTAGTCGGCCTTGTACGGTCGCAACACGGAAATGTGGAACACGTTGTGGATATGCTCCAACTCGGGTGGTAACGCAACTTTGTATGCCACTTCGCCCACTCGCTTCAGTATCTCGAACGGTCCTATGAATCTTGGACTCAATTTTCCTTTCTTGCCGAAACGGATTTTTCCCTTCCATGGAGATACCTTCAAGAATACGAAACTGCCGACTTTGAAGTCTCGGTCCTGCCGATGCAAATCTGCGTATTTCTTCTGGCGATCTTGAGCTGCTACAAGTCTGGCTCTTATCACTGTCACCACGTCTGCGGTTTGTTGAACTAACTCTGGTCCGAGTATTCGTCGTTCTCCGACTTCGTCCCAACATAACGGCGTTCTGCACTTTCTCCCGTAAAGAGCTTCGTACGGTGGCATGCCAATACTCGCATGGTAGCTATTATTATATGCGAATTCTACTAAGGGTAGGTGGTCGTCCCAATTTCCCTTAAAATCCATCACGCAAGTCCTAAGCATGTCTTCTAGCGTTTGTATTGTTCGCTCACTTTGTCCGTCTGTTTGAGGATGATAAGCTGTACTCAACCTCAACTGCGTTCCCATTCTTTCCTGCAAACTCTTCCAAAAATTGGACGTGAAGCGCGGATCTCGATCAGAGACAATTGACACCGGCACTCCATGTCGTGAAATAATTTCTTTTACATATAGGCTTGCTTATTGGTTCAAACTGTAGCGGATCTTGATTGGTAGAAAGTGTGCGGTCTTCGTTAGTCGATCCACGATAACCCAAATAGCATCATAACCTTTCTGTGTAACTAGAAGTCCTACCACGAAGTCCATGGTAATATGCTCCCATTTCCACTCTGGTATTTCTAACGGTTGTAGTAAACCACTTGGCCGCTGATGCTCTGCTTTAACGCGTTGGCAAGTCAAGCATTTACTGACGCACTCTGCGACTTCCCGTTTCAAATTAGGCCACCAAAAATGTTGCCTTAGATCTCGGTACATCTTTGTGCCTCCCGGATGAACGGAATATGTCGTATTGTGTTCCTCGTGCAAAATCTCTTCCCTCAACTCGGTTACCGCTGGTACCCACACTCTCCCTTCAAATCTCAAAATACCGTCTTTATCCATTCGAAATTTTTCTTCCTCACTTTCTGTGATCCTCTTTCGGATTTTCTCACACTCTTCATCCTTTTCCTGAGCTTCCTTTACTCTATTCAACAACGTCGGACAAGCTTCCATTACAATTAACTTCTCACCAGACTTTTCTGGTCCTTTTACTTTTATCTCCAATTTCTCCATCTCTCTTATCAACTCTTCCTGAGTTGTTAAATTAAACAACTTCTCCCTTCCTTTCCTGCTCAGAGCGTCGGCAACCACATTTGCCTTTCCCGGGTGATAAAGAATATCGCAGTCATAGTCTTTGATTAATTCTAACCACCTTCTCTGCCGCATGTTTAACTCTTTCTATGTGAAGATATATTTCAGACTTTTGTGGTCCGTGTATATCTCACATTTTTCTCCGTATAGATAATGTCTCCATATCTTTAACGCAAAAACCACTGCCGCTAACTCTAAGTCATGAGTAGGGTATCGTTTTTCGTAATCCTTCAATTGTAGTGACGCATATGCAATAACCTTGCCATGTTGCATGAGCACACAGCCAAGCCCCTTGTGCGATGCATAACTATACACCACAAAATTTCCCGCATCATCTGGTAATGATAACACATGTGTTTCGCTCAATCTCCTTTTTAGTTCTTGAAAACTTTCTTCGCATTTGTCGGTCTATACAAATTTCACCGTCTTTCTAGTCAAATTGGTCAACGGGGTTGCTATCTTAGAAAAATCTTGGATGAATCTTCGATAGTACCCAGCTAACCCTAGAAAGCTTCTCACCTCCGTCGGTGTTCTCGGTTGTTCCCAATTACTTACTACTTCAACCTTCGCAGGGTCTACAGAGATTCCATTCTTATCCACCACGTGGCCTAAGAATTGAACCTTCTCCATCCAAAATTCGCACTTAGAAAATTTTGCATACATCTTCTCCTTCCTTAGTGCTTCCAAAATAATCTTTAGATGTTCGGCGTGTTCTTCCTCTGTCTTTGAGTAGATCAAAATGTCGTCGATAAAAACCACTACAAATTTATCCAAGTATGGCTTGAAAACTCGGTTCATCAAGTCCATAAATGCTGCCGGAGCATTAGTCAATCCGTATGACATTACCAAAAACTCGTAGTGTCCATAACGGGTTCGAAACGCAGTCTTTGGTATGTCCTCGTCCCGTAACTTCAGTTGCTGATATCCTGTTCGTAGGTCGATCTTTGAGAAACACTTTGCTCCCTTCAATTGATCAAATAAGTCGTCTATCCTCGGTAGCGGATACCGGTTCTTGATCGTTACTCTGTTCAATTCTCGATAATCGATACAGAGCCTCATCGATCCGTCCTTCTTCTTAACGAATAGTACTGGTGCTCCCCAAGGAGAAACACTCGGTCGAATGTAACCCTTATCCAACAATTCTTGCAATTGTATCATCAATTCCTTCATTTCTACTGGCGCCATACGATATGGAGCTTTCGAAATCGGTGCCGTTCCCGGTGCTAAGTCTATTACGAATTCGATTTCCCTGTCTGGCGGAAGATCAGGCAGATCGTCCGGAAACACGTCTTGAAATTCATTAACTACGGATATATCCTTAATTTCTACTCCCTTCTTCCGAGTATCAACGATGTAAGCTAAATATCCTCCACATCCTTTCCATAACAATTTCTTGGCCTGCATCATCGTAACGCAACACGATTGCTTAAGCGATGAGCTACCATAAAACACTACCTTAGACTTACTCGGAGTCTGAAGGTTCACACATTTGTTCTGACAGTCAATTATCGCAGCATGGTTATACAACCAATCCATTCCCAGTATTACGTCAAATTCTCTCAGTCTAATAGGAATCAAGTCTACGCTCAGTTCATGTTTACTAATATTTGCGCGACAATTTTGATAAACGTATTCTACAGGGATCACTTCCTTATTAGCAACTTCTATGATCAAAGGATTTTCTAATAGTTCTCGAGGTGTACTAAGTCTACTAGCAAATTCTTCAGATACAAAAGAACAGGTGGCACCCGAATCAAATAATACATAAGCATTTATATCATTGATTGGGATTATACCTGACACCACATCCTTCGCAGTCACTGCGTCTTGGACGGTCATGTTAAAGGTTCTGGCGGTTGGGCGGTTGGATTGTGCCGGTCCACCGATCATCAGCTTGTTGCCTCCTTGCTGATTACTACCCCCGCCACTTCCCTTCTTTGGGCAGTCCTTAATTCGGTGCTCCGTCGAGCCACAAGCAAAGCATCCTTGTATCTTTTTTAGTTTCAAACAGTTGGACGAGATGTACCCTTCCTGTCCGCAGTTGTAGCAAGTGCCACGTCCCTTCCAGCACTCGCCCTGGTGATTCTTCCCACACTTCGGGCATCCTTCAGCCCTCTCCTTGAAACCTCCACGAAAATTCCCTGATTGATTATTATTGTTGTTGTTGTTGTTCTCCCACTTTCTCTTTCCCAAGTTGCTTCCTCCGCTACTGCTTCCTCCCGTACGATTCTCTCCTCCAGTATTCTTTCCTTTCTTTTCTTTGTTATACAGACTTAAGGCCTCACTGCCGCCTTCCGCAATGATTTCCTTCTCCAGTAATGTTGCAAAGGAATCAATTTGAAGAACTGATACCTTATTGAACAGCCATGGCTTCAACCCTTGTTCAAAGCGTCTAGCCTTCCTCTCTTCATCACCAACTTGGTGCTCCGCAAATCGCGCTAGTTCGTTAAACCTAGCCGCGTATTGCGCCACCGTCATCTCACCTAGTTTTAACTCTAGGAATTTCACCTCCATCCTATTCTTCATACTCTTTGGAAAGTAATTCTCGAAGAACAGTGTCTTAAACTTATCCCAAGCTATTATCCCTTCTCCAGCTCTTTGTTGATTAGCCTCCCACCAGTAGTTCGCTTCTCCCCTCATTATGTACGTGGCAAACACCGTCTTCTGATCTTCGCCTACGCTAGCTATAGTGAAAGCTTTTTCGATCTCTTTGATCCACGTTTGTGCGACGATTGGGTCGGTAGTTCCCTCGAACTCCGGGGGTCCTACACTCTTAAAGTCTTTAAAGGTTGTTACTGGCACAGTTTGAGGGTTCGGGCGAACGGGTTCATTGTTCCTTCCCCTTAAGGCTTCTCCTAACAAGTCTACCAGTTTCTGGATCGGGTCTACTTGTTCTCTCTCATTGTTAACGGATTCTTCGGGTGCAGTCAATCTACGTCTGGGCGGCATTATCTGCATCACAATTTTTCATTTTATTATTATTCAAGTATATCACTTAAGTATTTCTTTTAATACTAAAAGAATAAATTTATAACACGTTTCTAAAATCAACTCCATTTATATTCATATGCCATTTCATTTCATTACATGATTTTCCTAGCATACTGCTATAAATGTTATCACATATAGCCCCTAATATCACAAAAGACGGGGAATATACCAACCTACTACCATACTACCCCTCTAACAAAAGCTAACTCGGGGTTTACATCATCATCCCACATCTTAAACAAAAGATCGGGATTACAACATAGTATATACAATACATAAAGACACAACTAGTACTACCACTAGACTGACTATGGAAATCTCATCCCATCAGCCCGCGCTCCACTGCGCTCTTGTACTCCAACTGTGCTATATACGCAACCAGCTCTCGGCTCAAGGTATGTAGAGTCTGTCCCTGTTCTGCCGGGTAGTGGTACACACCATCAATCACCCTTTCAAAAGCTGAATGGAACACATACCCAATCTTGTTCATCTTTCTCTTCTTGCACCTGACCTCGTCCTCAAGGTCGTCAGCTCTCTCATTGGACGCTTCCCACTTCTCCTCGAAGTGTAACCTATCCATCACCTCCAACTCTAGCTGAGTACGGAGTGCCTCTTTCTCAGTCTTCTCACTCAGCTCCCTCTGCTCAACCTCTTCTAGCTTCTCTGCCAAATCTACATTCCTAGCCACTGACCTGTGAAATAGAGTCCCCATCTGGATCCCTGCCTCCCTACGGTAGGCAATCTCCACCTCTAACTCTTGCATAGCCAGCTTCCTCTGGTGGTCCTCGTCCCTCAGCTTCTGGAACTCAGACTCTCTCTCGTGGGCCTCTGCCTCCAGCTCCTGGACTCTACAGTCTAACTCTAGAATACGCTCCTCGTACTCGCCTAACATCTGTTCCTCTATAGTAGCCTCATCAGAGTCCTCTACTGGCTCATCCTCCATCGGCTCCTCCTCTGGATCAGACTCTATCTCAATCTCGTCCTCGTCGTCAGACTCGAATGGTGCAACAGCCTGCACTGGTGTAGCCTATAGAGGTGCCTCGTATACTACGTGTATATCCCTGGGCTCCTCCTCTGCAACTCTACTAGGTACCCCTGTGTCTGTCATCCTACACTCACAAACACAAGACAAGAAATAGCATCTCCATTAGAATGTTAAACAAAATATAAGTTCATTGTATAGAATGAAGTTACATTTCATAACAGACTAAGTCTCTCAAGGAAAACTCTACATGAGTTTTATCTCCTTCCTAACTTCTAAGTTCGCCTAAGTTATAGTCTAAGGACACTCGTTCCTAAGTTTTATAAGTACGGCTTTGATACCAACCTGTGACGCCCCCAAATTCCAGGACCGCCACTTGGTCTCTCGAATTCGGTTCATCACGTGCTCATGGTAATACATCACAATAATAATAATTAAATATCATACGATCACAGCGGAAAATCTATTCTAGAATAATTTACAATGATTTATTATAATTATTCCCCCAAGTCTCGCAACCTACAGTACTTAATAGATTACATAATAATATCAGTTAACGACTTATTACATAATCTAACTTAAGCTTAAACATAATCAAATCCAGTCTTACTACATCATCTTCATACAATATTAATATATTTAAAACATAACAGACATAAGCTAGTTGGTAGCTTTGCCCTTGCCCTTATCAACGCCCGAAGGTTCACCATGCTCTGCCTTAACTGAAATGTTTTAGGGAAAGCAAGAATGAGCACAAATTGCCCAGCAAGTAATATACAATAAGGGTGAGTAATAAGATTCTCAATTCTCGAAAGGGTATAACAAGATTTGATAGTTCAAGAATAACAAGAATATCAACAGTTCTCAATATCAGTCGCTAAGGACAGGATAATATCAATATGATTCAATAATAAGTCAATTCAAGATTTCAAATAATTGAATACTGAGTAGTCACTACGGACTATGAACTTCTACTAGAATTGACAGTAATAAACTGAAAATCCAACAAAAAACAGGTACAACAGGTGATCAGCCTAAAGTACCCTTGTTATGCATAACAATCAACCATACTCAAGTGTGCACGTCGGTTCTCCGACAATTATATATTCCCTTCAAAGAAGGTTGTTCTTCTCAGTCAAATACAAGATCCCGCACCAATCAATTAGTTTGGGTCGCTTTTCAATAATATAAGTCTAGCCGAATCAAATGGCATAGACACTTTCACAATATTCAAGAACAATACTAAGTTCAACATGAATACTAGCTTTAATGAAATAAGAGTTCAAGTATGCTAATTCAATTCAACCGATTAAATAGAAAACTTGTTCGCAATACACAAGATAGGATACTTGCATAGTAAAAGAGTATAAGTTAGGAAACTTTCACAATCATAGCTTTCCTTGCATAAAGTAAATGCGTCGGTTAGGATACTTGCACTTTAAGAGAGTGTAAGTAAGAGAACTTGCCTTTAGTGTAGTTTATCCACGAAAAGCAATCAACACTTTCGAATTCCTATCGTAATACAGTTACGTATATATATGATATTCATTAGTCATATAATTTAACTTCACATTTTCTCTTTGAATATACGATCAACACATAAGCTAAGTTTTACCAAGCTACACAGTTATATAGAATATAATTTCTATCCTTAACGTTCCTTCTTTAGAGTTTAAACGCATTCTCATATTATATAAGATCTCAACAATTAGCAAACATGCTTGCATATTATTAATATCACATAAGACCACAATCAATACTAAATATATTTCATTTTAGCAAGTTACGGCATCTCCTTAAGTTAACCGTCAAAATCGGGTTCAAGTAACATCATATAATATCGCGTAGCATGTATTCATATTTAAAGGATACTTTCATGCTTGTATAACTTTTCCAAATCCAATCGTACATGGTATAGGTTCTTAAGTTAATACTTAAAGCCATTCAAGGACACGAACTCATATGGTCTAACATGATTGCTTTTAAACACATAAGATATTCATATAACTTGTATTAGTCATGCTCATGAGTACTCGTATTGCATATATGTAGCTAGCATTGTTATTATCTTGAAAACATGCTTTGTTTATGCTAAACTTTAATCACGGCAACCAATCATGGTATATATATATGCAGGACACATGAATGAGTCTAAGAGTACTATCACATGTGTCCATAAATATCATAATTTAAATCTCCACGTATCGTGTTAATGCTCATGTGCAAGGCATGTATTTCTATTGGTGAATCTTACTAATAGAGCCTAACATGTTCATGCTTCCTTACGAACTATATAAACACAAGTTAAGGCTTCATTCATATATTTCAAAGTTATCTAAACATGCTCATAACATCAAAATGACTATATAGCATTTACATGATCATATCCACCTTCAAACTTATATTTTTGTTAGGAATGAGCACTAGTTAGGTTCACATGTTCATATTTTATTACGGAACCAATATAGATAAGCTAACATGCACTTCATGTTTTCTGCGGTTCAGACTGCAGCGAAAACCGACCCAAAACCTCCCATTTCATCGATTTCAACATTGTTTAACTGACTAACACATACATATATGCTTATATAACAGTCAATAGCAATTATTAATTCCCAATTTCATGAAATCTAACTAATTTACGAATTTCATGTATTTACAGAAATTGAAGAGGAACAATGGAAATGAAAGACTATTCAGTGGTTCCATCATGTGTGTATGTTCATATAACAACAATATAAGGGTTCTACAAACCAATCATGAACCAATTTGGCATAATCAAGAATTTCAACAAAACTCAGAGAACAACAATGGAGTTCTTTTGACAGAAAATGAAAATGAAGACACGAAGAGGATTTATACCTCTGTTATGGAGTAAGCTTGCTGATGCTACTATATAAATTCCTTCTGAACTAAATAGACAATCACAGTATACTCTCTTCTCTTAGAAATATTTCAGCAATGAAATGAAGGTGCAGGGAGTTCCTTTATATAGAAGAATGAATACACAGTCCAAGCTTCTAACTCCCAAATCAAACTAACGGATTGTCAAATTGCATGAAGGTTATAGAATGGTAGGTATTTAGTTGTTAGAATCCATCATTAAAACCACTCCCTTGCTCATCATTGCTACAAGGCTATGGAAATTTACTGAGTTTAAGGAGAAGCAATAGGCTTAGGCCATAATGGCTGTGCACGTGAATGAGGAAAAAGGAGAGTGACTATTATATTGGGACAAGCCAAGCAAATCTCAGCATTCTTACAAATGGACTATATGCTACACTTATGTTATATATTATATGTACTCTTAGGTTATAATTACAATGTTCTCCCCATAATGTAATAAATGCAATTTGAATACATATAATCTATGTACATTTTATCTTACCGATATAGTACAATCGGATACTACCACATTACATTATATCATATATTATTAAATTGTATTACTCAACAATTATTTATAATAGATCCATGATACATTATTTTAATGTATATCCACACATCATTTGTCACCTACACATATCATAACATATAGTTACTATACATTTAATTCGCATGCTTGCACATATAATTTCTCATCTTATAAATTGAATATTAATTAATAATATACACATATCCTACATCAATCAATATAATTGTTAACCTCCATAACAATTTAATTAACCTTTATATGATTAACTATTACTTTGATATAAATCTTATTATATTTATAAACACGTTGCTCATTATTATTATGTTTCTTGCAATAATAATCACATATTATTAATCAATCCTCATTAGTATTTTATAACAGTTAATTAATATTCTTCGATTAACAATTAATATAGATTAATTATTCGCTTAAATTAATATAATCATTCTTATATTACGTCACTGTGCCACACAAGGCAATCAACGAGTTTATCACAAACTCCACCAATTTCTCAATTATTATAATTATTCAATTATATATAATTGAATTAATTCATCTCATAACACAAAATCATTTATATTCAAATAAATTCTCATTTCCATTAATATATTTATTTAATAATATATGGAAATTCTCGGGTATTACAGTATCATAGAGTATGACTTTGATAGTTTAAAGTGTTATACACGTGTGATATGTATGTGGTGAGTTTAAATTCACGTATGTGGTTAGTTAGCAAGTTAAGTTACAAACCACGTTGTTAAGTTGAACTTAAGGAAGAAGTTCAACAGTTAGAACGTAATGGTTTTGAACTAATCGACGTCGTATGCATAATGTAATTTGTAGGACGTTGAGGAATTGAATTGTATCTAGATTGTAGCTTGCGCACGAGGCAAGTTTCTAAACCTTACTTTTACTTTGAGCAAGTATTTTATCCCTAACTTATTATTGTTAAGAAAGTTTCCTAAACTCAAACCTTTATTTGAACAAGTGTTCTATTCTTAATTTATTATTGTTGAGCAAGTTTGATACTTATAATTATATGTCAATCAAGTTCTTGTTCTTACTATTCAAGTTCAAGATTACATATGAGGTATTATAACCCTTTTAAAGTATTACTTCAGTTATACAATATTTATTAAATTGTATACTCCTAAGATTTGGTATTCAAATTAAATATCATTTATTGTTGAATATTGTAAGACTAGCGAACCCTTATTGATTCGACTAGTCCATAGTTGATGAACATTCTAAATTCAAGAACTATTGTTGAGGTTATCCAAACCAAACTTCCTTTGGTGCGGACTCTGATGTCAAACTAAGATGAACAACCCTGTCATAGGGGATTTATAATGCTTTAGCGTAAAGATTTTGTGCAAAGTATGGTACTAAAGGTAGATCCTCCTAAATATGAGAAGTAGAGTCCATAGTTTTATGAATGTTAAAGATTTGAAGTATAAACACTTTACAACCTAGGACATAGTTCAAGGTCTTATGACCCTCAGAAGTTCTTTTGATTCTTGTTATTCATTCTTGAGTAAAAATTCTAGTTTTCCTATTCAGAAGTCTTTAATTCACTCACATGTTATTATATTGTTGTTATATTGTTATACTTATGGGAAATCGTGCTCACTCTTGCGTAATAATAACATTGCAGTTCAGAACGAAAGGTTTGACGAGCCTTCTACTAGCAAAGGCAAGGGCAAGGTCAACAAGTGATGAAGACTTGTTGTTTATTTAATATGTTTATGTTTAAGACTTATGTTAAAGTTTTGTAAGACTTATTATTTGTTTATGATTCCGCACAGATGTTTAAGGTTAGTATGACATGGGATTATATTTTTTCAGATGTTTTAACTCCATAAGGGGATGATTTATTTCTATCTATTGCAAGGTTTGCATTTATTATGGGTTGATAGATAGATGATATTTGTACTGTGAACACCAAATCTAGTGGAAATTGAAGTACCCGAATTCGGGTGTGTCACAAGTTGGTATCAAAGCTGTAGGGTTATGAACCTTAGGTGGGGGAAAACCTTAGGGTAGTAGCCTTTTAAGAGATATAGAACATAGTAATGATAAACTCTTATCGAGTTCTAAGAAAGATAATAACTTAACTTATGTGCTATGTGCTTATAACTTATGTGCTTGCGAGAGTATCGATTAGCATCACATAATAACTAAGGCCTAAAATTTGATTTATCAGGATGACGGATTTTGGAGAACCTAGTCAGCCTAGGGACGTTGTACCCCGAGAGACTAGAGAGGAGGAGCCTCGAGACATTTACATAGTCTAGGAGCAGTTGATTCGACGAGAGCCATCTCCTTTGATCACAGTCGTTGGTCGGGAGCATGAGCCAGTGTTTGACTTAGAGGAGGACTCTGAGGAGATTAAGGTTTAGGCTGAGGCAGCTGAAGAGGAGGACGAAGACCCTGAAGAGTTTTGAACTCTATCAGTGATGAGATGTATGATGAGCTGTATAACCGTAACATAGAGTTACAAGATACTATTCAGGAGCTAAAGGAGTAGACAGTTACTCAACAGTCTACCATTAAGAAAAAGGATGGTGAGGTTGAGGCTCTTCACACACGTCTTAGAGACATGGAGTGGGAGTTGGTCCATCAGAATGGCCAAGTAGAGCAGAAGTTAAAGGAGATAGAGAAACTGAAGATTGAATTGAAAGAGAAATCAACAAGGCTTGCCATAGCAGAGGACGCTTGGGTGAAAGATTTACAACGTGCAGATCTTGCAGAGGACAATGATCGTGCAAAGAAGGTAAAGATCGAGGAGATGGGCTATATGTTTCAGAATGCAATCGATTAGGCCCAGGATCAGGTGATGTACTATCCAGTCTAGTTTGAAGGTCTGCCCTAGTATATACTAGATCGCAGGATGATGTTCCGTATCATGGAGGAAGAACGCAGTAAAGCTGTTCGTCGCTATAGTAGGCAGTGATAGGAACAGTTTGATTATGTGCAAACCTATCTGGTAGTTAATAATGTAAATTATGATGTGCTTATAAACAGAGGAATATTTTGATGATTTAAATCCTGTAGCTGTTGGGTTTGTATGTAACGCAATCATGCAATCAAATCACATAAATAGGGCGGAAGCGTAAAAACTAGGTTTTCAAAATTTATACAAACTCATTACCATGATCATGCTTTGTGCTTGTTATCAATAACAGAAAAGAGAGAACATGGAATTATACCTTTGAAGATCTAAGCTTCCTCAGGTACAAGTTCTACTCCTTTGATTCCTTTGATTCCTCTGATAGTGGCTCCTTCCCTTGAATAATGTCAGCCACCCAAATGTTTGGCCTCTAACGGTGATCCACCAAGGAAGATGAAGAACTCAAGAAGATGGATTATTGGCTTAACCCTTGTTTCTATCTCTATAGAATATATGTACTCCCAACTCTTGGAAAATTTCACATCCCTTATTTCTGATATAAGACTCTCTTATATAGATATTAGGTTAACCCTCCTAATCCAATTAGAATAGGGTTTTATTTAATTAATTAATTAAATACTTTTAATTAATTTATATCCTAATCTTTATTAGGATTGAGAGAGAGTACTGATATTATATTAATTCCTAAACTCCTTTAGAATTAAAATAATAATAATAATAATAATATTAATAAGACTCCTCTTATTAATTTATATTTAATATTTTTAAAATATTAAATAATAAACATTAAGCTATTTAATTTATTCTTTCATCATAGATTAAATTAATTATACTTAATGCATTATTACTATCATGCCATTTTCTTCTTAAATAATTCTTCTTCCTTTTATGGTGTGACCCTTTAGGTTCTCCATATTAAACCGGTTGTGAATAAATCAAATAGAACAATTCTAATCTTATTTAAATAAACAAATTAAACTAATAATCTATTTAAATAAATAACATTTATTCTACAATAGGGATAAGCCTCCCTAGCGATCAACGACTTTCCAAATAATATAGATTTCAACATTAATCATAAAAGAACCTGTGAGTTAATAGTTACCGTACAATTCAATCCTTCCACCATACAATGTCCCAATTAAATATAAGACATGGATTTACTGTCAAGTCTTAATTTATTTAATCATATGTATTTCGATTAGAAAATGCACAACTCCAAATAATGCAAATTAGAAACCTCTTTCTAATTTCATTCTACCTTGGCCAAGGATTCCTGGGTTGTCATTTAACGAATCATATAGGACATATCTCCTCTTTTACTAGAGGTGGTAGATTCTTTATTGATCATTCATTATCTCCATATGTAACTCATTACACCCAAGCATACCCTATATATGCCTTAAAATACCTTAAGGAATTAGTCAAAGTATAATTTGTTACATACAAGATACTATGATGATCTCAAGTCCAAGGATCACATGTACTACTATCACATTAGGAATTCCTATTGACAGGCGAGTAAAACTCCATTAGGTATTCCATAGCTAGTCACGTTCAGTGAACTTATTATCCAATAAGCACCTACATACTTGCTTTAGTGTCTCCACACAAATGACCATGAGATCAGTCATCCTCATCCAATGAGCAAGCAACATATGTACCAATCTATCCGGATTTACTAATCCCCTTTTTAGTAATCCCACGATTGGGAACTATTTTAGTTTTAAAGCTTTCTAAGAATTTAGATCTCATTAGCATGATCAACATCATGATTCTAAAAGCATTGCTTAAAACTATGGGTTATTTACATATTATAAAAACAGCACCATGTAGATAATTAAATGTCTTTAATAAATAAATATTTTATTAATAAATAAATAAGATTGTTTACAAAGTATGTGCTTTATCATCATACATGATTGGCTTGTATGCACACTACTATCAATCTCCCACTTGCACTAAAGCCAATCGCTATGGTATCTCATACCCATCTTCTCTAAGTGACGATCAAACTGCTGTTGTGTTAAAGCTTTAGTAAATGGATCTGCAATGTTGTCTTGAGAGTCTACACGCTCCAAGGTGACGTCTCCTCTTTCAATGATCTCCCTGATTAAGTGAAATCGCCGCAACACGTGTTTAGATTTCTGATGAGACCTGGGTTCCTTAGCCTGTGCAACCGCTCCGGTGTTGTCACAGTATACGGGAACTGCTTCACCAATGCTAGGAACCACACCAAGTTCAGTTATGAAATTCTTCATCCAAACAGCTTCCTTTGCAGCTTCACTTGCAGCTATATACTCTGCCTCTGTCACTGAATCAGCAACCGTTTGCTGCTTGGAACTCTTCCAACTCACTGCACCTCCGTTCAAGGTAAACACATACCCTGAAATAGATTTACTGTCATCTTGGTCTGTTTGAAAACTTGAGTCCGTGAATCCCTCGAGTTTTAATTCAGACCCACCGTAGACAAGAAAAATATCTTTAGTCCTTCTCAAGTACTTTAGGATATTTTTTCACTACCTTCCAGTGCTCTTCTCCTGGATTCGACTGGTATCTGCTTGTTACACTAAGTGCGTGATCGACATCCGGTCTAGTACATATCATACCGTACATGATAGATCCTATTGCAGAAGCATAAGGGATCTTACTCATACGGTCTCTCTCCTCAGGTGTCTTTGGGGCCTGTTTCTTGGAGAGATGTATTCCATGGCTCATCGGCATGAGACCTCTTTTGGAATCTTCCATGCTAAACCTCTTTAGCATTGTATCAATGTACGTTCCTTGGGATAAGCCGAGCATCCTTTTAGATCTATCTCTATAGATCTTTATCCCCAAAATATAGGATGCTTCACCCAAGTCCTTCATAGAGAAGTTTTTAGATAACCAGATTTTAATGGATTGTAACATAGGAATGTCATTCCCTATCAGTAATATATCATCAACATATAATACAAGGAATGATACTGCGCTCCCACTAACCTTCTTGTATACACATGGTTCATCCTCGTTTTTGATAAAATCAAACTCTTTGATTGTCTCATCAAAACGAATGTTCCATCTACGAGAAGCTTGCTTCAACCCATAAATGGATCGTTGTAGCTTACAGACTTGATTTGTTCCAACTTTTGAAATAAATCCCTCTGGCTGTGTCATATACACATCCTCCTCAAGTTTCCCATTGAGGAAGGCCGTTTTCACTGTCCATCTGCCAGATCTCATAGTCGTTGTAAGCTGCAATCGCAAGCAAAATCCGAATGGACTTGAGCATGGCTACTGGTGAGAAGGTTTCATCATAGTCAACTCCTTGTCTTTGTTTGAAACCTTTTGCAACCAGTCGGGCCTTATAGGTCTCTACCTTTCCGTCTGCTCCAGTCTTTTTCTTAAAAACCCATTTACACCCAATAGGTTTAATACCTTCAGGTGGTGAAACCAAAGACCATACTTTGTTTTCATACATGGAGTCCATTTCAGATTTCATGGCTTCAAGCCATTTCCCTGAGTCTTTATTACTCATAGCCTGTTCGTAATTTAATGGATCATCATCATTCATGATGTGTACCTCATCGTCATCCTCTATAACGAATCCATACCTCTCAGGTATCTTCGGTACTCTTCCAGATTTACGAACATGGTGTGGTACAGTAGGTTCTTCTACTTGGTTAGGTACCTGACTTTGATCCGTGGTAACTTGTGGTTCTTGAACTTCTTCAAGATATATCTTACTCCCACTGACCCCTTCATGGATAAACTCTTTCTCCAAGAAGGTAGCATGTTTCGCAACAAACACCTTTTGATCAGTTGGATGATAGAAATAATACCCTACGGTTTCTTTAGGGTATCCCACAAATCTACACTTATCGGATTTAGTCTGTAGCTTATCATTTTCAAACTTTTTGACATAAGCTGGACAACCCCAAGTCTTAACATGCTTAAGATTTGGTTTCCTCCCTTTCCACATCTCATATGGAGTCTTTGGGGCGGATTTGGTAGGTACCTTGTTAAGTAGGTATGCAGCCGTTTCTAGGGCATATCCCCAGAAGGAAATTGGAAGGTCGGTAAAACTCATCATGGATCGAACCATGTCCAACAGTGTTCGATTTCTCCTTTCAGATACTCCATTTAACTGTGGTGTACCTGGAGGAGTCCATTGTGAGATTATACCATTTTCTCTGAGACAATTGAGAAACTCACTGCTTAAGTATTCTCCACCTCGATCTGATCGAAGTATCTTAATACTCTTGCCCGTTTGTTTCTCTACTTCACTTCTGAACTCTTTGAACTTTTCAAATGATTCTGATTTGTATTTCATTAAATACACATATCCAAATCTTGAGTGATCATCAGTGAAAGTAATAAAATAAGAATACCCACCCCGTGCACTTGTTGTCATAGGTCCACAAACGTCTGTGTGAATCAATGCCAACAACTCTGTAACTCTCTCCCCTTTTCCACTAAAAGGAGATTTAGTCATTTTACCCATGAGACAAGTTCACAAGTTGGATATGATTCATAATCAGATAGCTCGAGGAGCCCATCTTTATGCAACTTGGATAATCTTGTTTCATTGATATGACCGAGTCTACAGTGCCACATATAGGTATAATTAATATCATCTCTTTTCCTTTTCTTAATTTGTTCAATTTGAAATATATTTTCTTGCAAGTCAAGTGTATAAAGTCCATTTCGCAAATTTCCAATACCATATAAAACATCGTCTTTATAAATAGAACAACCATTGTTCTTTATAATAACGTCAAAACCTTCCATATCCAATACAGAAATTGAAATAATGTTTTTAATAATATTCGGAACATAATAACAATTATTAAGGTAAATGGATTTGCCCGAAGGCATTGCTAAACAATAAGTTCCTACAGCTAATGCAGCAACTTTTGCTCCATTTCCCACTCGTAGGATCACCTCATCTTTGTTCAGCTTTCTACTTCTGACCAGTCCCTGCACAGTATTACATATGTGAGAACCACAGCCGGTATCCAATACCCAAGTAGAATTATGACTTTCAGAAAAATTAATTTCAATCATAAACAAACCTTGATTGGAAGTCGAAGCTTCTCCAAGCTTCTTCTCTGCTAGAAACTTCTTGCAGTTCCTCTTCCAATGTCCCGGCTCATTGCAATGAAAGCACATTCCTTTAGCTGGTTCAGGTTTCTTTTGCTCCTTTTCTTTCCCTTTTCCCTTAGCCTTCTTAGATTTCTTCTTTTCAGAAGACACCTTGGGCCTCTTCCTTTTATTGGAAGAATCCACCATCAAGACATGGTTCTTCTTGGATGAGAAGTGACCTTCTGCAGTTTTCAGCATGTTAAGCAGCTCAGGTAAGCTGACATCTAGTTTATTCATGTGAAAATTAACCACAAACTGCGAGAAGGTCTCAGGGAGTGACTGCAAGACCAAGTCTTGACTCAACTCCCCATCCATGACGAACCCAAGCTGTCCAAGGCGTTCAATCAAATTGATTACCTTCAGAACATGAGTCTCGACGGCAGTGCCCTCGGTCATCCGAGATCGGAAGAGCTCCTTAGATATCTCATATCTAGCAGTCCTACTCTGTTCACCATACAACTCCTTGAGGTGAAGCAGCATAGCAGGAGCATCCATTTTTTCGTGCTGACGCTGAAGCTCGTTATTCATGGATGCGAGCATGATGCATTGAGCCACAGATGCATCATCTTGCCACTTATTGAAAGTGGCAATCTCTTCCTCAGAGGCTGTTTCTGAAACAGATTCAGGGATAGTGGAATTTAGGACATAAGAAATCTTTTCAGCAGTGAGAACAATTCTCAGATTTCTTAGCCAGTCCTCATAATTCGGGCCGGTAAGCTTATTTGCATCAAGTATGCTTCGTAGTGAGATTAGTGATTTTGACATTTTTAAAATTCTGCATGTGAAAAGACAACATTTTAGCAAACATTCATTTTATTAACTTTGCATACCAAAATAAATTTAGGTCTTTATTTTAAATTGGTATCTCCCACTATTTTCATCAAACTATATTACCCTCACTCATATAGTTCGGCAACATCTAATTAAAGATTTGCTAGTGAGATTAAGGATCCCATTTCAAATGTATATAACCTTGTGGATAGCACAACAAGCGATATACAAATAAATAGGTAGACAACTCTTGTCAATTACATCACCATGTAACTCCTTTTATTTTACCTCTTAAATCATAATGGTCATGTGTGTGCACATCCGAACTAAAATGATTTAAGTTAAGTCCAGCCTAGCACTTCCATAAATTAAAAAAAAAAATATTTCGTCCTTGTGGATAGCACAACAAGACTAGATCGTTCCATTTTCTTGATAAGCATCAAATGTGATTAATTAACATCTTAAATATTCAATACTCGCCTTGTGGATAGCACAACAAACTCATATTAAATATTTAATACTCTATTAACTAATCATGCTAGAAGGAGACGTTCGATATTCCAAATATCATTTGAACGCTTCAGACTTAATATTATTTCTTTGAGGGGTTTGTTATTATTTGTCTCATCTTTTTAAGCGCGCATGCACATATATATATAAAATACGCGTCATTTTATTAAACATGCGAAGCATGTTTGTATAAAATATAATATATATAATATTTAGCATGCAATATAGAATACTATATTCTACCCGGATTGATTATAGACTTTTATTCTAGTTTGGTTCACTAGAGCCACCAAGTGAACCAAAAGGTCAAACCTAGGAGTGCAAGAATTTAAATTTTAAATGTAACTATTACATTTAAACCCGGGCTCCATACAAACGGGTCTTCACACGCTCCTCGCTCCTTGGTCTCCAATTTCTTCAAAATAATTCTAACTATCTCTATTACATTAACTATTTAAAATTAAATAGAAACCTTGATCAGCAGTCAAGGGGAAGTACATAGAAAGGAGATAGAATTTACATCGAGAATAAAACTAGAGAAGACGAGGTACGCAGACCCCATTTTATAAAACCCATACATTCAAGCATTCATCCAAAATAAAATCCAATCACATTGGTCATAGTCCATAATCAACCCCATTTATTATTCATACACATCAACATATGCATCAATAAATATCCATTCATCTCATGAATAACAATGCTATTCCATATATGGATCGATGTTATTTAATGGACAAAAGTTTTGCTAAATTTTATTTTTGAAACAAAATAAACTCTTTTATTTTAATCAAAAATAAATCCAAATTAAACTCCTTTAATTTTAGCATTCTGAAATCATATTTCAGATAAAATAAACTTCTTTATTTTAAAACTTTATCAATTAAATAAATAGTTTACTTAATTAATTAAAATCAATTTTCAGGGTCTGTCTAGGTACCGGCGCAGCTGCGCCAGTAATGAACTGGGTAGCTGCGCAGGTAGACGGAAGCAGCAGTTTTTGCAGACCGGCGCAGCTGTGCCAGTAATGAACTGGGCAGCTTCGCAGCTGCGCTGTTCGCCGCAGAAACTTGCAGAAAATGATTTTTGTCCAGAAAAACGATCCAATTTTCACATCAATTCATACATGGAATTATAAAATTGATAATTAGCACAAAGTTAGGCTCTGATACCACTGTTGGGTTTGTATGTAACGCAATCATGCAATCAAATCACATAAATAGGGCGGAAGCGTAAAAACTAGGTTTTCAAAATTTATACAAACCCATAACCATGATCATGCTTTGTGCTTGTTATCAATAACAGAAAAGAGAGAACATGGAATTATACCTTTGAAGATCTAAGCTTCCTCAGGTACAAGTTCTACTCCTTTGATTCCTTTGATTCCTCTGATAGTGGCTCCTTCCCTTGAATAATGTCAGCCACCCAAATGTTTGGCCTCTAACGGTGATCCACCAAGGAAGATGAAGAACTCAAGAAGATGGGTTATTGGCTTAACCCTTGTTTCTATCTCTATAGAATATGTGTACTCCCAACTCTTGGAAAATTTCACATCCCTTATTTCTGATATAAGACTCTCTTATATAGATATTAGGTTAACCCTCCTAATCCAATTAGAATAGGGTTTTATTTAATTAACTAATTAAATACTTTTAATTAATTTATATCCTAATCTTTATTAGGATTGAGAGAGAGTACTGATATTATATTAATTCCTAAACTCCTTTAGAATTAAAATAATAATAATAATAATAATATTAATAAGACTCCTCTTATTAATTTATATTTAATATTTCTAAAATATTAAATAATAAACATTAAACTATTTAATTTATTCTATCATCATAGATTAAATTAATTATACTTAATGCATTATTACTATCATGACATTTTCTTCTTAAATAATTCTTCTTCCTTTTATGGTGTGACCCTTTAGGTTCTCCATATTAAACCGGTTGTGAATAAATCAATTAGAACAATTCTAATCTTATTTAAATAAACAAATTAAACTAATAATCTATTTAAATAAATAACATTTATTCTACAATAGGGATAAGCCTCCCTAGCGATCAACGACTTTCTAGATAATATAGATTTCAACATTAATCATAAAAGAACCTGTGAGTTAATAGTTACCGTACAATTCAATCCTTCCACCATACAATGTCCCAATTAAATATAAGACATGGATTTACTGTCAAGTCTTAATTTATTTAATCATATGTATTTCGATTAGAAAATGCACAAACTCCAAATAATGCAAATTAGAAACCTCTTTCTAATTTCATTCTACCTTGGCCAAGGATTCCTGGGTTGTCATTTAACGAATCACATAGGACATATCTCCTGTTTTACTAGAGGTGGTAGATTCTTTATTGATCATTCATTATCTCCATATGTAACTCATTACACCTAAGCATACCCTATATATGCCTTAAAATGCCTTAAGGAATTAGTCAAAGTATAATTTGTTACATACAAGATACTATGATGATCTCAAGTCCAAGGATCACATGTACTACTATCACATTAGGAATTCCTATTGACAGGCGAGTAAAACTCCATTAGGTATTCCATAGCGAGTCACGTTCAGTGAACTTATTCTCCAATAAGCACCTACATACTTGCTTTAGTGTCTCCACACAAATGACCATGAGATCAGTCATCCTCATCCAATGAGCAAGCAACATATGTACCAATCTATCCGGATTTACTAATCCCCTTTTTAGTAATCCCACGATTGGGAACTATTTTAGTTTTAAAGCTTTCTAAGAATTTAGATCTCATTAGCATGATCAACATCATGATTCTAAAAGCATTGCTTAAAACTATGGGTTATTTACATATTATAAAAACAGCACCATGTAGATAATTAAATGCCTTTAATAAATAAATATTTTATTAATAAACAAATAAGATTGTTTACAAAGTATGTGCTTTATCATCATACATGATTGGCTTGTATGCACACTACTATTAGTAGATTCTTTATCTCTGGATAGTTAATGGAAATAGCAGTGATGCTATCGTATTATATTATAACTTTTGATTAATAAAATATCAGAGTTCTTTGAGATGATTATGTGTTAAGTGATTATGTTAAAGTATTTAAGTTAAGTCTTAAATATTTAGAGAATCAAAAATAATCTAATAAGCGTATATCTTAACAGAAATATGCCTCCAAGAAGACGACCAAACCGTCAACCGACCCAAGAAGGGTCGACGAACAACAACAACGCCAATGTTAACGCTAACCCCGTGCAGTAGTTGGTGAATTTGTTGGCTGGAGCGATTAACAATAAACCTCAAACTCCACCAAATACAACGTTCAAGGACTTTAAGGCGGTGGGACCGCCAGAGTTAAAAGGCTCTATGAACCCGATAGAAGCTCGAACTTAGGTTATGGAGATTGAAAAAGTTTTTGACGTCACCAGAGTCAGAGAGTACCAGAAAACTGCCTACGCAATGTTCATGCTGAAATCAGAAGCCAGTTATTGGTGGCAAGCAAATAAGGTCTGTGGAGGAGAAGTTGTGATCACCTGGGAGAGGTTCAAGGAGATGTTCTTTGAGATGTATTTCCCAAAAAGTTTGCCGAATCAAATGGAGGTCCAGTTTCTGGAACTGAAGCAGGGGAATATGTCTATACCAGACTATACGGCGAAGTTCAATGAGTTGGCTAGGTTTGCCACGTATCAAGTGCACACCGACGAGAGGAAGGCAAGGAGATTTGAGCAGGGACTGAAACCCTGGTTATATAGCAAAGTGTCAATGTTCCAGTTGAACACTTTTGCTGGAGTACTGGAGAAGGCCATCCTCGCTGAAGGTGGAAGCGATGAGATAACCAAGTATAACCAGGATCAGAAGAAGAAGAAGATTGAAAGTGAAGGAAATACCAAGGCTAGTGGCAGCAACACGGGAGGAAAAAACATTAAAAAGAGGAGGTGGACTGACAACTCGTCAACTGGAAATCAGTAAGGAGGTCAAAAGAAGAGGATTGAAGCATGTCCGACTTGCGGGAAAGCTCACCTAGGGGTCTGTATGAAGGGAAAACGGGTGTGCTACAATTGTGGTCAGGAAGGCCACATAACACCTAACTGTGCTAACCCAAAGAAGGGCACGTGCTTCACATGTGGGTCAAAGGATCATTTGGCTAGGGATTATCCCAAGAAAGGATTTGGAGGGGCAGGAACATGATGAAATAGAGGAAATAGCGGTGGTAATGCTCTAACTATTACGGGACCAAACGCAACCAATCGACCAACTGCCAGGACATTCAACATGACAGTGCAGGATGTTGTGCAGTCTCGCAATGTAGTGTCAGGTATCATTCCGATCAATAAAGTTAAATCTTATATATTATTTAATTCAAGTGCTACTTGTTCATTTATATCCGATGACTTTGCTAAGAACTTAGAATTGCCTAAGGATGAGTTAGAATACCCAAAGAACATAGAAATGGCAAATAGAGAATCGATCCCTGTTAAGTACATACACAAGAACTGTATCGTAAATATTAAGGGTAACGTTATGAACGTAGATCTTATCCCGATTAGACTTGGGGAATTCGATGTTATTCTGGGAATGGATTAGCTATTCAATTATGGGGCTGTAATTAATTGGCAGAAGAAATGTATTAACCTTATGACTCCATTAAAGGTTGTGTTTTATAGAAGCAAGTCGCCTAGACAAGCGAGTTGTCTGACGATGATATAGGCCAGGAAGTTGTTAAGACAAGGCTGTGTAGGATATTTAGCCTACATAGTCGATAGTCGTAAAGAGAATCCAAAATTAGAAGATATACCAGTTGTAAGGGATTTAGAGGTTGAGTTTATGATAGATTTAGCGCCAGGAATGGCTCCAATATCGAAGGCACCGTACCCGATGGCTCCGGTAGAGATTAAAGAATTGATGGTGCAACTGCAAGAGTTACTGGACACGAAATACATTCAACCGAGCGTATCGCCGTGGGAAACGCCGGTGTTATTTGTGAAGAAGAAGGACGGGACAATGAGCTCTGCATCGACTACATAGAACTGAATAAGGTCACAATTAAGAATAGATATCCATTACCGAGGATCGACGACCTGTTTGATCAATTGAAAGGAGCGATATACTTCTCAAAGATAGACTTGAGGAGCAGTTATCATCAGCTGAAGATGAGGCCAGAGGATGTTCTGAAGGCAGCGTTTAGGATTCGATATGGTCACTATAAATTTTTGGTGATGTCATTCGGTCTAACGAATGCTCTTGTAGCATTTATGGGCCTAATGAACGGAGTGTTCAAGCCATTTTTGGACAAATTTGTGGTGGTGTTAATCGACGACATTTTGGTGTATTCGAAGACCAAGGAGGAACATGTATAGCATTTGAAAGTAGCCTTAGAGGCATTGAGAAGAGAGAAGTTGCACGCCAAATTTTTGAAATGTGAATTCTGGATAGAAATGGTGCAATTTCTTGGACATGTGATCGATAAGGACGGAATTTCGGTAGATCCCTCTAAAGTCGAAGCTGTGTTGAACTAGGGTCAGCCAAAAATACCTTCGAAAGTGAGAAGTTTTCTTGGATTGGCAGGCTATTATAGAAGATTCATTCAGGACTTTTCCAAGATCGCAACTCCGCTGACGAATTTGACTAGGAAAGATGTGAAATTCTTTTAAACGGAGAAGTGTGAGAAAAACTTTCAAGAACAAAGAAGAGGTTGAGTACAGCACCTGTATTATCTCTTCCGGATGACATATGAAATTTTATGGTTAGTGATGCGTCGCATAAAGGACTTGGCTGTGTGCTTATGCAAAATGACAGGGTCATTACATATGCGTCATGATAATTGAAGGACTATGAGAAGGGGTATCCGACCCATGACTTGGAGGTAGCTGCTGTGGTATTTACTTTGAAGATCTGAAGACACTATTCTTATGGGGAGAAGTGTGAAATACATACAAACCAAAAGAGTCTGAAATATATTTTTACACAAAAGGATTTGAATATGCTCCAGAGAGGGTGGCTGGAGTTAATTAAGGACTATGGCTGCGAGATCATATACCATTCGGGTAAAGCAAATGTGGTTGCCGACGCTTTAAGTAGAAAGGGTCGGGAGAAGTTGATGATGTTGACCGCTTAGGAGGAGCTAATTTTAGCGATGGAGAAGCTTGAATTGAAAGTGAAGTATCCGATGGAGATTGACGAAAAGCTATTCTAATGGCAAGCTGGTACAACTTTGATGGATAAGGTTAAGGAAGCTCAACTACATGACAAAAATGTGAGAAGGTGAAGAAGAAGATATCTAAAGGAACCGAAGTGAGATTCAAGATAGATAGTAAGGGATTGTTGAGATTTGAGAGTAGAGTTTGGGTACCGCCAGTGCCAGAGATTAAGGAAGACATTTTGAGCGAGGCTCATAGCTCACGGTATTCGATTCACCCTGGTAGTACAAAGATGTACCTGTTGGGTTTGTACGAAATCGTGACGCAATCAAATTGCAAAAATTAGCGGAAGCATGATATATCAGAGTTTAAAAAATTTCTACAAAACCATTACCCGGATCATCCTTTATGCAAATTATTAATTTAAAACGATAAATAAGAAGTTATGGAATCATACCCTTGTAGAACGAAGCTTCCACAGGTACTAGTTCAACTCCTTGTTCTTCGTGATCTCCTTGAATTTCCAGGTTAGATTCCTTTCTTTGATCAACGTTAGCCACCCAAGTGTTTGGCCTCTAGAGGTGATCCACCAAGGAAGATGAATTATCAAGAAGGAGGGTGTTTGGCTTAGTTTTCTATTCTCTATAGAAAAGGAGTACTCTCCAATAATTGGAATTGCATCATACTAATATCTATTATAAGACTTCTCTTATATAGACATTGGTCAACCCTTCTAATCCTATTAGACATGGGATTTCTTTTAATTAATTAAACTCCTTTAATTAATTTAGGCTTCCCACCACATGGGAATAATTAATTAAATTCATTTAATTAATTTGTCTCCTAATCTTATTAGGAATAAATGAGAGTACTAAATATTAAATTAATTACTAAACTCCTTTAGAAATTAAAATAATAATAATTGTAATAATATTAATAAGACTCCTCTTATTAATTTATATTTAATATTTCCAAAATATTAAATAATAAACATTAAGCTATTTAATTTATTCTATCACCATAGATTAAATTAATTATACTTAATGCATTATTACGATTATGCCATTACCTTCTTAAATATTTATTCTTCCTTTTATGGTGTGACCCTTTAGGTTCTCCATATTAAACCGGTTGTGAATAAATCAATTAAAACAATTTTAATCTTATTTAAATAAATAAATTAAACTAATAATCTATTTAAATAAATAATATTTATTCTACAATAGGGATAAGCCTCCCTAGCGATCAACGACTTTCTAGATAATATAGATCTCAACATTAATCATAAAAGAACATGTGAGTTAATAGTTACCATACAATTCAATCCTTCCACCATACAATGTCCCAATTAAATATAAGACATGGATTTACTGTCAAGTCTTATTTTATTTAATTATATGTATTTCGATTAGAAAATGCATAACTCCAAATAATGCAAATTAAAAACTCCTTTCTAATTTCATTTTACCTTGGCCAAGGATTCCTGGGTTGTCATTTAACGAATCACATAGGACATATCTCCTCTTTTACTAGAGGTGGTAGATTCTTTATTGATCATTCATTATCTCCATATGTAACTCATTATACCCAAGCATACCCTATATATGCCTTAAAAGGTCTTAAGGAATAAGTCAAAGTATAATTTGTTACATACAAGATACTATGATGATCTCAAGTCCAAGGATCACTTGTACTACTATCACATTAGGAATTCCTATTGACATGCGAGTAAAACTCCATTAGGTATTCCATAGAGAATCACGTTCAGTGAACTTATTCTCCAATAAACACCTACATACTTGCTTTAGTGTCTCCACACAAATGATCATGAGATCAATCATCCTCATCCAATGAGCAAGCAACATATGTACCAATCTATCCGGATTTACTAATTCCCTTTTTAGTAATCCCACGATTGGGAACTATTTAAGTTTTAAAACTTTCTAAGAATTTAGATCTCATTAACATGATCATCATCATGATTCTAAAAGCATTGCTTAAAACTATGGGTTATTTACATATTATAAAAACAGCAACATGTAGATAATTAAATGCCTTTAATAAATGAATATTTCATTAATAAATAAATAAGATTGTTTACAAAGTACGTGCTTTATCATCATACATGATTGGCTTGTATGCACACTACTATCAATCTCCCACTTGCACTAAAGCCAATCGCCATGGTATCTCATACCCATCTTCTCTAAGTGACGATCAAACTGCTGTTGTGTTAAAGCTTTAGTAAATGGATCTGCAATGTTGTCTTGAGAGTCTACACGCTCCAAGGTGACGTCTCCTCTTTCAATGATTTCCCTGATCAAATGAAATCGCCGCAACACGTGTTTAGATTTCTGATGAGACCTCGGTTCCTTAGCCTGTGCAACTGCTCCTGTGTTGTCACAGTAAACGGGAACTGCTTCTCCAATGCTAGGAACCACACCTAGTTCAGTTATGAACTTCTTCATCCAAACAGCTTCCTTTGCAGCTTCACTTGCAGCTATATACTCTGCCTCTGTCACTGAATCAGCAACTGTTTGCTGCTTGGAACTCTTCTAACTCACTACGCCTCCGTTCAAGGTAAAAACATACCCCGAAACAGATTTACTGTCATCTTGGTCCGTTTGAAAACTTGAGTCTGTGAAGCCCTCGAGTTTTAATTCAGACCCACCGTAGACAAGAAAAATATCCTTAGTCCTTCTCAAGTATTTTAGGATATTCTTCACTGCCTTCCAGTGCTCTTCTCCTGGATTCGACTGGTATCTGCTCGTTACACTAAGTGAATGAGCAACATCCGGTCTAGTACATATCATACCGTACATGATAGATCCTATTGCAGAAGCATAAGGGATCTTACTCATACGGTCTCTCTCCTCAGGTGTCTTTGGGGCCTGTTTTTTGGAGAGATGTATTCCATGGCTCATCGGCATGAGACCTCTTTTGGAATCTTCCATGCTAAATCTCTTTAGCATTGCATCAATGTACGTTCCTTGGGATAAACCAAGCATCCTTTTAGATCTATCTCTATAGATCTTTATCCCCAAAATATAGGATGCTTCTCCCAAGTCCTTCATGGAGAAGTGTTTAGATAACCAGATTTTAATCGATTATAGCATAGGAATGTCATTCCCTATCAGTAATATATCATCAACATATAATACAAGAAATGAAATTGCGCTCCCACTAACCTTCTTGTACACACATGGTTCATCGTCATTTTTGATAAAATCAAACTCTTTGATTGTCTCATCAAAACGAATGTTCCATCTACGAGAAGCTTGCTTCAATCCATAAATGGATCGTTGCAGCTTACAGACTTGATTTATTCCAACCTTTGAAACAAATCCCTCTGGCTGTGTCATATACACATCCTCCTCAAGTTTCCCATTGAGGAAGGCCGTTTTCACGTCCATCTGCCAGATCTCATAGTCGTTATAAGCTGCAATCGCAAGTAAAATCCGAATGGACTTGAGCATAGCTACTGGTGAAAAGGTTTCATCATAATCAACTCCTTGTTTTTGTTTGAAACCTTTTGCAACCAGTCGGGCCTTATAGGTCTCCACCTTGCCGTCCGCTCCAGTCTTTCTTTTAAAGACCCATTTACACCCAATAGGCTTAATGCCTTCAGGTGGTGAAATCAAAGTCCATACTTTGTTTTCATACATGGACTCCATTTCGGATTTCATGGCTTCAAGCCATTTCCCTGAGTCTTTATTACTCATAGCCTGTTCGTAATTCAATGGATCATCATCATTCATGATGCGTACCTCATCGTCATCCTCTATAACGAATCCATACCTCTCAGGTATCTTCGGTACTCTTCCAGATTTACGAACAGGGTGTGGTATAGTAGGTTCTTCTACTTGGTCAGGTACCTGATTTTGATCCGTGGTAATTTGTGGTTCTTGAACTTCTTCAAGATATATCTTACTCCCACTGACCCCTTCATGGATAAACTCCTTTTCCAAGAAGGCAACATGTTTCGCAACAAACACCTTTTGATCAGTTAGATGATAGAAATAATACCCTACAGTTTCTTTAGGGTATCCCACAAATCTACACTTTTCGGATTTAGTCTGTAGCTTATCATGTTCAAACTTTTTGACATAAGCTGGACAACCCCAAGTCTTAACATGCTTAAGATTTGGTTTCCTCCCCTTCCACATCTCATATGGAGTCTTTGGGGCGGATTTGGTAGGTACCTTGTTGAGTAGGTATGCAGCCGTTTCTAGGGCATATCCCCAGAAGGAAATTGGAAGGTCGGTAAAACTCATCATGGATCGAACCATGTCTAACAGTGTTCGATTTCTCCTTTCAGATACTCCATTTAACTGTGGTGTACCTGGAGGAGTCCATTGTGAGATTATTCCATTTTCTTTGAGACAATTTAGAAACTCACCGCTTAAGTATTCTCCACCTCGATCTGATCGAAGTATCTTTATACTCTTGCCCGTTTGTTTCTCTACTTCACTTCTGAACTCTTTGAACTTTTCAAATGATTCTGACTTGTATTTCATTAAATACACATATCCAAATCTTGAGTAATCATCAGTGAAAGTAATAAAATAAGAATACCCACCCCGTGCACTTGTTGTCATAGGCCCACAAACGTCTGTGTGAATCAATGCCAACAACTCTGTAACTCTTTCTCCTTTTCCACTAAAAGGAGATTTAGTCATTTTACCCATGAGACAAGATTCACAAGTTGGATATGATTCATAATCGGATAGCTCGAGGAGCCCATCTTTATGCAACTTGGATAATCTTGTTTCGTTGATATGACCGAGTCTACAGTGCCACATGTAGGTATAATTAATATCATCTCTTTTTCTTTTCTTAGTTTGTTCAATTTGAAATATATTTTCTTGTAAGTCAAATGTATAAAGTCCATTTCGCAAATTTCCAATACCATATAAAACATCGTCTTTATAAATAGAACAACTATTGCTCTTTATAACAAC
The DNA here is from genome assembly GCA_020205555.1 of Panax stipuleanatus. Taxonomy (NCBI): domain Eukaryota; kingdom Viridiplantae; phylum Streptophyta; class Magnoliopsida; order Apiales; family Araliaceae; genus Panax; species Panax stipuleanatus. The sequence continues at coordinate 255,669 of JAINUT010002301.1, read as the reverse complement.
GTTAAATCCTTCCATATCCAATACAGAAATTGAAATAATGTTTTTAATAATATTCAGAACATAATAACAATTATTAAGATAAATGGACTTGCCCGAAGGCATTGCTAAATAATAAGTTCCTACAGCTAATGCAGCAACCTTTGCTCCATTCCCCACTCGTAGGATCACCTCATCATTGTTCAGCTTTCTACTTCTGACCAGTCCCTGCACAGTATTACATATGTGAGAACCACAGCCGGTATCCAATACCCAAGTAGAATTATGACTTTCAGAAAAATTAATTTCAATCATAAACAAACCTTGATTGGAAGTCGAAGCTTCTCCAAGCTTCTTCTCTGCTAGATACTTCTTGCAGTTCCTTTTCCAATATCCCGGCTTGTTGCAATGAAAGCACATTCCTTTAGCTGGTTCAGGTTTCTTTTGTTCCTTTTCTTTCCCTTTTCCCTTAGCCTTTTTAGATTTCTTCTTTTCAGAAGATACCTTGGGCCTCTTCCTTTTATTGGAAGAATCCACCATCAAGATATGGTTCTTCTTGGATGGGAAGTGACCTTCTGTAGTTTTCAGCATGTTAAGCAGCTCAGGCAAGCTGACATCTAGCTTATTCATGTGAAAATTAACCACAAACTGCGAGAAGGTCTCAGGGAGTGACTGCAAGACCAAGTCTTGACTCAACTCCCCATCCATGACGAACCCAAGCTGTCCAAGGCGTTCAATCAAATTGATCACTTTCAGGACATGAGTCTCAACGGCAGTACCCTCAGTCATCCGAGATCGGAAGAGTTCCTTAGATATCTCATATCTAGCAGTCCTACTCTGTTCACCATACAACAACTTGAGGTGAAGCAGCATAGCAGGAGCATCCATATTTACGTGCTGACGCTGAAGCTCGTTATTCATGGATGCGAGCATGATGCATTGAGCCACAGATGCATCATCTTGCCACTTATTGAAAGTGACAATCTCTTCCTCAGAGGCTCTTTCTGAAACAGATTCAGGGACAGATGAATTTAGGACATAAGAAATCTTTTCAGCAGTGAGAACAATTCTCAGATTTCTTAGCCAGTCCTCATAATTCGGCCCGGTAAGCTTGTTTGCATCAAGTATGCTTCGTAGTGAGATTAGTGATTTAGACATTTTTAAAATTCTGCATGTGAAAGAAAACAATCATTTTAGCAAGCATTCATTTTATTAACTTTGCATACCAAAATAAATTTAGGTCTTTATTTTAAATTGGTATCTCCCACTATTTTCATCAAACTATATTACCCTCACTTATATAGTTCGGCAACATCTAATTAAAGATTTGCTAGTGAGAATAAGGATCCCATTTTAAATGTATATAACCTCGTGGATAGCACAACAAGCGATATACAAATAAATAGGTAGACAACTCTTGTCAATTACATCACTATATAACTCCTTTTATTTTGCCTCTTAAATCATAATGGTCAAGTGTGTGCACATCCGAACTAAAATGATTTAAGTTAAGTCCAGCCTAGCACTTCTATAAATTCAAAAAAGAAAAATTTTCGTCCTTGTGGATAGCACAACAAGACTAGATCGTTCAATTTTCTTGATAAGCATCAAATGTGATTAATTAACATCTTAAATACACAATACTCGCCTTGTGGATAGCACAACAAGCTCATATTAAATATTTAATACTCTATTAATTAATCATGCTAGAAGGCGACGTTCAATATTCCAAATATCATTTGAACGCTTCGGACTTAATATTATTTCTTTGAGGGGTTTGTTATTATTTGTCTCATCTTGTTTAGCGCACATGCACATATATATATAAAATACGCGTCATTTTATTAAACATGCGAAGCATGTTTGTATAAAATATAATATATATAATATTTAGCATGCAATATAGAATATTATATTCTACCCGGATTGATTATGGACTTTTATTCTAGTTTGGTTCACTAGAGCCACCAAGTGAACCAAAAGGTCAAACCTAGGAGTGCAAGAATTTAAATTTAAACGTAACTATTACATTTAAACCCGGGCTCTATACAAATGGGTCTTCACGCGCTCCTTGCTCCTTGCTCCTTGGTCTCTAATTTCTTCAAGATAATTCTAACTATTTATATTACATTAAACTATTTAATTTAAATAGAAACCTTGATCAGCAGTCAAGGGGAAGTACATAGGAGGGAGATAGAATTTTACATCAAGAAATTTTTTTTTTTTTTTAGAGAAGACGAGGTACGCAGACCCCATTTAATAAAACTCATTAATTCAAGCATTCAACTAAAATAAAATCTAATCACATTGGTCAAATAGTCCATAATCAATCCCCATTTATTATCATACATATCACCATATATATCAATAAATAAATATTCATCTCATGAATTAAAATATTCCATATATATATGAGTATCATTTAATGGACAATTTTAATTTGCATGAAATCCAATTTCAAGATTAAAATAAACTCTTTATTTTAATTATAAAATTATTAAAAATATTATATATATAATATATCTTATATATATATATATATATATATATATAATATAACCGTATATATATATATAGCCTTATCAGGTCACCTTTTTGAAATCAAAATAATAACCACCTTTGCAATCCTTCCGGTGATAGGCGAAAAAATGACTCCAGGTTTAATAATTATATATATATATAGTTATCCTGATTCATTCCCTTTTGTGAATCATCATGCTAAACCTTTTTTTTTTCTTTTTTTTCTTTTTTTTTTTTGACAAAAAAAATACAGGAAACCCTTGTACTTTGAAACACGTTAGTCTCCTTTTCCGAATTGAATCACTTTAATCAGAATACTTTGAATTGTTTATAACAAGTAACTGATTCGTCCAAAAAAAAACTTTTTTTTAAAAAAAAAAAATATATATATATATATATATAATTTTATACAATAAAATTATGCCCAATAAATTATTTTAAATACATACCCATATGTATATGAAATCAAAAATAAATTAATAATTGCATAAAGATTTGGCTTTGATACCACTGTTGGGTTTGTACGAAATCGTGACGCAATCAAATTGCAAAAATTAGCGGAAGCATGATATATCAGAGTTTAAAAAATTTCTACAAAACCATTACCCGGATCATCCTTTATGCAAATTATTAATTTAAAACGATAAATAAGAAGTTATGGAATCATACCCTTGTAGAACGAAGCTTCCACAGGTACTAGTTCAACTCCTTGTTCTTCGTGATCTCCTTGAATTTCCAGGTTAGATTCCTTTCTTTGATCAACGTTAGCCACCCAAGTGTTTGGCCTCTAGAGGTGATCCACCAAGGAAGATGAATTATCAAGAAGGAGGGTGTTTGGCTTAGTTTTCTATTCTCTATAGAAAAGGAGTACTCTCCAATAATTGGAATTGCATCATACTAATATCTATTATAAGACTTCTCTTATATAGACATTGGTCAACCCTTCTAATCCTATTAGACATGGGATTTCTTTTAATTAATTAAACTCCTTTAATTAATTTAGGCTTCCCACCACATGGGAATAATTAATTAAATTCATTTAATTAATTTGTCTCCTAATCTTATTAGGAATAAATGAGAGTACTAAATATTAAATTAATTACTAAACTCCTTTAGAAATTAAAATAATAATAATTGTAATAATATTAATAAGACTCCTCTTATTAATTTATATTTAATATTTCCAAAATATTAAATAATAAACATTAAGCTATTTAATTTATTCTATCACCATAGATTAAATTAATTATACTTAATGCATTATTACGATTATGCCATTACCTTCTTAAATATTTATTCTTCCTTTTATGGTGTGACCCTTTAGGTTCTCCATATTAAACCGGTTGTGAATAAATCAATTAAAACAATTTTAATCTTATTTAAATAAATAAATTAAACTAATAATCTATTTAAATAAATAATATTTATTCTACAATAGGGATAAGCCTCCCTAGCGATCAACGACTTTCTAGATAATATAGATCTCAACATTAATCATAAAAGAACATGTGAGTTAATAGTTACCATACAATTCAATCCTTCCACCATACAATGTCCCAATTAAATATAAGACATGGATTTACTGTCAAGTCTTATTTTATTTAATTATATGTATTTCGATTAGAAAATGCATAACTCCAAATAATGCAAATTAAAAACTCCTTTCTAATTTCATTTTACCTTGGCCAAGGATTCCTGGGTTGTCATTTAACGAATCACATAGGACATATCTCCTCTTTTACTAGAGGTGGTAGATTCTTTATTGATCATTCATTATCTCCATATGTAACTCATTATACCCAAGCATACCCTATATATGCCTTAAAAGGTCTTAAGGAATAAGTCAAAGTATAATTTGTTACATACAAGATACTATGATGATCTCAAGTCCAAGGATCACTTGTACTACTATCACATTAGGAATTCCTATTGACATGCGAGTAAAACTCCATTAGGTATTCCATAGAGAATCACGTTCAGTGAACTTATTCTCCAATAAACACCTACATACTTGCTTTAGTGTCTCCACACAAATGATCATGAGATCAATCATCCTCATCCAATGAGCAAGCAACATATGTACCAATCTATCCGGATTTACTAATTCCCTTTTTAGTAATCCCACGATTGGGAACTATTTAAGTTTTAAAACTTTCTAAGAATTTAGATCTCATTAACATGATCATCATCATGATTCTAAAAGCATTGCTTAAAACTATGGGTTATTTACATATTATAAAAACAGCAACATGTAGATAATTAAATGCCTTTAATAAATGAATATTTCATTAATAAATAAATAAGATTGTTTACAAAGTACGTGCTTTATCATCATACATGATTGGCTTGTATGCACACTACTATCAATCTCCCACTTGCACTAAAGCCAATCGCCATGGTATCTCATACCCATCTTCTCTAAGTGACGATCAAACTGCTGTTGTGTTAAAGCTTTAGTAAATGGATCTGCAATGTTGTCTTGAGAGTCTACACGCTCCAAGGTGACGTCTCCTCTTTCAATGATTTCCCTGATCAAATGAAATCGCCGCAACACGTGTTTAGATTTCTGATGAGACCTCGGTTCCTTAGCCTGTGCAACTGCTCCTGTGTTGTCACAGTAAACGGGAACTGCTTCTCCAATGCTAGGAACCACACCTAGTTCAGTTATGAACTTCTTCATCCAAACAGCTTCCTTTGCAGCTTCACTTGCAGCTATATACTCTGCCTCTGTCACTGAATCAGCAACTGTTTGCTGCTTGGAACTCTTCTAACTCACTACGCCTCCGTTCAAGGTAAAAACATACCCCGAAACAGATTTACTGTCATCTTGGTCCGTTTGAAAACTTGAGTCTGTGAAGCCCTCGAGTTTTAATTCAGACCCACCGTAGACAAGAAAAATATCCTTAGTCCTTCTCAAGTATTTTAGGATATTCTTCACTGCCTTCCAGTGCTCTTCTCCTGGATTCGACTGGTATCTGCTCGTTACACTAAGTGAATGAGCAACATCCGGTCTAGTACATATCATACCGTACATGATAGATCCTATTGCAGAAGCATAAGGGATCTTACTCATACGGTCTCTCTCCTCAGGTGTCTTTGGGGCCTGTTTTTTGGAGAGATGTATTCCATGGCTCATCGGCATGAGACCTCTTTTGGAATCTTCCATGCTAAATCTCTTTAGCATTGCATCAATGTACGTTCCTTGGGATAAACCAAGCATCCTTTTAGATCTATCTCTATAGATCTTTATCCCCAAAATATAGGATGCTTCTCCCAAGTCCTTCATGGAGAAGTGTTTAGATAACCAGATTTTAATCGATTATAGCATAGGAATGTCATTCCCTATCAGTAATATATCATCAACATATAATACAAGAAATGAAATTGCGCTCCCACTAACCTTCTTGTACACACTTGGTTCATCGTCATTTTTGATAAAATCAAACTCTTTGATTGTCTCATCAAAACGAATGTTCCATCTACGAGAAGCTTGCTTCAATCCATAAATGGATCGTTGCAGCTTACAGACTTGATTTATTCCAACCTTTGAAACAAATCCCTCTGGCTGTGTCATATACACATCCTCCTCAAGTTTCCCATTGAGGAAGGCCGTTTTCCCGTCCATCTGCCAGATCTCATAGTCGTTATAAGCTGCAATCGCAAGTAAAATCCGAATGGACTTGAGCATAGCTACTGGTGAAAAGGTTTCATCATAATCAACTCCTTGTTTTTGTTTGAAACCTTTTGCAACCAGTCGGGCCTTATAGGTCTCCACCTTGCCGTCCGCTCCAGTCTTTCTTTTAAAGACCCATTTACACCCAATAGGCTTAATGCCTTCAGGTGGTGAAATCAAAGTCCATACTTTGTTTTCATACATGGACTCCATTTCGGATTTCATGGCTTCAAGCCATTTCCCTGAGTCTTTATTACTCATAGCCTGTTCGTAATTCAATGGATCATCATCATTCATGATGCGTACCTCATCGTCATCCTCTATAACGAATCCATACCTCTCAGGTATCTTCGGTACTCTTCCAGATTTACGAACAGGGTGTGGTATAGTAGGTTCTTCTACTTGGTCAGGTACCTGATTTTGATCCGTGGTAATTTGTGGTTCTTGAACTTCTTCAAGATATATCTTACTCCCACTGACCCCTTCATGGATAAACTCCTTTTCCAAGAAGGCAGCATGTTTCGCAACAAACACCTTTTGATCAGTTAGATGATAGAAATAATACCCTACAGTTTCTTTAGGGTATCCCACAAATCTACACTTTTCGGATTTAGTCTGTAGCTTATCATGTTCAAACTTTTTGACATAAGCTGGACAACCCCAAGTCTTAACATGCTTAAGATTTGGTTTCCTCCCCTTCCACATCTCATATGGAGTCTTTGGGGCGGATTTGGTAGGTACCTTGTTGAGTAGGTATGCAGCCGTTTCTAGGGCATATCCCCAGAAGGAAATTGGAAGGTCGGTAAAACTCATCATGGATCGAACCATGTCTAACAGTGTTCGATTTCTCCTTTCAGATACTCCATTTAACTGTGGTGTACCTGGAGGAGTCCATTGTGAGATTATTCCATTTTCTTTGAGACAATTTAGAAACTCACCGCTTAAGTATTCTCCACCTCGATCTGATCGAAGTATCTTTATACTCTTGCCCGTTTGTTTCTCTACTTCACTTCTGAACTCTTTGAACTTTTCAAATGATTCTGACTTGTATTTCATTAAATACACATATCCAAATCTTGAGTAATCATCAGTGAAAGTAATAAAATAAGAATACCCACCCCGTGCACTTGTTGTCATAGGCCCACAAACGTCTGTGTGAATCAATGCCAACAACTCTGTAACTCTTTCTCCTTTTCCACTAAAAGGAGATTTAGTCATTTTACCCATGAGACAAGATTCACAAGTTGGATATGATTCATAATCGGATAGCTCGAGGAGCCCATCTTTATGCAACTTGGATAATCTTGTTTCGTTGATATGACCGAGTCTACAGTGCCACATGTAGGTATAATTAATATCATCTCTTTTTCTTTTCTTAGTTTGTTCAATTTGAAATATATTTTCTTGTAAGTCAAATGTATAAAGTCCATTTCGCAAATTTTCAATACCATATAAAACATCGTCTTTATAAATAGAACAACTATTGCTCTTTATAACAACGTTAAATCCTTCCATATCCAATACAGAAATTGAAATAATGTTTTTAATAATATTCGGAACATAATAACAATTATTAAGATAAATGGACTTGCCCGAAGGCATTGCTAAATAATAAGTTCCTACAGCTAATGCAGCAACCTTTGCTCCATTCCCCACTCGTAGGATCACCTCATCATTGTTCAGCTTTCTACTTCTGACCAGTCCCTGCACAGTATTACATATGTGAGAACCACAGCCGGTATCCAATACCCAAGTAGAATTATGACTTTCAGAAAAATTAATTTCAATCATAAACAAACCTTGATTGGAAGTCGAAGCTTCTCCAAGCTTCTTCTCTGCTAGATACTTCTTGCAGTTCCTTTTCCAATGTCCCGGCTTGTTGCAATGAAAGCACATTCCTTTAGCTGGTTCAGGTTTCTTTTGTTCCTTTTCTTTCCCTTTTCCCTTAGCCTTTTTAGATTTCTTCTTTTCAGAAGATACCTTGGGCCTCTTCCTTTTATTGGAAGAATCCACCATCAAGATATGGTTCTTCTTGGATGGGAAGTGACCTTCTGCAGTTTTCAGCATGTTAAGCAGCTCAGGCAAGCTGACATCTAGCTTATTCATGTGAAAATTAACCACAAACTGCGAGAATGTCTCAGGGAGTGACTGCAAGACCAAGTCTTGACTCAACTCCCCATCCATGACGAACCCAAGCTGTCCAAGGCGTTCAATCAAATTGATCACTTTCAGGACATGAGTCTCAACGGCAGTACCCTCAGTCATCCGAGATCGGAAGAGCTCCTTAGATATCTCATATCTAGCAGTCCTACTCTGTTCACCATACAACTCCTTGAGGTTAAGCAGCATAGCAGGAGCATCCATATTTACGTGCTGACGCTGAAGCTCGTTATTCATGGATGCGAGCATGATGCATTGAGCCACAGATGCATCATCTTGCCACTTATTGAAAGTGACAATCTCTTCCTCAGAGGCTCTTTCTGAAACAGATTCAGGGACAGATGAATTTAGGACATAAGAAATCTTTTCAGCAGTGAGAACAATTCTCAGATTTCTTAGCCAGTCCTCATAATTCGGCCCGGTAAGCTTGTTTGCATCAAGTATGCTTCGTAGTGAGATTAGTGATTTAGACATTTTTAAAATTCTGCATGTGAAAGAAAACAATCATTTTAGCAAGCATTCATTTTATTAACTTTGCATACCAAAATAAATTTAGGTCTTTATTTTAAATTGGTATCTCCCACTATTTTCATCAAACTATATTACCCTCACTTATATAGTTCGGCAACATCTAATTAAAGATTTGCTAGTGAGAATAAGGATCCCATTTTAAATGTATATAACCTCGTGGATAGCACAACAAGCGATATACAAATAAATAGGTAGACAACTCTTGTCAATTACATCACTATATAACTCCTTTTATTTTGCCTCTTAAATCATAATGGTCAAGTGTGTGCACATCCGAACTAAAATGATTTAAGTTAAGTCCAGCCTAGCACTTCTATAAATTCAAAAAAGAAAAATTTTCGTCCTTGTGGATAGCACAACAAGACTAGATCGTTCAATTTTCTTGATAAGCATCAAATGTGATTAATTAACATCTTAAATACACAATACTCGCCTTGTGGATAGCACAACAAGCTCATATTAAATATTTAATACTCTATTAATTAATCATGCTAGAAGGCGACGTTCAATATTCCAAATATCATTTGAACGCTTCGGACTTAATATTATTTCTTTGAGGGGTTTGTTATTATTTGTCTCATCTTGTTTAGCGCACATGCACATATATATATAAAATACGCGTCATTTTATTAAACATGCGAAGCATGTTTGTATAAAATATAATATATATAATATTTAGCATGCAATATAGAATATTATATTCTACCCGGATTGATTATGGACTTTTATTCTAGTTTGGTTCACTAGAGCCACCAAGTGAACCAAAAGGTCAAACCTAGGAGTGCAAGAATTTAAATTTAAACGTAACTATTACATTTAAACCCGGGCTCTATACAAATGGGTCTTCACGCGCTCCTTGCTCCTTGCTCCTTGGTCTCTAATTTCTTCAAGATAATTCTAACTATTTATATTACATTAAACTATTTAATTTAAATAGAAACCTTGATCAGCAGTCAAGGGGAAGTACATAGGAGGGAGATAGAATTTTACATCAAGAAATTTTTTTTTTTTTTTAGAGAAGACGAGGTACGCAGACCCCATTTAATAAAACTCATTAATTCAAGCATTCAACTAAAATAAAATCCAATCACATTGGTCAAATAGTCCATAATCAATCCCCATTTATTATCATACATATCACCATATATATCAATAAATAAATATTCATCTCATGAATTAAAATATTCCATATATATGAGTATCATTTAATGGGCAATTTTAATTTGCATGAAATCCAATTTCAAGATTAAAATAAACTCTTTATTTTAATTATAAAATTATTAAAAATATTATATATATAATATATCTTATATATATATATATATATATATATATAATATAACCGTATATATATATATAGCCTTATCAGGTCACCTTTTTGAAATCAAAATAATAACCACCTTTGCAATCCTTCCGGTGATAGCCGAAAAAATGACTCCAGGTTTAATAATTATATATATATATATATATATATATATATATATATATATATATATATAGTTTTCCTGATTCATTCCCTTTTGTGAATCATCATGCTAAACCTTTTTTTTTTCTTTTTTTTCTTTTCTTTTTTTTTTGACAAAAAAAATACAGGAAACCCTTGTACTTTGAAACACGTTAGTCTCCTTTTCCGAATTGAATCACTTTAATCAGAATACTTTGAATTGTTTATAACAAGTAACTGATTCGTCCAAAAAAAAACTTTTTTTTAAAAAAAAAAAAAATATATATATATATATAATTTTATACAATAAAATTATGCCCAATAAATTATTTTAAATACATACCCATATGTATATGAAATCAAAAATAAATTAATAATTGCATAAAGATTTGGCTTTGATACCACTGTTGGGTTTGTACGAAATCGTGACGCAATCAAATTGCAAAAATTAGCGGAAGCATGATATATCAGAGTTTAAAAAATTTATACAAAACCATTACCCGGATCATCCTTTATGCAAATTATTAATTTAAAACGATAAATAAGAAGTTATGGAATCATACCCTTGTAGAACGAAGCTTCCACAGGTACTAGTTCAACTCCTTGTTCTTCGTGATCTCCTTGAATTTCCAGGTTAGATTCCTTTCTTTGATCAACGTTAGCCACCCAAGTGTTTGGCCTCTAGAGGTGATCCACCAAGGAAGATGAATTATCAAGAAGGAGGGTGTTTGGCTTAGTTTTCTATTCTCTATAGAAAAGGAGTACTCTCCAATAATTGGAATTGCATCATACTAATATCTATTATAAGACTTCTCTTATATAGACATTGGTCAACCCTTCTAATCCTATTAGACATGGGATTTCTTTTAATTAATTAAACTCCTTTAATTAATTTAGGCTTCCCACCACATGGGAATAATTAATTAAATTCATTTAATTAATTTGTCTCCTAATCTTATTAGGAATAAATGAGAGTACTAAATATTAAATTAATTACTAAACTCCTTTAGAAATTAAAATAATAATAATTGTAATAATATTAATAAGACTCCTCTTATTAATTTATATTTAATATTTCCAAAATATTAAATAATAAACATTAAGCTATTTAATTTATTCTATCACCATAGATTAAATTAATTATACTTAATGCATTATTACGATTATGCCATTACCTTCTTAAATATTTATTCTTCCTTTTATGGTGTGACCCTTTAGGTTCTCCATATTAAACCGGTTGTGAATAAATCAATTAAAACAATTTTAATCTTATTTAAATAAATAAATTAAACTAATAATCTATTTAAATAAATAATATTTATTCTACAATAGGGATAAGCCTCCCGAGCGATCAACGACTTTCCAGATAATATAGATTTCAACATTAATCATAAAAGAACCTGTGAGTTAATAGTTACCATACAATTCAATCCTTCCACCATACAATGTCCCAATTAAATATAAGACATGGATTTACTGTCAAGTCTTATTTTATTTAATTATATGTATTTCGATTAGAAAATGCACAACTCCAAATAATGCAAATTAAAAACTCCTTTCTAATTTCATTTTACATTGGCCAAGGATTCTTGGGTTGTCATTTAACGAATCACATAGGACATATCTCCTCTTTTACTAGAGGTGGTAGATTCTTTATTGATCATTCATTATCTCCATATGTAACTCATTATACCCAAGCATACCCTATATATGCCTTAAAAGGTCTTAAGGAATAAGTCAAAGTATAATTTGTTACATACAAGATACTATGATGATCTCAAGTCCAATGATCACTTGTACTACTATCACATTAGGAATTCCTATTGACATGCGAGTAAAACTCCATTAGGTATTCCATAGCGAATCACGTTCAGTGAACTTATTCTCCAATAAGCACCTACATACTTGCTTTAGTGTCTCCACACAAATGATCATGAGATCAATCATCCTCATCCAATGAGCAAGCAACATATGTACCAATCTATTCGGATTTACTAATCCCCTTTTTAGTAATCCCACGATTGGGAACTATTTAAGTTTTAAAACTTTCTAAGAATTTAGATCTCATTAGCATGATCATCATCATGATTCTAAAAGCATTGCTTAAAACTATGGGTTATTTACATATTATAAAAACAGCAACATGTAGATAATTAAATGCCTTTAATAAATGAATATTTCATTAATAAATAAATAAGATTGTTTACAAAGTACGTGCTTTATCATCATACATGATTGGCTTGTATGCACACTACTATCAGTACCAAGATCTTCGATAACATTTTTGGTGGCCAAATTTGAAACGAGATGTGCAAGATTGTGTTGCAAAGTGTCTAACATCTCAGAAAGTGAAAGTAGAACATCAGAGGCTGAGTGGGTTGCAACAACCTTTAGAGATCTCAGAATGGAAATGGGAATATATTACAATGGATTTTGTGGTTGGCCTTTTGATGAATCATAAAGGCTACGACACAATATGGATTATCATTGACCGATTGACGAAATCCGCACACTTCTTTTCGATCAGAATCAGATTCAACTTAGACCAGTTGGCAATGATATATATGAAAGAGATTGTTAGAGGGACGGGGTTCCGATGTTAATTATTTTTGATAGGGATCCGTGCTTTACATCAAACTTCTAGAAGCGACTTGAGGAATGCATGGGGACAGACTAGAGAATGAGTACGGCCTATCACCCTCAGACAGAGGGGCAGAGGAAAAGAACGATCCAAACATTGGAAGATTTGCTGAGAGCATGCATCATGGATTTCAAAGGCAATTGGGATGATCACTTACCGGTTGTAGAATTTGGTTACAACAACAGTTACCACGCAAGTATTGGCATGCCTCCTTACGAAGCAATGTACGGCAGAAAGTGCAGAACTCCACTTTACTGGGATGAAGTTGGCGAGAGACAGTTAATAGGACCAGAATTGGTACAGCAAATAGCAGAGATAGTCAAAGTAATTCGGACAAGACTGGTAGCAGCTTTGGATAGGAAGAAGAAATACGTCGATCCACACCGTAAGAATGTTAAGTTCAAATCAGGTAGCTTTATATTCTTGAAAGTCTCTCCCTGAAAAGGAAAGAACAGATTCGGTAAGAAGGGGAAATTGAGCTCTAGGACATTGGACCCTTTGAGGTGCTACGAAGGATTGGAGAAGTCGCATATGAGGTAGCCTTGCCTCCGGCGCTAGAGAATGTCCACAACGTCTTCCATGGTTCAGTTTTACGATCCTACAAACCCGATTACAAACATGTGATTGAATATGAACCCCTACAATTTGAGAAAGACTTATCCTATGAAGAAATTCCTGTTCAGATTGTTGACAGGAAAGAAAAAGTTCTCAGAAATAAAGTAATACCTTTTGTTAAGGTAACTTGGAGGAACCACAATGCTGATGAAGCTACATGGGAACTCGAAGAGCATATGATGAAGAATTACCCATAATTATTTACTTAATTTATATGTAAGCGATTTTGGGGATAGAATCTTTGTAAGGGGGGAGAATGTAACGGGACAAACTTTTTAATTGATACATGATTCTGGGGACAGAATCCTTTTAAGGGGGGAAAGATGTGACGAACGAGATTTTGTAATTTATTGATATATTTATTGAATTAAAATAAATATTTTTTGAGGATTTAATTATTGAGTCAAATAATTAATTCATGAAATTGTAGTATATTAATTTAACTATATATGTTACATTGATTAAATTAATGTGGAGAATTTTATTATTCAAAGTATGTATTTAATTGAGCTTATTTGATTAAATAAATTATTTAAATAAGCATAATGTATTCTAATTAATTAGAGATTTAATGATTTGACATAATTAATAAATGAGAACTTTAATTATGTGACTATGTGATTTAATGTGGAATTATTCTATTTTAATTAATTTCTTAATTGGGAGTGACATTATTAAACTATATAATAAGAGTTAATTAAAATAAATGAGTAGGGACTCTTTAAGCTAGCCAAACATGACCTTAGTGGGGGTTGGAGCCAGTTAACCCATTATGGGATTAACTGACAACCACTCACCCATTACGCTTATATATCTTCTACGTATATTATAACTATACTACTTCATATATTATGATCAGACAATAAGTTTTAGAGAGAAAACTTAGAAAAGTGTGAGAGAAATTTAGAGAGAACTTTGAGAGAGTTGAAGAGATCAAGGGTTGTAGAAATCAAAAGAGAGTTTTTCATCTTCATAAAATCTAGCAAGGATAATCTCTTCCACCAAAACTTTTATTACGTTCTTATATTTTTATGAAAAACTACTTCAAAGTCCTCTATGATTGAGGATATTTATATGTGATGGGTATATGATGATATATATATTAGTATATGACTACAATATATTTTATATCATATATTCATGTGTTAGAGTAACTAATTTCATATAAACATACTATAATCAGAGTTTTCCATTAACGACTATTTTTGAGTTCTCTTTAAAACAACTATTATATGATCAATGCATAAATTGATGATTTATGTGTATATACATGATAATATATAATCATAACATGTTTTCTACCATGTATGTATGTTTTCAAACCATCAATTTCGTATAAATATGTCTCAATTGGGTTTTTTGAAGTTACAAAGTATAAAAGTCGTATATATGGCCTTATAGCGCTTACAAATAATTGTATGTCATGAATTGTTTGTTTAACTTAAATTTGACAGTAGATTATGACAATACATGTTAAAACAATGAAAACAAATTTGAACGGACGGATTCAGAGTTATAACGAATCAGTGACATCAAATTTCATTTTTTTTCTTCAAAACTTTCAAGAACACCAAGAACATTGAAATTACGTGATTTGATTAGAGTAATTGCATAATTTAAGATGTAAAAAACATGTTAGTAACATTGTATGATGTTTCTATGAAGTTTATACTTTATAGAAATCACAGTACTAGTTTAATTTGTATTTAATTGGAATTAATTGGGCCAACGAACTGTCAAAATCGCGAACCAAAAAATGCAACAGCAGGGGCCCCCACCCCAGCTGGTCCTCATAGTAATAAAGCCCCGCCCCAGCGGGGGTGGGTGCTGTCCAGGAAGTTGGCTTGCTTCCGAGAAATTTTTAGGCAGCACATGTTTAGCTAACTTGATGTAATGACTTGATAAGTGTATTAAAGAATAAGATAGCATATTGTTGACATGTTTAAGATGATTTGAAGTCCCATATTGATATGTTATATGTGTACATAGATATTGTATCATAAAGTATGACTTTAATAGTTTAAAGTGTTATACACATGTTATATTTATGTGGTGAGTTTAAATTCACGTATGTGGTTAGTTAGCACGTTAAGTTACAAACCACGTTGTTAAGTTGAACTTAAGGAAGAAGTTTAACAGTCAGAACGTAATGGTTTTGAACTAATCGACGTCGTATGTATAATGAAACTTGTAGGACGTTGAGGAATTTAATTGTATCTAGATTGTAACTTGCGCACGAGGCAAGTTTCTAAACCTTACTTTTACTTTGAGCAAGTATTCTATCCCTAACTTATTATTGTTAAGCAAGTTTCCTAAACTCAAATCTTTATTTGAATAAGTGTTCTATTCTTAATTTATTATTGTTGAGCAACTTCGATACTTATAATTCTATGTCAATCAAGTTCTTGTTCTTACTATTAAAGTTCAAGATTACATATGAGGTATTATAACCCTTTTAAAGTATTATTTCAGTTATAGAATATTTATTAAATTGTATACTCATGAGATTTGTTAGTCAAATTGAATATCATTTATTGTTGAGTCTTGTAAGACTAGCGAACCCTTATTGATTCGACTAATCCATAGTTGATGAACGTTCTAAATACCAGAAATATTGTTAAGCTTATTCAAACCAAAATTCCTTTGGTGCGGACTCTGATGTCAAACTGATATGAACAACCCTGTTATAGGGGATTTATAATGCTTTAGCATTAAGATATTATGCACAGTATGGTACTAAGGGCTGATCCCTCTAAGTACGAGAAGTATAGTCCATGGTCTTATGACTGTTAAAGGTTTAAAGTGTAAACACTTTACAACCTAGGACATAGTTCAAGGTCTTATGACCCTCAGAAGTTCTTTTGATTCTTGTTATTCATTATTGAGTCAAAAGTCGAGTTTCCTTATTCAAAAGTCTTTGATTCACTCGCATGTTATTATAATGTGGTTATATTGTTATATTGGTGGGCAATCGTGCTCACTCTTGCGTAATAATAACATTGCAGTTAAGAACAAAAGGTCCGACGAGCCTTCTACTAGCAAAGGCAAGGGCAAGGTCAACAAGTGATGAAGACTTGTTGTTTATTTAATATGTTTATGTTTAAAACTTATGTTAAAGTTGTGTAAGACTTAATATTTTTTTATGATGTCTCACAGATGTTTAAGGTTAGTATGACCTAGGATTGTATTTTTTTAGATGTTGTAACCCCATAAGGGAGGATTTATTTCTATCTATTGCAAGGTTTGCATTTATTATGGGTAGATAGATACATGATATTTGTACAGTGAACACCAAATCTCGTGAAAATTGAAGTACCCGAATTTGGGGGTGTCACGCGTTCTGTGTAAAAATATATTTCAGACTCTTGTGGCCTGTATATATTTCACACTTCTCTCCATAGAGATAGTGTCTCTAGATTTTCAAAGCACTAAATCGTGGGTTGGATACCCCTTCTCATAGTCCTTCAATTGTCATGACGCATCACTATATACCACAAAGTTTCCTGTGCTATTTGGGAGTGACAACACAGGTACCGAACTCAACCTTTTCTTAAACTCTTGGAAGCTTTGCTCACACTTTTCCGTCCAAACGAATTTCACCAATTTCATAGTCAAATTCGTCAGAGGAGTTGCGATCTTGGAAAAGTTCTGAATGAATCTTCTATAGTAAGCTGCCAATCCAAGAAAACTTCTCATTTTTAACGGTGTTTTCGGCTGATCCCAATTCATTGCAGCTTCAACCTTGGAGGGATCTACCAAAATTATGTCCTTATCAATCACATGACCAAGAAATTGCACCCGTTCAGTCCAGAACTAGCATTTTAAAAACTTGGCATATAACTTCTCTCTTCTCAACGCCTCCAACGTCACCTTCAGATGCTCTACGTGTTCCTCCTTGGTCTTCGAATACACCAGAATATCATCGATAAATACCACTACAAATTTTTCCAAAAATAGCTCTAACACTTCGTTCATTAGGCCCATAAATGCTGCAGGAGCATTTGTTAGACCAAATGACATCACCAGAAATTTGTAGTGACCATATCAAGTTCTGAATGCTATTTTCGGAACGTCTTCTATACTTACCTTCAACTGATGGTAACAACTTCTCAAGTCTATCTTCGAGAAATACCTCGCTCCCTTCAACTAATGAAATAGATCGTTAATCCTAGGCAACGGATACTTGTTCTTAATCGTGACCTTGTTCAATTATTTGTAGTAGATGCAGAGCCGCATCGTGTCGTCTTTCTTCTTAAAAAATAACATCGACGCTCCCCACGGCGATACGCTCGGTTAAATGTACTTCTTGTCCAGTAGCTCTTGCTGCTGCACCATCAATTCTTTCATCTCCACCAGAGCCATACGATACGGTGCCTTCGATATTGAAGCCGTTCCTGGCGCCAAATTGATCATAAACTCTACATCCCTATCTAGCGGAAGTCCTGGAAAATCATCCGAAAATAAGTCCACGAAGTCTCTTACAACTGGTATTTCCTCCAATTTTTGGTTCTCTTTACACGACTATCGACTATGTAGGCTAAATATCCTAGACACCCTTGTCTCAACAACTTTCTGGCCTGCATCATCGTCAGATAACTCGCTTGTCTAGGAAACTTGGTACCATAAAACACAACCTTTGAAGGAGTTATAAGGTTAATACACTTCTGATAAGTGGTTTTATGACCACTTCTTCGGATAGTAACCAGCTTGTTTCATTGCTTAAACTCAAGTAATTCTGTGCATTTAATATATTTTTCCTGTGTTTTGCAGTTTTCACGTTCAGGAACTCCCCGAGTGCTAATTGAGCTTAAAAGAGAAAAAGAACGCTACAATGGGACAAAGCGCAGTTATGAGCTTAAAGTATAAGGATGGCATGGGTGAAGAGGCAAATGAACGTGATGCTTCGAGGCTAAAAATGTACAAGAAGGCATGCATGGTCCAAAGCTAAGTACAGCAGAGCAAAACAAAGCATCAACAAAACCTGGCAAGCCGCGCCACCACGCCCTCACAAAGGCTTAATGGCGCGCGGCCCCGCCAGTCTAATTTTATGCCAGCTTTGACTTTTGGTTTGGACAGACGGGAGAAGGCAGCATATAAGGGCTGTCGCCCCATTTTGGTCGGCCATCCTCCCTTTGGGGAGTAAACCTTAGCCCTAGCCCTAGTTCTATTTCCTTTACCTTTAAATTCCTTGTATAGTATAGATTAGGAGTAGATTAGCTTAGAGTTAGTTAGTTGGATTTTAGGGTTTAGTTCATTTTTGAAGATTAAAGCAAGGGAATATCATCAAAGATCCAAGCGGGGAGAAAGACCAAAGATTTGTATTCTCTATCTTTATATTCTCCTTGTATTTATTTGTATTCAGATGTTGTTATTGAACCTTGTGGATGATATGTTTGAGTCATTTATGACTTATTTTATATTTTGAGATTCCAATGGAACCTTTTGTGTAGTTGATGTTGATATCCTTCCATGTTGGTTCTTATTGATTGCTATGTGCTTATCTATTGCGATTCATGCTTCCATTGCTTAATTGATTAGCTACCAATTACTGTGATAACTTATATGGGATTAAAAGACAAAATATAGGTTTAGCTCTAATCGTAGTAGCGGGCGATTGTATGTTCACAGGGCGTTGGACGTATGATTTGTGCTTAGGATAGACATATACCGAAGCGCCGCTTGTAGTCAATAGAGGACTTGAACTTAAACCCTATTTATTTGTAAATCACATAGACATATAGTGGTTTTGGTAATGTGGGTGTTCACGTGCGTCTATCATCTGTGGATTGCACGTGATATGGATTCGGTACATCGAAAGATGACCGTCTTTTACTTTCGTGTTCTCGGCTAATAAACTATCGTGATTGATTTGGCCTAATTGGTAGTGTATTGACTTAGACGAATCATTAGCGAATAGTGGGATCTCTTATCTTCATTATCTAATTTTACCCTAGGATCATTTAGTTTAAGCTTAATTCCTTGTCTAGTTTAATTAGTTTAAATTCATTTTCTTTACCGCTTGTTTAAATAAGACTGAGACGATTATGTGCTAGTGGTTTGACGACCTTTTATTCGTTAATTCCTCATGGGAACGATATATGTACTTACACTTTATTACTTGTTGACCGTGTATACTTGCACGAATATATTGATCGATAAAACGACCAACAAGTTTTTGGCGTCGTTGCCGGGGAATTAATCGGATAACTGTTTGCCAACATTAGTTTAAACCAAATTAGTCTTACTTTAAACATTTTATTTTGTTTTAATTCTCTTCCTATATTATCTTTTCAGGAACAATGGACTTAAATTTTTATCCATGGAACTACACAAGGCAAGAGCAACCAAAAGAAATAGGGATTGATGGCATCGACCCAATTGCTTCACTATCAGCACCACTAGAGGTTCTCTCGAGGAAGTTGGATACTGTTTCAGCCCAACTGAGTCGAGAGCCAATTATTTCGTATGACTATGGTGCTGGGAGCTATGCGAGCCATCAGGAGCCTATCAGTTATGGACAGGAGCAGTATGGGGTGAGTACTCGTACACTGAGCCTTATCCCAATTATCAGAAAGATTGGGGTTATCACTCAGAGCCTTCAAAAATCTATTATCAAAACCACTACTGCGAGCCAAGTCCAATGTATGCACCAGAATGCACCTTCCAGACTACAGCTTATAAGCCTCAATACATGGATTTTGAGGATGACACAAAAAAGGCAAGCCTAGAGGAAGGAGGTGACATAGCATCATTAAGAAATACCTTAATTGATCAATCACAGTCAATCGAGAATCTTCAGTATTGGGCAAATCAGATTAATAGGGCGTTGATGAAAGAGGAGTTGATTGAGCAAGGGATACAGACTCAGAATCTTCAGAATCAACTCTCTCAAGTAATGGGTGCCGTGAGCAAAGGGCCTCAGAATTCCAGGGAGATTCAGTACATGGATTCTCTAGATGAAGCATAAAAGGAGATCTTGATTGAGCGAGCGGAGTCTATTGAGGATCTTCAAGATTGGGTGGAGCAAATTAGCACGGCTTTAAGGAATGAAGAAGTGATTGAGCAGACAAAGACTCAAGTTCTTCAGAGTCCTATGCCTCAACTGTTTGAAGTCGTGAGCCAAGGACCCCAGAATGATTGGTGCTATGATATGGATGTAGAAACTGATGGAGGGCCGGAAATGCACTTGCAGCTGGATGAATTAAAAGAAAGCGACATTGAGGAGACGTTTGGGGATGTGGAAAACTATGTTTTTGAACCAACTGTGACAATACCCCAAGTGACTTCTCCGCCTATGTTGGAAAAACTAGTGAAGTTTGCACACCCTTGTCCCCTTTGTAGCCACATTACAGAGATGGATCTCGAGGATATGAGAGAGTCCGCAATCTTGAAACCATGGTGGTCAGAAGAAGAGAGAATAGAAGAAGAATTCGTTGTGTTGGGTGAACCTCAATGCCCTAATCATTTCCCTAGCACAACGGAACCAGTGCCTAGCCCCCCAATCTTCAGGACGGGGAATTCTTATACACATCAAATGCTAGGTAGTTTAAATCCGAAGCCTCTCCTATTGGGAAGCCTCCAAAAGCACATAGCAATTCTAATGGAAGGAGGGTTCCTCAAATATCGTCGGGGGGTCGGATAGCGTTGTTCATACACAGTCCAGCTAGAGGACTATAAATCAAGAGCTCGATTGGAGGCACCCCATCATTTCTCTCTCTCCCTACATGTTTAATTATCCATGATCTGCTTTCTATCATATTTCCCTCCCCTTTATTTAATTCATATTAGTTTAATATATAGTTTAAAATTTTTGAATGCTCATAGATTTAGGAACTCAGTGCCTGCATTTTTGAACTTAGGCATATGGGCATATATTTTTGGGACTTAAACAGTATTAGACATATTTTTTAACCATGAGTATGTTGCATATATGCACATATAAGAGTTTTTGGGAATTCACACGCACATATCTTTTTAGGTTTCATTCTCCTAATTGTAAATAGTGAATATTTAGTTTTGGTGTTTTATAGGGCTTAATAATTGTATATGTCTTTCTCAGATCAATGTTGCTGTGGATTGAATGAAAAGCTCAAGGCCAGCCTCTTTGCATAACAAAATTCTGCAGAACCAAAAATCTGGCATCCCGCGCGGCCGCGCCTCTCACAAACTGGGCATGACTTAAGGAAATGGAAGATTTTAGGGGCACCACTTCATGTCAATTATTAACAGCAGCTAAGCCTCGGTCTCTCTAATCCCAAACCCTCAAGTTCCTTCAAACAATCCCCCGTCTCTTTAGAAATCCCCTCCAACACAAGCCTTAGTTTCGAAAACCTCCTACCTCCTCAATCCAAAGTACCAATCCACCCAGCAACCTCATCCTCTCAAATTGATCAATTGAGACAGTGAGTGTGGGTTCGATAGCAGAGCAAGATTGATATTGACTGTGTTGGTTCGTTGAGTACAGTGCGAGCGAGGTTTATTTTACCAGAGCAGAGAGAGATGGAGGAGACTTCTGAGAGGATGCCACCAGCGCAGTCCGAGTCCTCCCACCTAGTTTAGGAGCGCACACCACCTCAAGAGGACGATGAGGATGAGGGCGACAACGAAGCTGAATAGGGGAGTTCCTTTTTACCTTTACCTTCAATGAGGACATTGAACACTTTAAGTTTGGGGGTATTAGGGTTGTTTTTGCATATAGTGTAGTTCATATCATTTTGCATATTGTTTAGTTAATATAGTGCATGTAGGTTGTTTTTGTTAAAATTTGTGAAAATTTTAAAATTTTTGTTTTTGTTTGAGTCATTTATGTTAGAACATTTTGCATGAATCTAGTTGAGGTTGGTTTGCTATGTATTTGGCCTATGAGGAAACTTAAATTACTTGATTTTTGAACTTATTTGAGACTTGAGCTTGATTATGTCATATATATAATCCTTATCTGTCAGATATTGATGTCGCCGGTTAGCACGATAGAGTAACCATCATGATATATTTAGTTTAAATGTTCACATACTTGTCCTCTGGTTGGAAGTCTGTGTTTTAATAAAAGAGTTCAGTGATCATATGACAATAACTAGACTATTAAAAGCTTAAGTTTGGGGGAATCAGGGGGTATGTATGCTAGTGGGGAGATGGAGCGTAATACGCACTCCCCTATGATCAAGAAATGAAAAATAATAGAAAAACAAGAGAAAAATGCAATGAAAAAGAAAAAAAAAATAATAAACACTTCGGCTACGTCAAGTTTTGTGGCCTTTGATATTCGAGGAAGTAAGCCCTCGGGGTGTCTCTACACCCAGCGCCCTAAGGACGTCTGGTCTGGGAGTCGTTGGTCGAAAGCTCGCTACACGTCTATCATTGAAAATCCTAAGAGAGCTAGGCATTGCATAGTTGATTGTGTACACGGGAAAGTGCGAATACGCCCTCGTGAGTAATAAAAGCTTAATAAAAACCCCCTGTTGACTCTTAACTTTAGTAATGCATGGTCTTGGTTAGAACTTGTATGATTTATTGGTTCTTAAGTTGAAACTTGTTTTTCCCCTATGAAGCATAGTATGTGATTTATTTGTTCAAAAGCATGTTTAATAGTTGCTAGGCACACAACGCACAATACATCAGTGCTGACTATTTTGGATTTGTAGAATATGCCTTATGGTCTTGTCTTGGGTAGCTTATCTGTGTGATTATTCTTATGGTTTTTCTGAGGCATTGCTTTTGAAATTCAATACTAACTGAGGCTTGGATTCACATTCGTGATAGCGTATGTTGCATACATTGTATATATTGCATTGCATCTTGTGTTTAGTTTTGTTTTGGTTGCTTGAGGGCAAGCAACGTTTAAGTTTGGGGGTATTTGATAAGTTATTTTTATGACCACTTATTCGGATAGTAACCAGCTCATTCTGTTGCTTAAACTCAAGTATTCCTATGCGTTTAATGTGTTTTACTTTGTTTTGTGCTTTTCAGGTTTAGGAACTCTCTTGGCGATTATTGAGCGTTAAAGGATTAAAGATCATCTAAATGGGGAAAAGTGCTTAAAAGAGCTTTAAAGCATGATGATGGCATGGAATAATGGCGCAACTGGATGCTACACGGCTAACAAAAGATTTAAGAATGCAAGAGGTGCATGAAATATCAATGGAATTCATGAAGCCAGGACTGCACAAGGAAAAGCCTGCAGAATCCAATTTCTAGGGCAGCGCGGCCGCACCAGGAAATAGGCTTGGACGAGCGCGACCGTGCCAGTCTTAAATTCCAGCCAGCTTTGACTTTGCTTAGCAGATCGGGGGAGGCATATGATATAAGGGCTTTGGCCCTCATTTGGCCGGATATCTCCACTTGGATCAAATATTGGCCTTAAGCCCTAGCCCTAGCTTGTTCTTCTATTTCGTTTACATTTAAATTCCTTGTCTTGTATAGATTAGGACTAGATTAGCTTAGAGTTAGTTAGTTGGATTTTAGGGTTTAGTTCTTTTTTGAAGATTGAAGCAAGGGAATATCATCAAAGATCCAAGCGGGGAGAAAGACCAAATATTTGCATTCTCTATCTCTATATTCTCCTTGTTTTCATTTGTATTCGGATGATGTTATTGAACCTTGTGGATGATATGTTTGAGTCATTTATGACTTAGTTTATATTTTGAGATTCTAGTGGAACCTTTTGTGTAGTTGATGTTGATATCCTTCCATGTTTGTTCTTATTATTTGCTATGTGCTTATCTATTGCGATTCATGCTTCCATTGCTTAATTGATTAGCTACTAATTACTGTGATAACCTATGTGGGATTGACAGACAAAATGTAGGTTTAGATCTAATCGTAGTAGTAGGCGATTGAATGTTCACAGGGCGTTGCACATATGATTTGTGCTTCGGATAGACATATACCGAAGCGTCGCTTGTAGTCAATAGAAGACTTAAACTTAAACCCTATTTATTTGTAAATCACATAGACATATAGTGGTTTAGGCAATGTGGGAGTTCACGTGCGTCTATCATCCGTGGATTGCACGTGATATGGATTCGGTGCGTCGAAAGATGGCCGTCTCTCACTTTCGTGTTCTCGGCTAATAAACTATCGTGATTGATTTGGCCTAATTGGTAGTGTATTAACTTAGACGAATCATTAGGGGAAATTGGGATCTCTTATCTTCATTATCTAATTTTACCTTAGGATCATTTAGTTTAAGTTTAATTTCTTGTCCAGTTTAATTAGTTTAAATTCATTCTCTTTACCGTTTGTTTAAATAATTCTGAGATGATTATGTGCTAGTGGTTTGGCGACCTTTTATCTGTTAATTCCTCGTGGGAACGATATCTGTACTTACATTTTATTACTTGTTGACCGTGTATACTTGCACGAATATATTAATCGGTAAAACGACCAACATATTTTTGGCGCCATTGCCGGGGAATTAATAGAATAACTGTTTGTCAACATTTGTTTAAATCAAATTAGTCTCACTTTAAACATTTTATTTTTTTTAATTCTCTTCCTATATTTTCTTTTAAGGAACAATGGACTTAAATTTTTATCCATGGAACTACACAAGGCAAGAACAACCAAAAGAAATAGGGATTGGTGGCGTCGACCCAATTGCTTCACTATCAGCACAACTAGAGGTTCTCTCGAGGAACTTGGCTACTATTTCAGCCCAACAGAGTCGAGAGCCAGATATTTCGTATGACTATGGTGCTGGGAGCTATGCGAGCCATCGGGAGCCTATCAGTTATGGACAGGAGCAGTATGGGGGTGAGTACTCCTACAATGAGCCTTATCCCAATTATCATCAGGATTGGGGGTATCACCCAGAGCCTTCAGAAAGCTATTATCAAGACCACTACTGCGAGCCAAGTCCAATGTACGCACTAGAATGCACCTTCCAGACTCTATCTTATGAGCCTCAATACATGGATTTTGAGGATGACACAGAAAAGGCAAGCCTGGAGGAAGGAGGTGACATAGTATCATTAAGAAATACCTGAATTGATCAATCACAGTCAATCGAGAATCTTCAGTATTTGGGAAATCAGATTAATATGGCATTGATGAAAGAGGAGTTGATTGAGCAAGGGATACAGACTCATAATCTTCAGAATCAACTCTCTCAAGTAATGGGTGCCGTGAGAAAAGGGCCTCAGAATTCCAGGGAGATTCAGTACATGGATTCTCAGGATGAAGCAGAAAAAGAGATCTTGATTGAGCGAGAGGAGTCGATTGAGGATCTTCAGGATTAGGTGGAGCAAATTAGCACGACTTTAAAGAATGAGGAAGTGATTGAGCAGACAAAGACTCAAGTTCTTCAGAGTCCTATGCCTCAACTGTTTGAAGTCATGAGCCAAGGCCCCGAAAATGATTGGTGCTATGATATTGATGTAAAAATTGATGGAGAGCCGAAAGTGCACATGCAGCTGGATGAACTGCAAGAAGGTGACATTGAGGAGACGTTTGGGTATGTGAAAAACTATGTTTGTGAACCAACTGTGACAATACCTCAAGTGACTTCTCCGCCTATGTTGGAAAAACTAGTGAAGTTTGCACACCCTTGCCCCCTTGGTAGCCAGGATATGCTTGCTAGGGCACGCGGCCACGCCTCTCACAAACTTGGCATGACTTAAGGAAATGGAAGATTTTGGGAGCACCACTTCATGTCAATTATCAAAAGCAGCTAAGCCTCAGTCTCTCTAATCCCAAACCCTCAAGTTCCTTCAAACAATCCCCTGTCTTTTCACAAATCCCCTCCAACACAAGTTTTAGTTTCAAAAACCTCCTACCTTCTCAATCCAAAGTACCAATCCACCCAGTAACCTCATCCTCTCAAACTGATCAATTGAGACAGTGAGTGTGGGTTCGAGAGCAGAGCAAGATTGATATTGAGTTAGGTTGGTTCGTTGAGTATAGTGCGAGCGGGGTTTATTTTACCAGAGTAAAGAGAGACGGGGGAAACTTCTGAGAGGATGCCACCAGCGCAGTCCGAGTCCTCCCACCCAGTTCAGGACCACACACTGCCTCAGGAGGACGATGAGGACGAGGGCGACAATGAAGCTGAATAGGGGAGTTCCTTTTTACCTTTACCTTCCATGAGGACATTGAACACTTTAAGTTTGGGGGTATTAGGGTTGTTTTTGCATATAGTGTAGTTAATATCATTTTGTATATTATTTAGTTAATATAGTGCATATAGGTTGTTTTTGTTAAAATTTTTGAAAATTTAAAAAAAAAAAAATTGTTTGAGTCATTTATGTTAGAGCATTTTGCATTATTCCAGTTGAGGTTGATTTGCTATGTATTTGGCCTGAGGAAACTTAAATTACATGATTTTTGAACTGATTTGAGACTTGAGCTTGATTATGTCATATATGTAAATCCTTATCTGTCAGATATTGATGCCGCCGGTCAGCACGATAGAGCAACCATCATGATATGTTTAGTTTAAATGTTCACATACTTGTCCTCTGTTGGGAAGTCTGTGTTTTAATAGAAGAGTTCAGTGATCTTGTGACAACAACTAGACTATTAAAATCTTAAGTTTCGGGTAATCAGCTGATATGCATGCTAGTGGCGAGATGGAGCGTAATGAACAATAAATGAAAAAGAATAGAAAAACAAGAGAAAAATGCAATGAAAAAGAAAAAAAATATAATAAACACTTCGGCTACGTCGAGTTCAGTGGCCTTTGATATTCGAGCAAGTAAGCCCTCAACCCAGCGCCCTAAGGCCGTCTGGTCTGGAAGTCGTTGGTCGAAAGCTCGCTACACGGATATCATTGAAAAGCCTAAGAGAGCTAGGCATTGCACAGTCGATTGTGTACACGAGAAAGTGCGAATACGCCCTCGTGAGTAATAAAAGCTTAATAAAAAAACCCCCTGTTTACTCTTAACTTTAGTAATGCATGGTCTTGGTTAGAACTTATATGATTTACTGGTTCTTATGTTGAAACTTGTTTTCCCCCTAAGAAGCATAGTATGTGATTTATTTGTTCAAAAGCATATTTAATGGTTTCTAGGAACACAACGCACAATACATCAGTGCTGACTGTTTTAGATTTGCAGAATATGCCTTATAGTCTTGTCTTGGGTAGCTTATCTGTTTGATTATTCTTGTGGTTTTTCTGAGGCATTGCTTATGAAGTTCAATACTGACTGAGGCTTGGATTCACATTCATGATAGCGTAGGTTGCATACATTGTATATATTGCATTGCATCTTGTGTTTAGTTTTGTTTTGGTTGCTTGTGGGAAAGCAACGTTTAAGTTTGGGGGTATTTGATAAGTGGCTTTTATGACCACTTATTCGGATAGTAACCAGCTCATTCTGCTACTTAAACTCAAGTAATCCTGTGCGTTTAATGTGTTTTCCTTTATTTTGTGCTTTTCAGGTTTAGGAACTCTCTTGGCGATTATTGAGCGTTAAAGGATGAAAGATCTCCTAAATGGGGCAAAGTGCTTAAAAGAGCTTTAAAACATGATGATGGCATGGAATAATGGCGCAACTGGATGCTACATGGCTAACAAAAGATTTCAGAATGCAAGAGGTGCAAGAAATATCAAAGGAATTCATGAATCCAAGACTGCACAAGGAAAAGCCTGCAGAATCCAGATTTTCAGTGCCGCGCGGCCGCGCCAGGAAATAGGCTTGGACGCGCATGGCCGCGCCAGTCTTAAATTTCAGCCAACTTTGACTTTTCTTAGCTGATCGGGATAGGCATATGATATAAGGGCTTGGGCCCTCATTTGGCTGGATATCTCCACTTGGATCAAATATTGGCCTTAAGCCCTAGCCCTAGCTTGTTCTTCCATTTCTTTTACCTTTAAATTCATTGTCTAGTATAGATTAGGAGTAGATTAGCTTAGAGTTAGTTAGTTGGATTTTAGGGTTTAGTTCATTTTTGAAGATTGAAGCAGGGGAATATCATCAACGATCCAAGCGGGGAGAAAGGCCAAAGATTTGTATTCTCTATCTCTATATTCTCCTTGTATTCATTTGTATTCGAATGATGTTATTAAACCTTGTGGATGATATGTTTGAGTCATTTATGACTTAGTTTATATTTTGAGATTCCAATGGAACCTTTTGTGTAGTTGATGTTGTTATGCTTCCATGTTGATTCTTATTGATTGCTATGTGCTTATCTATTGCAATTCATGCTTCCATTGCTTAATTGATTAGCTACCAATTACTGTGATAACATATATGGGATTGAAAGACAAAATGTATGTTTAGATCTAATAGTAGTATTAGGAGATTGTATGTTCACACTACGTTGCACGTATGATTTGTGCTTAGAATAGACATATACTGAAGTGCTGCTCGTAGTCAATAGAGGACTTGAACTTAAACCCTATTTATTTGTAAATCATATAGAGATATAGTGGTTTAGGTAATGTGGGTGTTCACGTGCGTCTATCATCTGTGGATTGCACGTGATATGGATTCGGTGCATCGAAAGATGGCCGTCTCTCACTTTCGTGTTCTCGGCTAATAAACTATCGTGATTGATTTGGCCTAATTGGTAGTGTATTGACTTAGACGAATCATTAGGGGAAATTGGGATCTCTTATCTTCATTATCTAATTTTACCCTAGGATCATTTAGCTTAAGTTTAATTTATTGTCTAGTTTAATTAGTTTAAATTCATTCTCTTTACCGCTTGTTTAAATAAGATTGAGACGATTATGAGCTAGTGGTTTGGCGATCTTTTATTCGTTAATTCCTCGTGGGAACGATATCTGTACTTACACTTTAATACTTGTTGACTGTGTATACTTGCATGAATATATTGATCGGTAAAACGACCAACAACTTCCTTTGGCAATCATATATCACTCTATAATTGAATAGCCAATCCATTCCAAAGATAACGTCGAATTCCCCACGTCTAATTAGAATAAGATCCACGTTCGTCACGTTACCCTTAATATCCACCGTATAGTTCTTGTGTACGTACTTAACAAGAATTACTTCCCTATTCGAAATCTCTATGTTCAAAGGGTATTCTAACTCATTCTTAGGCAATTCTAAGTTCTTAGCAAAGTCATCGGATATAAATGAACAAGTAGCACCCGAATCAAATAATACATATGCATTAACTTTATTGATCGAAATGATACATGAAACTACATCGCGAGACTGCACAGCATCCTGCATTGTCATGTTGAATGTCCTGGCGGTAGATCGGTTGGTTACGGTTGGTCCTATGATAGTTAGAGCATTTCAACCACTGCTTCCTCTATTGCCTCCTGCTTCTACCCCTCCGATACTTTCTTGGGACAATCCCTCGCCAGATGGTCCTTCGACCCACATGTGAAGTAGGCTCCCTTCTAAGGGTTAGAGCAGTTAGGTGCTATGTGGCTTTCCTAACAATAATTGTAGCATACCCGTTTTCCTTTCACGCAAGCCCCTAGATGGTTCTTCCCGCAGGTCGGACATGCTTCAACCCGCTTATTCTGGTTTCCTTGCTGATTTTCGGTTGATGTGTTCTCATTCCACCTCCTCTTCTGATTATTACTTCCTCCCGTACTGCTACCACTAGCCTTGACACCTTCTCCTTCACTCTTCTTCTTCTTCTGATCCTGTTTGTATTTGGTCACCGCATCGCTTCCAATTTCAGCGAGGATGGCCTTCTCCAATACCCTAGCAATGGTGTTCAGCTGGAACATCGACACCTTGCTATATAACCAGGGCTTCAGGCCCTGTTCAAACCTTCTTGCCTTCCTCTCGTCGGTGCGCACTTGATATGTGGCGAATTTAGCCAGCTCATTAGACTTTGTAGCGTAATCTGGTACAGACATATTGCCTTGCTTCAACTCCAGAAACTGCACCTCCATCTGAATTTGTGAGCTCATCGGGAAGTACATCTCGAAAAATATCTCCTTGAACCTTTCCCAGATGATCACACCTTCTCCTCCCCTGACTTTATTTGCCTACCACCAATAGCTGGCTTCTGCTTTCAGCATAAGCGGTCTTCTGGTTCTCACCGACCCTAGCAACGTCAAAAACTTTTTCCATCTCCATGACCTATGTCTGAGCTTCTATCGGATTCATGGATCCTTTATATTCTGGCGGTCCCACCGCCTTGAAGTCTTTGAACGAAGTGTTTGACGGAGCTTGCGGTTGGTTGTTCATTGCCCCAGTTAACAAATTCACCAACTGCTGAACGGGGTTGGCGTTAGCATTGGCATCGTTATCATTATTAGCCGACCCTTCTTGGGCGGGGTGACGGTTAGGGATTCTTCTCGGTGGCATATTTCTGTTAAGATATACGCTTATTAGATCTCTATTCAATCTTTTAAATATCTAAGGCTTAACTTAAATACTTTAACATAATCACTTAACACATATCATCTAAAATAAACTATGATATTTTATTTAATCAAAAGTTTTAAACATAATAAGATAGCATCACTGCTATTTACATCAACTATCCCGAGATAAAGAATCTTCAGGATTTAAATCATCAAAATATTCCTTTGTTTATAATCACATCGGAATTTACATTATTAACTATCAAATAAATATTCACATAATCAACTGTTCCTATCACGACCTACTAAGGCGTCGAATAACTTTATTTCACTCTTCCTCCATAATGCGGAACATCATTCTGCGATCCAGCATATACCAAGGTAGATCTTCGAACTAAACTGGATATCTCATAACTCGATCATGGGCTTTATCAATGGCGGTCCGGAACATGTAGTCCGTCTCTTCAATCATGGCCTTCTTTGCCCGACTGTTCTCTTCAAAAATCTCTGCACGTCGTGAAGCCCTCATCCAAGCATCCTCTGCTATGCCAAGCTTCGCTGATTCCTCCTTCAAATCATTCTTTAGCTTTTTTATCTCAGCTGACTTTTCTTCACCTTGAACCTTCTTATGGACCAACTCTCACTCTATGTCTCTAAGACATGTGTACAAAGTCTCAACCTCACCATCCTTCTGCTCAATGGTAGTCTGCTAAGTAACTATCTGCTCCTTTAGCTCACGAACGGTATCCTGTAACTCTATGTTACGTTCATACAGCTCGTCGTACATCTCAGCACTGATAGTGTTCGGTGGGAACTCTTTAGAGTCTTCATCCTCCTCCTCAGCTGCTTCATCCTAAATCTCAATCTCCTTAGAGTCCTCCTCTAAGTCAAACACTGGCTCATGCTCCCGACCAATAACTGTGATCAAAGGAGATGGCTCCCTAAAAATCAACTGCTCCCAGACTGTATGAATGTCTCGAGGCTCCTCCTCAATAGCCACTCGGGTTAAACCCCCCTAGGCAGACTAGATCCTCCAACATCCGACATCCTGATAATCAAAATTTTAAGTCATTATTATTATCTGATACTAATCAATATTCGCGAGTACATAATATAAACATATAGCACATAAGGTATGTTATTATCTTTCTTAGAACTCGATAAGAGTTATCATTACTATGTATCGAAGTCTACAGCTCTGATACAAACTTGTGACACCCCCAAATCCGGGTACTTCAATTTCCACGGGATTTGGTGTTCACTCTACAAATATCAAATATCTATTTACCCATAATAAATGCAAACCATGAAATAGATAGAAATAACTCCATCATCTCCCCTTATGGGGTTACAACATCTGAACAATAAATACAATCCCAGGTCATACTAACCTTAAGTATCTGTGCGGAAACATAAAAAAATAATAAGTTTTAAACAACATCAAGTCTTAAACATAAACATTCTCAAATTTAATAACAAGTCTTCAACACTTGTTAACTTTTCCCTTGCCTTTGCTAGTGGAAGGCTCATCAGGTCTTTTGTTCTTAACTGCAATGTTATTATACAAGAATGAGCACGATTGCCCACAAGTATACAAATATACCAATATAATGACATGCGAATAATTAAAGAAGTCTGAAAGAATAGAAAGCTCGGCTTTTGAATCGAGAATGAATAACAAGAATCAAAATTACATCTGAGGGTCATAAGACCATGAACTATGTCCTAGGTTGTTAAGTATTTCTACTTTAAACCTTTAACAGTCATAAGACTAGATAGACTCTACTACTTGTACTTAGGGGATCAGCCCTTAGTACCATACTGTGCACAATATCTCAATGCTAAAGCGTAAATAATCCCTATAAAGGGTTGTTCATCTCAGTTTGACATCAGAGTCCGCAACAAGGAAGTTTGGTTTGGATAAGCTCAATAACAGTCCTAGAATTTAGAATGCTCATCAACTATGGACTAGTCGAATCAATAAGGATTCGCTAGCCTTACAAAGTTCAACAATAATTGATAATTGAATTGAAATATAAATCTCGAGGGTATACAATTGAATAAGGATCGTATACTGAAGTAATACTTAACAATGCTTATAATATCTTATACAAAATCTTAACTTGAATAAACAAGAATAACAACTTGATTGTTACGGAATCATAAGTATAGAACTTACTCAATGAATAACTTTGAATTTAGAAAGCTTTCTCAATGAAAGTAATGATTAGGAAACTTGCTTAACAATAATAGGTTAGGGATAGGACACTTGCTCAATTTAAAGAGTTTAGATAAGAAAACTTGCCTCGTACACAAGCTACAAATATAATTACAATTCACTTCCTCAACGTCCTACACATTACATTATGTATATGACATCGATTAGTTCCATAACCACTACGTTTAACAGTTGAACTTCCTACTTAAGTTCAACTTAACAACTTGGTTTGTAATATTAACTTGTCGCCTAACCACATAATAGGAATTTGAATCACAACATGCATTCCACCTAATATTAACTCTTAGAGAATCATAATCAAGTCTTACGACATTAATATCTAAGTTCACACATAATTTATTAATATGAAACTTCAAATTATATTATACATGTCAATAACATGTTACGGTATTGTATTACATGTTCATCATGTTATCATGTTCATTAGGTTAGGTTACATCATCATGTTATGGCTTAAAAATACACAACAAAGGACCAAAAATTATTTTTCTCTGCACCACCGCCGCTGGGGCGGGGGTTAGGCTTGCTGGGGCGGGTATGGTTGTTACATAGGGCCCGCCGGGGCGGGTAATCCTTTACTAAAAACCCCGCCGGGGCGGGGGTCCCTTAGATGAAGAACAAAAATTTGCAATTTTCATAGTTCGTAGCCCAAATAAATCTAAATTACACTAGCACATTGATTTTTAATGTTACCCATGAAGTTTAAACATCACAAAAACATTATATAACGTTTCTAGCATGTTTCTAACACTTAATATCACATGATTACTACAATTAAAATATATAATTTACTATTTTTGATATGTTGTAAAGTTTTGAAAGAAAACATGAAATTCAATGTTACAAATTCATTACAACTCCGAATCTGTCCGTTTAAATTTTGTTTTGTTCGTTTCAACATGCATAATCATAATCAGCATTCAACTTCATGTTAACTAACCAATTAAAGCATGAAAATTATACGTAAGGGCCATATACATGTTCTTCATGCTTTGTAACTTTTCAAATTCTAAATTAAACATAATTACATGAAATTGATTACTCTAAAACATGAATACATGGCATAAAACATGTTACTAACATATAATGACACGTATATGATCATATCTTAAGTTAATCATCAAAATAGTTCTTCACAAAGAACTTGAAAATAGTTTTCATGGAGAAAATATAAGAACGTGAATTAATCTCTGTGAATATGATATGAACTTCTTTTTGATTTTCTAAACTTCTCTCTTAATTCAATTCTCAAATTCTCTCTAACTTTTTCTAACTTCTCTGACATATATGATATATATAAATATAAATTATTTGATATAATACATAAGTTATATAATATATATATGTATATACATTAATGGTAGAATTAATGGTCAGTTAATCCCATAATGGGTTAACTGCCCCAACTTCTCTTAGGACCTTATTTGGTTGACTCTTTATTTCTCCTTTACTTTTAAATTAATTAAAGTATTATTACATAGTTTAATTGTCACATTATTAATCAACCAATCTTATTTAAATCAATTAAATAAAGTATAATATATCCATATTAAATCACATTATCACATAATTAAAATTCTCCTTTATCAATTATGTCAAGTAATTAAATCTATAATTAATTATTAAATTAATTAAAATAACATTATGCTTATTAAATAGTTCATTTAATCAAATAAGCTTAATTAAATTCATACTTTGAACTCTAAAATTACTACAGATTAATTTAATCAATGTAACACATATAATTAAATTAATCTACCACAATTCCATCAAAAAATTATTTAACTCGATAAATAAGTCATCAAAAATATTTATTTAATTTAATAAATATTAAAATAAATTACAAAATTTTCATTTATCACATTAGATCTCGGTACATCTTTGTGCCACCTGGAAGGACAGAATACGTCGTATTGTGCGCTTCGTGCAAGATTTCCTCTCTCAGTTCAGTTACAACTGGAACCAATACTCTCCCTTCGAATCAAAAGATACCGTCTTTATCCATTCCGAATCTTTCTTCTTCATTTTCTACTATTCTCTTCCTTATTTTCTCGCATTCCTCATCCTTCTCTTGTAACTTTTTTACTCTTTTCAATAATGTTGGACGAGCTTCTACTATAAACAATTTTTCTTCAGACTTTCTCGGTCCTTTACCTCTATTTCCAATTTCTCCATTTCTCTTATTAACTCCTCCTAAGTCGTTAATTAGAACAATTTCTCCCTTCCTTTTCTGCTTAGGTTGTCGGCTACTATGTTTGCCTTCCCCGGGTGATAAAGAATCTCGCAGTCATAATCCTTGATCAATTTTAACCACTTCCTCTATCGCATATTCAACTCCTTCTGTGTGAAGATATATTTCAGACTCTTGTGCTCCATGTATATCTCACATTTCTCTTCGTACAGATAATGTCTCCAAATCTTTAACACAAAAACTACTGCCGCTAACTCTAACTCATGAGTAGGGTATCGTTTTTCATAATCCTTTAGTTGTCGTAATGCATACGCAATGACCTTGACATGTTGTATTAGAACACAGCCAAGTCCCTCGTGCGATGCATCACTATATACCACGAAACCTCCCGCATCGTCTGGTAATGATA
The DNA here is from genome assembly GCA_020205555.1 of Panax stipuleanatus. Classification (NCBI taxonomy): domain Eukaryota; kingdom Viridiplantae; phylum Streptophyta; class Magnoliopsida; order Apiales; family Araliaceae; genus Panax; species Panax stipuleanatus. Next base: position 220,028 of record JAINUT010002301.1, on the reverse strand, counting down.
ATACAGGTGCTTCACTTAATCTCTTCTTCAACTCCTGAAAACGTTCCTTGCATTTTTTCGTCCATACGAACTTTATCTGCTTCCTCGTTAGATTGGTCAACGAGGTTGCTATCTTTGACAAATCTTGAATAAATCTTCGATAGTACCCATCTAACCGTAAGAAACTTCTTACCTCTGTTGGCGTTTTTGACTATTCCCAATTACTCACTGCCTCTATCTTTGCAGGGTCTACTAAAAAACCATCCTTGTCTACCACGTGTCCTAAGAATTGAACTTTCTCCATCTAAAATTCACATTTAGAAAATTTTGCATACATTTTCTCTCTCCTTAGCGCTTCCAAAACCATCTTCAGATGTTCAGCGTGCTCTTCATCCGTCGTCGAGTAAATCAAGATGTCGTCGATGAAAACTACTACAAATTTATCCATGTACGACTTGAAAACTCGGTTCATCAAGTCCATGAATGTTGCCGGAGCATTAGTCAATTCGAATGACATTACCAAAAACTCGTAGTGCCCATAACAGGTTTGAAATGCCGTCTTTGGTATGTCCTCCTCCTGTACTTTCAACTGGTGATAACCTGTTCGTAGATCTATCTTTGAGAAACACTTCGCTCCCTTTAATTGGTCAAAAAGGTCGTCTATCCTTGATAACGGATACCTATTCTTGATCGTTACTCTGTTCAATTCTCGATAATTGATAAAGAGCCTCATCGATCCGTCCTTCTTTTTAACAAACAATAACGGTGCTCCCAGGGAGACGCACTCGGTCGTATGTAACCCTTATCCAGTAATTCTTACAATTGTATCATCAATTCTTTCATTTCTACTAGTGCCATATGATATAGAACTTTTGAAATTGGTGCAGTTCTCGGTGCTAAGTCTGTGACGCCCCCAAATTCCAGGACCGTTACGGGGTCGCTCGAATTCGGTTCGTCATGTGCTCATGGTAATACATCACTAAATATCATACAATCACATCGGAAAATCTATTCTAGAATAATTTACAATGATTTATTATAATTATTCCCCCAAGTCTCGCAACCTACAGTACTTAATAGATTACATAATAATATCAATTAACGACTTATTACATAATCTAACTTAAGCTTAAACATAATCAAATCCAGTCTTACTACATCATCTTAATACATTATTAAAATATTTAAGACATAAAAGAGACAAGCTAGTTGGTAGCCTTGCCCTTGCCCTTATCAAAGCCCGAAGGTTCGCCATGATCTTCCTTAACTGAAATATTTTAGGGAAAATAAGAATTAGCACAAATTGCCCAGCAAGTAATATACAATAAGGGTAAGCGTTATAATTCTTAATTCTCGAAAGGGTATAACAAGGTTTGATAATTCAAGGATAACAAGAATATCAACAGTTTTCAATAATAGTCGCTAAGGACAGAATAATATCAATGTGATTCAATAATAAATCAATTCAAGATTTTAAGATAACTGAATACTGAGCAGTCACTAAGGACTATGAACTTCTACTAGAATTAACAGTAATAAACTGAAAATCCAACAAAAATAGGTACAACAGGTGATCAGCCTAAACACCATCGTTATGCATAACAATCAATCATACTCAAGTGTGCACGTCGGTTCTCCGACAATTATATATTCCCTTTAAAGAAAGTTGTTCTTCTCAGTCAAATACAAGATCCCGCACTAATCAATTAGTTTGGGTTGCTTTTCAATAACATAAGTCTAGCCGAATCAAGTGGCATAGACACTTTCACAATATTCAAGAACAATACTAAGTTCAACATGAATAATAGCTTTAATGAAATAAGTGTTCCAGTATGCTAATTCAATTCAAACGAATAAGTAGGAAACTAGTTCGCAATATACAAAGATAGAATACTTGCATCAAAAGAGATAAGGTTTAGATACTCTCTTACGATATCCGTTGAATAAAGTAATGCAAGGGTTTAGGATACTTGCCTTTAGCGTAGTTTACTCACGTAAAGCTAACCAACACTTTCGAATTCCTATCGTAACATAGTTACGTATATATAGATGATATCCATTAGTCATATAATTTAACTTCACATTTTGTCTTCGAATATACGATCAACACATAAGCTAAGTTTTAACCTAGCTACACAGTTATATAGTATATAATTTCTATCCTTAACGTTCCTCCTTTTGAGTTTAAACACATTCTCATATCATATATGATCGCAATAATTAGCAAATATGCCCTCATATTATTAATACCACATAAGACCACAATCAATACTAAATATATTTTATTTTAGCAAGTTATGGCATTCCCCTAAGTTAACCGTCAAAATCGGATTCACATATATCACATAGTATATATACATGTTAAAAAGTCTTTTTATATTCGTATAACCTTCCCTTGTTCCAAACATATGTGATATAGGTTCTAGGTCGACACTTGCGGTCATTCAAGGTCATGAAATTTACAAAGCCTATCATGCTTGCTTTCAAAACACTTAAGGTATTTATATTAACTTGTATTAGGCATGCTCATGAGTACTCGTATAGCATATATGTAGCTAGCATTGTTATTATCTTGAAGACATGCTTCGTTTACGCTAAACTTGAATCATGGCAACTAATCATGGTATATATACATGAATGACACATGAATGAGTCTAAGAGTACTATCACATGTGTCCATAAATATCAGAATATGAAACTTACAATAACATGTTAAGATTTACGTTCAAAACTTATACTTTCACTAGTAAAGTTATTTTAACGCGATCCACGTGCTCACGTTATACTATGAAACATGTATACACAAGTCATCATTCATTTCATGCATTTCTAAACCGCTCTACCACATATCAAAAATCAGAATATACTCATGCTTTATAATGTTAATGATTGTTTTTGAAACTTTAAGTTCGTTTCCAAACTTCATGTCGTTTAGTTAACCATGCATGCTAATATACTAAAACATGCTTACATTGCCTCATAAGGTTTATATGTATGTATTAATCATGCTTCCATGCTTGTTTAAACAAAATCAAATAATTAGTACATAACAATTTTGTTGCAGGGTGCAGAAAATTACAGCAGGGTGCCGATGTTGCGGCGCAGCAACAACAGCCACATTCTGGCGCTGCGGCGCGGGAGGCGCTGCGGCGCGGCGACACTGGGTCTGAGGCACTGTGGCGCTACAGCGCGCAGATAATGCTGCGCATCGGTGCTGCGGCGCCGCGATGCAGACTCAGTTCCTGCAGTTCACGCTGCAGCCAAAACCGTCCCCAAACTTCCCATTTCATCGATTTCAACATACCCAGATGCTATTAGACTTCTTTAACTTACTAACACACACACACACACACACACATATATATATATATATGCTTATCTAACAGTCAATCGCCATTTATCAATTCCCAATTTCATGAACTCCAACCAAATTCACGAATTTGATGTTTTACAGAAATTGCAGAGCAAAAATGGAAATGAAAGTCAGGAAAGCTATATAGTGGTTCCATCATGTATGTATGTTCATATAACAACAATATAAGGGTTCTACAAACCAATCATGAACCAATTTGGCATAATCAAAAATTTAAAGGAAACTTCAGAAACAAAAAACGAAAATGAAGAACAAAGGAAAAGGGATTATACCTCTGCAAACAATATGAGCTTCCTGCTACTTTCCACTCACAATGCTACTATACTAATATATGTATTACTCTCAATTCAATACTCAAGCAAAATCTCAGCAATGAACTATCTGAAGAGAAGGGCCATATATATATAGGAAAACTAGTATCCAGGCTCAACCTTTTCCTTCCAAATCAAAACAACGGATTGAAGGATTGCATGCTAGATAAGAGGGAGTTGGTAATTAGTTGGTGATCTCCACTATTCTGCCCACTCCCTTCATGATGGCTAGAATGCTGAGTTTGAGAGAAGAGAGTAGGCTAGCTTCATGATGCATTTCACGTGTACAAGGTTTGTGACTAATTATATGGGACAAGCCAATTAAAAGCTCAGCCTTCTAGCAATATGCATATATCATACACTTAAGTTATTACATATATATATATTCATACTATATATTTAGGTTATAATTAACATTATATTGTAACTCACATGCTTAATATTTCAAGGTAGTAGATGTGATATGGCAATGTAACATACATATCATCCATGTACATTTATTAATACCAGATATAATTTACTCGGATATAATCACATCACATTATCTCATTTATTAAATTTTATTATTCCATTATATATATAAATAATCATCAATTATTATTTATATTCATAATACATTTTTTTTAATGTATACTTATATACATATTGTCACATAGGCTATTATCATGTAACTCCCATAATTCAATAAGCCTTACCATATAATAGTGTCATATTACACTTCACATAATACATAGTTAGCTAATATATGTTACACATTTAATTCGCATGCTTGCGCATAAAATTACTCATCTTATTAATTAATATTAATTAATAATATACACACATCCTTCATCAATCAATATAATTGTTAATCTCAATAACAATTTAGTTAACCCTTATATGATTAATTATCACTTTAATATAAATCTTATTATATTTATAAACACGTTGCTCATTATTATTATTATATTTCTTGCAATAATAATAATCACATATTATTAATCAATCACAGTTAATATTCCACAACAATTAATTAATATTCTACAGTTAATATAGATTAATTGTTTGCTTAAATTAATATAATCATTCTCATATTACGTCAGTGTGCCACATAAGGCTATCAATGAATTTATCGCAAACTCCATCAATTTTTCAATTATTATAATTATTCAATTTAATAGAATTGAATTAATCTTTCTCATAACACAAAATCATTTATATTAAATAAATTCTTATTTCCATTAATATTTTCATTTAATAATAGATGGAAATTCTAGGGTATTACATCCTCCCCCCCCTATAAAAATTTCGTCCCGGAATTGCTACAAGGTTACACAAATAAATGGGGATAATCCCTCATCATCCTATCTTCTAACTCCCACGTTGCCTCCTCGACATCGTGGTTACGCCAAAGTACTTTTACAGATGAAATAACTTTATTTCTTAAGGTTTGCTCTTTCCTATCTAATATCTGGACAGGAATTTCTTCATATGCCAAGTTCTTCTCCACTTGAATGGGTTCGTAAGAAATCACGTGCTTGTAGTCGGCCTTGTACGGTCGCAACACAGAAATGTGGAACACGTTGTGGATGTGCTCCAACTCGGGTGGTAACGCAACTTTGTATGCCACTTCGCCCACTCGCTTCAGTATCTCGAACGGTCCTATGAATCTTGGACTCAATTTTCCTTTCTTGTCGAAACGGATTTTTCCTTCCATGGAGATACCTTCAAGAAAATAAAACTGTCGACTTTATAGTCTCAGTCTTGCCGATGCAAATCTGCGTATTTCTTCTGGCGATCTTGAGCTGCTACAAGTCTGGCTCTTATCACCTTCACCACGTCTGCGGTTTGTTGTACTAGCTCTGGTCCTAGTATTCGTCGCTCTCTGACTTCGTCCCAATATAATGGCGTTCTGCACTTTCTTCCGTAAAGACCTTCGTACGGTGGCATGCCGATACTCGCATGGGAACTATTATTATACGCAAATTTGACTAAGGGTAGGTGGTCATCCCCAATTTCCCTTAAAATCCATCACGCAAGTCCTAAGCATGTCCTCCAGCATTTGTATCGTTCGCTCACTCTGTCCGTCGGTCTGAGGATGGTAAGCAGTACTCAGCCTCAACTGTGTTCCCATTCTTTCTTGCAAACTCTTCCAAAAATTAGACCTGAAGCGCGGATCTCGATCAGAGACAATTGACACCAGCACTCCATGTCGTGAGGCAATTTCTTTTACGTATAGGCTCGCTAACTGATTCAAACTGTAGCGGATCTTGATTGGTAGAAAATGTGCCGTCTTCGTTAGTCGATCCACGATAACCCAAATGGCATCATAACCTTTCTGTGTAACTGGAAGTCCTACCACGAAGTCCATGGTAATATGCTTCCATTTCCACTCTGGTATTTCTAACGGTTGTAGTAAACCACTTGGCCGTTGATGCTCTGCTTTAACGTGTTGGCAAGTCAAACATCTACTGACGCACTCTGCGACTTCCCGTTTCAAATTGGGCCACCAAAAATGTTGCCTTAGATCTCGGTACATCTTTGTGCCTCCCAGATGAACGGAATATGTCGTATTGTGTGCCTCGTGCAAAATCTCTTCCCTCAACTCGGTTATCGCTGGTACCGACACTCTTCCTTCAAATCTCAAAATACCGTCTTTATCCATTCGAAATTTTTCTTCCTCATTTTTCGTGATCCTCTTTCGGATTTTCTCACACTCTTCATCCTTTTTCTGGGCTTCCTTCACTCTATCCAACAACGTCGGACAAGCTTCCATTACAATTAACTTCTCACCAGACTTTTTGGTCCATTCATTTCTATCTCCAATTTTTCCATCTCTCTTATCAACTCTTCCTGAGTCATCAAATTAAACAACTTCTCCCTTCCTTTCCTGCTCAGAGCGTCGGCAACCACATTTGCCTTCCCCGGGTGATAAAGAATATCGCAATCATAGTCTTTGATTAATTCTAACCACCTCCTCTACCGCATATTCAACTCCTTTTGTGTGAATATATATTTCAGACTCTTGTGGTCCGTGTATATCTCACATTTCTCTCCGTACAAATAATGCCTCCATATCTTTAACGCAAAAACTACTGCCGCTAACTCTAAGTCGTGAGTACGGTATCGTTTTTCGTAATCCTTCAATTGACATGATGCATACGCAATAACCTTGCCGTGTTGCATGAGCACACAACCAAGTCCCTTGTGCGATGCATCACTATACACCACAAAATTTTCCGCACCATCTGGTAGTGATAACACAGGCGCTTCGCTCAATCTCTTCTTCAACTTCTGAAAACTCTCTTCGCATTTGTCGGTCCATATAAATTTCACCGTCTTTCTAGTCAAATTGGTCAACGGGGTTGCTATCTTAGAAAAATCTTGGATAAATCTTTGATAGTACCCAGCTAACCCTAAAAAACTTCTTACCTCCATCGGTGTTCTCGATTGTTCCCAATTACTTACTGCTTCAACCTTTACAGGGTCTACTGAGATTCCATTCTTATCCACCATGTGGCCTAAGAATTGAACCTTCTCCATCCAAAATTCGCACTTAGAAAATTTCACATACATCTTCTCTTTCCTTAGTGCCTCCAAGACAATCTTTAGATGTTCGGCGTGTTCTTCCTCTGTCTTCGAGTAGATTAAAATGTAGTCGATAAAAACCACTACAAATTTATCCAAGTATGGCCTGAAAACTCGGTTCATCAAGTCCATAAATGCTGCCGTAGCATTAGTTAATCCAAATGATATTACCAAAAACTCGTAGTGTCCATAATGGGTTCGAAACGCAGTCTTTGGTATGTCCTCATCCCTTACCTTCAGTTGATGATATCCTGTTCATAAGTCGATTTTTGAGAAACACTTTGCTCCCTTCAGTTGATCAAACAGGTCGTCTATCCTCGGTAGCGGATATCGGTTCTTGATCGTTACTCTTTCAATTCTCGATAATCGATACAGAGCCTCATCGATCCGTCCTGCTTCTTAACGAATAGCACTGGTGCTTCCCAAGGAGAAACACTCGGTCGAATGTAACCCTTATCCAATAATTCTTGCAATTGTATCATCAATTCCTTCATTTCTACTGGTGCCATACGATATGGAGCTTTCAAAATTGGTGCCGTTCCCGGTGCTAAGTCTATTACGAATTCGATTTCTCTGTTTGGCGGAAGACCAGGCAGATCGTCCGAAAATACATCTTGAAATTCATTCACTACAGATATATCCTTAATTTCTACTCCCTTTTTCCGAGTATCAACGATGTAAGCTAAATAACCAACACATCCTTTCCTTAACAATCTCTTGGCCTGCATCATCGTAACGTAACATGATTGCTTAAGCGATGAGCTACCATAAAACGCTACCTTAGACTTACTCGGAGTCTGAAGGTTCACACATTTGTTCTGACAGTCAATTATCGCAGCATGGTTACAACCAATCCATTCCCAGTATCACATCAAATTCTCCCGGTCTAATAGGAAACAAGTATACGCTCAGTTCATGTTCTCTAATGTTTGCGCGACAATCTCGATAAACGTATTCTACAGGGATCACTTCCTTATTAGCAACTTCTATGATCAAAGGATTTTCTAATCGTTCTCGGGGTGTACTAATTTTACTAGAAAATTTTGTAGATATAAAAGAACATGTGGCACCCGAATCAAATAATACATAAGCATTTATATCATTGATTAGGATTAAACCTGACACCACGTCCTTTGCAGCCACGGCGTCCTAGACGATCATGTTAAAGGTTCTGGCGGTTGGGCGGTTGGATTGTGCTGGCCCGCTGATCATCAGCTTGTTGCCTCCTTGCTGATTGCTACCCCCGCCACTTCCTTTCTCTGGGCAATCCTTAATACGGTGCTCAGTTGAGCCGCAAGCAAAACACCCTTGGATCTTCTTTGGTTTCGGACAGTTGGGCGAGATGTGCCCTTCCTGTCCGCAGTTGTAGCAAGTGCCACGTCCCTTCCAGCACTAGCCCTGGTGATTCTTTCCACACTTTGGGCATCCTTCAGCCCTCTTCTTGAAACCTCCACGAAAATTCCCTGATTGATTATTGTTATTCTTATTGTTGTTGTTGTTCTCCCACTTTCTCTTTCCCATGTTACTTCCTCCACTGTTGCTTCCTCCGATACGATTCTCTCCTCCAGTATTCTTTCCTTTCTTTTCCTTGTTATACAGACTTAAGGCCTCACTGCCACCTTCTGCAATGATTTCCTTCTCCAGTAATGTTGCAAAGGAATCAATTTGAAGAACTGATACCTTATTGAACAACCACGGCTTCAGCCATTGTTCGAAGCGTCTAGCCTTCCTCTCTTCATCTCCAACTTGGTGCTCCGCAAATCGCGCTAGTTCATTAAACTTAGCTGCGTACTGCGCCACCGTCATCTCACCTTGTTTTAGTTCTAAGAACTTCACCTCCATCCGACTCTTCATACTCTTTGGGAAGTAATTCTCGAAGAACAGCGTCTTAAACTTATCCCAAGCTATTATCCCTTCTCCAACTCTTTGTTGATTAGCCTCCCACCAGTAGTTCGCTTCTCCCCTCATCATGTACGTGGCAAACACCGTCTTCTGATCTTCGCCTACACTAGCTATAGTGAAAGCTTTTTCGATCTCTTTGATCCAGGTTTGTACGACGATTGGGTCGGTAGTTCCCTCGAACTCCGTGGGTCCTACACTCTTAAAGTCTTTAAAGGTTGTTACTGGCACAGTCTGAGGGTTTTAGCGAACGGGTTCATTGTTCCTTCCCCTTAAAGCTTCTCCTAACAAGTCTACCAACTTCTAAATGGGATCTACTTGTTCCCTCTCATTGTTAACAGATTCTTCGGGTGCAGTCAATCTACATCTGGGCGGCATTATCTGCATCACAAATTTTCATTTTTATTATTATTCAAGTATATTACTTAAGTATTTCTTTTTAAAAAAATTGTAACACATTTTTGAAATAAACTTCATTTATATTCATATGCCAAATCGTTTCATTACATGATTTCCCTAGCATATTGTTATAAATGTTATCACATATATCCCCTAATATCATAAAAGACAGGGAATATACCAACCTACTACCAAACTACCCCTCTAACAAAAGCTAACTCGGGGTTCACATTACTATCCCACATCTTACACAAAAGATTGGGATTACAACATAGTATATATAATACATAAAGAGAATACCACTAGACTATCTAAGGGAATCTCATCACATCATCCCGCGCTCTACTGCGCTCTTGTACTCTAACTGTGCTATATACGCAACTAGCTCTCGACTCAAAGTATGTAGAGTCTGTCCCTGCTCCAATGGGTAGTGGTACACACCATCAATCACCCTCTCAAATGCCGAACGAAACACGTACCCCATCTTGTTCATCTTCCTCTTCTTGCACCTGACCTCGTCCTCTAGGTCGTCAGCTCTCTCATTGGACGCTTCCCACTTCTCCTCGAAGTGTAACCTATCCATCACCTCCAACTCTAACTGAGTACGGAGTGCCTCTTTCTCAGTCTTCTCACTCAATTCTCTCTGTTCTACTTCTTCCAGCTTCCCTGCCAGATCTACATTTCTTGCCACCGACCTATGGAACAGAGTCCCCATCTGGATCCCTGCCTCCCTACGGTAGGCAATCTCGACCTCTAACTCCTGCATTGCCAGCTTCCTCTGGTGGTCTTCGTCCCTCAGCTTCTGGAACTCAGACTCTCTCTCTTTGGCCTCTTCCTCTAGCTCTTGTACTCTGCAGTCTAACTCTAGGATCTGCTCCTCACACTCGCCTAACATCTGCTCCTCTATGGTAGCCTCATCAGAGTCCTCTACTGGCTCATCCTCCATCGGCTCATTCTCCATCGGCTCCTCCTTTAGGTTGAACTCTACCTCGATCTCATCCTCGTCGTCAGACTCGAATGGTGCAACTGCATGTACTGGCACAGCCTCTAAAGGTGCCTTGTATACTACATGTATATCCCTGGGCTCCTCCTCTGCCACTTTACTAGGTACACCTGTGTCTGTCATCCTACAATCACAAACACAAGACAAACACACATCAACTTCATTAGAATGTTAAATAAAACATAAGTTCATTGTACAGAATGAAGTTACATTTCATAACACGCTAAGTCTTGCTCTAGGGAAAACACTATATGAGTTTTATCTCCTTTCCAACTTCTAAGTTCTCCTAAGTTATAGTCTAAGGACACTCGTTCCTAAGGTTTATAACTACAGCTCTGATACCAACTTGTGACGCCCCCAAATTTCAGGACCGTCACGGGGTCGCTCGAATTCGGTTCGTCATGTGCTCATGGTAATACATCACTAAATATCACACAATCACAGCGGAAAATCTATTCTAGAATAATTTACAATGATTTATTATAATTATTCCCCCAAGTCTCGCAATCTACAGTACTTAATAGATTAGATAATAATATCAATTAACGACTTATTACATAATCTAACTTAAGCTTAAACATAATCAAATCCAGTCTTACTACATCATCTTAATACATTATTAAAATATTTAAAACATAAAAGAGACAAGCTAGTTAGTAGCCTTGCCCTTGCCCTTATCAACGCCCGAAGGTTCACCATGCTCTGCCTTAACTGAAATGTTTTAGGAAAAACAAGAATTAGCACAAATTGCCCAGCAAGTAATATACAATAAGGGTAAGCGTTATAATTCTTAATTCTCGAAAGGGTATAACAAGGTTTGATAATTCAAGGATAACAAGAATATCAACAGTTTTCAATAATAGTCGCTAAGGACAGAATAATATCAATGTGATTCAATAATAAATCAATTCAAGATTTCAAGATAACTGAATACTGAGCAATCACTAAGGACTATGAACTTCTACTAGAATTAACAGTAATAAACTGAAAATCCAACAAAAACAAGTACAACAGGTGATCAGCCTATAGCACCATTGTTATGCATAACAATCAATCATACTCAAGTGTGCACGTCGGTTCTCCGACAATTATATATTCCCTTCAAAGAAGGTTGTTCTTCTCAGTCAAATACAAGATCCCGCACCAATCAATTAGTTTGGGTCGCTTTTCAATAACCTAAGTCTAGCCGAATCAAATGGCATAGACACTTTCACAATATTCAAGAACAATACTAAGTTCAACATGAATAATAGCTTTAATGAAATAAGAGTTCAAGTATGCTAATTCAATTCAAACGATTAAGTAGGAAACTAGTTCGCAATATACAAAGATAGAATACTTGCATCCAAATAGATAAGGTTTAGATACTCGCTTACGATATCCGTTGAATAAAGTAATGCAAGGGTTTAGGATACTTACCTTTAGCGTAGTTTACTCACGTAAAGCTAGCCAACACTTTCGAATTCCTATCGTAACATAGTTATGTATATATATATATATGATATCCATTAGTCATATAATTTAACTTCACATTTTGTCTTCGAATATACGATCAACACATAAGCTAAGTTTTAACCTAGCTACACAGTTATATAGAATATAATTTCTATCCTTAACGTTCCTCCTTTTGAGTTTAAACACATTCTCATATCATATAAGATCGCAATAATTAGCAACCATGCCCTCATATTATTAATACCACATAAGACCACAATCAATACTAAATATATTTCATTTTAGCAAGTTATGGCATTCCCCTAAGTTAACCGTCAAAATCGGATTCACATATATCACATAGTATATATACATGTTAAAGAGTCTTTTTATATTCGTATAACCTTCCCTTGTTCCAAACATATGTGATATAGGTTCTAGGTCGACACTTGCGGTCATTCAAGGTCATGAAATTTACAAAGCCTATCATGCTTGCTTTCAAAACACTTAAGGTATTTATATTAACTTGTATTAGGCATGCTCATGAGTACTCATATAGCATATATGTAGCTAGCATTGTTATTATCTTGAAAACATGCTTCGTTTACGCTAAACTTGAATCATGGCAACTAATCGTGGTATATATACGTGCAAAACACATGAATTAGTCTAAGAGTACTATCACATGTGTCCATAAATATCAGAATATGAAACTTACAATAACATGTTAAGATTTACGTTTAAAACTTATACTTTCACTAGTAAAGTTCATTTAACGCGATCCACGTGCTCACGTTACACTATGAAACATGTATACACAAGTCATCATTCTTTTCATGCATTTATAAGCCGCTCGACCACATATCAAAAATCAGAATATACTCATGCTTTATAATGGTAATGATTGTTTATGAAACATTAAGTTCGTTTCCAAACTTCATGTCGTTTAGTTAACCATGCATGCTAATATACTAAAACATGCTTACATTGCCTCATTAGGTTTATATATATGTATTAATCATGCTTATTTAAACAAAATCAAACAATTAGTACATAACAGTTTTGTTGCAGGGTGCAGAAAATTACAGCAGGGTGCCGGCGCTGCGGCGCGGCAACAATAGCCACAATCTGGCGCTGCGGGGCGGGCATAATGCATGGGATTGGCGATGCGGCGCGGGGACACTGGGTCTGAGGCACTGTGGCGCTGCAGTGCGCAGATAATGCTGGGTATCGACGCTGCGGCACCGCGATGCATACTCAGTTCCTGCAGTTCACGCTGCAGCCAAAACTGTCCCCAAACTTCCCATTTCATCGATTTCAACATACCCAGATGCTATTAGACTTCTTTAACTTACTAACACACACACACACACACACATATATATATATATATGCTTATATAACAGTCAATCGCCATTTATCAATTCCCAATTTCATGAACTCCAACCAAATTCATGAATTTGATGTTTTATAGAAATTGCAGAGCAAAAATGGAAATGGAAGTCAAGAAAGTTATATAGTGGTTCCATCATGTATGTATGTTCATATAACAACAATATAAGGGTTCTACAAACCAATCATGAACCAATTTGGAATAATCAAGAATTTGAAGGAAACTTCAGAAACAGAAAAAAAAAATTGAAGAACAAAGGAATTAGGGATTATACCTCTGCAAACAATCTGAGCTTCCTGCTACTTTCTACTCACAATGCTACTATACTAATATATGTATTACTCTCAATTCAATACTCAAGCAAAATTTCAGCAATGAACAATCTGAAGAGAAGGGCCTTATATATATAGCAAAACTAGTATCCAGGCAAAGCATTTTCCTTCCAAATCAAAACAACGGATTGAAGGATTGCATGCTAGATAAGAGGGAGTTGGTAATTAGTTGGTGATCTCCACTATTCTGCCCACTCCCTTCATGATGGCTAGAAAGCTGAGTTTGAGAGAAGAGAGTAGGCTAGCTTCATGATGCATTTCACGTGTACAAGGTTTGTGACTAATTATATGGGACAAGCCAATTAAAAGCTCAGCCTTCTAGCAACATGCATATATCATACACTTAAGTTATTACATATATATATATATATATATATATATATATTCATACTATATATTTAGGTTATAATTAACATTATAATGTAACTCACATGTTTAATATTTCAAGGTAGTAGATGTGATATGGCAATGTAACATACATATCATCCATGTACATTTATTAATACCGGATATAATTTACTCGGATATAATCACATCACATTATCTCATTTATTAAAATTTATTATTCCATTATATATATAAATAATCATCAATTATTATTTATATTCAGAATACATTTTTTTAATGTATACTTATATACATATTGTCACATAGGCTATTATCATGTAACTCCCATAATTCAATAAGCCTTACCATATAATACTGTCATATTACACTTCACATAATACATAGTTAGCTAATATATGTTACACATTTAATTCGCATGCTTGCACATAGAATTACTCATCTTATTAATTAAATATTAATTAATAGTATACACACATTCTTCATCAATCAATATAATTGTTAATCTCCATAACAATTTAATTAACCCTTATATGATTAATTATCACTTTAATATAAATCTTATTATATTTATAAACACGTTGCTCATTATTATTATTATATTTCTTGCAATAATAATAATCACATATTATTAATCAATCACAGTTACTATTCCACAACAATTAATTAATATTCTATAATTAATATAGATTAACTGTTTGCTTAAATTAATATAATCATTCTCATATTACGTCACTGTGCCACACAAGGCTATCAATGAGTTTATCGCAAACTCCATCAATTTCTCAATTATTATAATTATTCAATTTAATATAATTGAATTAATCTTTCTCATAACACAAAATCATTTATATTAAATAAATTCTCATTTCCATTAATATTTTCATTTAATAATAAATGGAAATTCTCGGGTATTACAAAGTCTATTATGAATTCGATTTCTATGTTTGGCGGAAGGACCATGTAGATCGTTTGGAAATACGTCTTGGAATTCTCTCACTATAGATATATCCTTTATTTCTACTACCTGTTTCTGAGTATCTACTATGTAGGCTAAGTAACCTACACATCCTTTTCTTAACAATTTTTTGGCATGCATCATCGTAAACAACGTGACTGCTTAAGCGATGAGCTACCATAAAACACTACCTTAGACCGATTTGGAGTCTGAAGGTTCACACTTTTGTTCTGACAATCTGTTACCGCAACATAGTATACAACCAATCCATTCCCAGTATCACGTCAAATTCCCCTAATCTAATAGGAATTAAGTATACGCTTAGTTCATGATCTCTAATGTTTGCGCGATAATTTCGGTAAATGAATTCTACGGAGATTACTTCCTTATTCACAACTTATATGTTCAAAGGATTTCCTAATTATTCTCGGGGTAAGTTTAATTGACTAGCAAATTATTCTGACACAAATGAACAGGTAGCACCCTAATCAAATATTACATATGCATTTCTATTATTGATTGGGATAATACCTGACACCACGTCCTTCGCAGCTACTGCGTCCTAGACAGTCATGTTAAAGGTTCTGGCGGCTGGGCTGTTGGATTGCGTTGGTCCGCCGATCATTATCTTATTGCCTCCCCCTTGCTGGTTGCTTCCTCCGTTACTCCCCTTCTGTGGGAAATTCTTGATCTGATGCTCGGTTGAGCCACAAGCGAAACATCGCTTGATCTTTCTTGGCTTCGGGCAGTTGGGTGAAATGTGTATCTCTTTGCCACAGTTGCAATAGGTACTATGCCCCTTCCAGCACTCTCCCTGGTGGTTCTTCCCAAACTTTGGGCATCCCTGTGCTCGTTTCTTAAACCCTCCTTGGTAACTTTCTGCTTGATTGTTGTTTATGTTGTTGTTGTTGTTATTATTATCCCACTTCCTCTTCCCTAGATTACATCATCCGCGGTTGTTCCCTCCGTAACTTTCTCCTCCACTGTTCTTACTCTTCTTCTCTTTGCAATACTGACTTAAGGCTTCACTACCTCCCTCTGCAATGATAGCCTTCTCCAACAACATGGCAAATGATTCGATCTGGAGAACTGACACCTTGTTGAACAACCAAGGTTTCAGTCCTTGTTCAAAACGTCTGGCTTTTCTTTCTTCATCCCCTACCTGGTGTTCTACAAACCAGGCGAGGTCGTTGAACTTAGCCGTATATTGCGACGCCATCATCTCCACCCTGCTTAAGGTCTAAGAACTTTACCTCCATCCTATTCTTCATGCTATTCAAAAAATAGTTCTCGAAGAATAGAGTCTTAAACCTATCCCAGGTTATAATCCCTTCTATCGCTCTCTGTTGATTTACCTTCCATCAGTAGTTTGTTTCGCCCCTCATCATGTAGGTAGCAAACACCGTCTTCTTATCTTCTCCCACACGAGCAATGGCAAAGGCTTTATCTATCTCCTTGATCCATATTTGTGCCATGATAGGATCAGTAGTACCCTTAAATTCTGGAGGTCCTATGCTCCTAAAGTCCTTAAAGTTCGTAACTGGGAGTACTTGGGGATTGGGGTGAACGGGTTCATTGTTCTTTCCCCGAAAGGCTTCTCCTACCAAGTCCACTAGTTTTTGTATCGGGTCTACTTGCTCCCTCTCATCGTTAACCGACTCTTCTGGTGCAGCTAGTCTACGTCTGGGTGCCATTATCTGCATCACAAAAATTCAATTATATCAAGTAATTATATTACTTAAGTATTTCTTAAATGCAAAAGGAATAAATTTTTTAACATGTTTCTGAAATAAGATCATTTATATTCATATGCCGAATCATTACATCAATATGTTCATCCCTAGCATACTTCTATTAATGTTTACATCTATCCCCTAATATCACAAAAGACGAGGATTACACTATCATACTACCCCTCTAACATAAGCCTACTCGGAGTTTACATAACTATCCCATATCTTATACAAAAGATTAGGATTACATCACGATGTGTACATCATATAAAAGGAACTACTACTACTACTACTACTAGACTAACAGGTCTCATCTGAACATTTCGCGCTCCACGGCACTCTTGTACTCCACTTGTGATATGTATGCCATCAAATCCCTGCTCATTGTGTGTCGGGTCTGTCCCTATTCCATCATATAGTGGTATACACCATCGATCACTCTCTCTATGGCTAAGCAAAAAACATAACCCATTTTGTTCATCTTCCTCTTCTTACATCTTACTTCATCCTCTAGATCCTCTGCACTATCATTAGCTCCTTCCCACCTCTCTTCGAAGTGGATCCTCTCCATCACTTCCATCTCAAGCTGAGTACGGAGAGCCTCCTTCTTCGCCTTCTTATTTAGCCCTCACTGCTCAACCTCCTCTAGTTTTCCTGCCAAGTCCACATTCCTAGATATCGAATGGTGGAAAAGAGTTCCCATCGGAATTGCTGCCTCCATGCGGTAAGCAATCTCCACCTCCATATCTTGCATCACCAATTTTCTTTGGTGGTCTTCATCCCTGTAACGCCCGAGAAATTTAGATGTTATGTAAAAGAATTTGTATTTGTTTATTTGAATAAAATTATATTAAATGTTTATTCAAGTGCGTAAGCTAATTCTCGGTCGTTTTATGACATAGAAGACGTGAATAAAGTTAGTATTTTGGCTTTGTGCTAGATTTAAATTATATAAATTTTCATGACGAAAACAAAGGTTTTTTGAGAAATTTTTGAGAAATCACTATTCATCCGTTTATGCTCGGGAATGAATATTAAAATTTCGAGAAACGTGTAATGATAAGATTCGATGATGAGATGGAATATACGATAAAATTCCAATTATGGCACACGAAGTTTTCGCCTAGGGATTTATAACCCTAAGGGTTGAAAAGATTAAAACCTATAAATTAATGGGTTACGTATAATATTATGGATTATTATACGAAATAATACGAGTATAATACAAGTTATTATACGAGTATAATACGGAAGAAATCCGGGATTTGGTACAACGTATAATACAAAATTTATACCAAGCCAATACGTTTAATTTACATTAAAGTAAATTATTAACCCCGTTAGTCGAACCAATGCGTTAATGGGTGGGTTACCCATAAGGGCAACCCATAAGGGCAACCCATGTGATGAGTCATTGAGTTGGTGATGTCACATGCATGATATCATGTGGTGATGTCAAAAAACTTGGTGGGAAAGCAAAGTTAAGGAGGTGGTCAAACTTGGGGCCAAAGCAAAAATAAGGATGTTTGGGCCTAAAAGACTATTATACCCTATGTCTTGCAAGTCTATAAATAGAGACCCCCTTTTTGATCATTTATTGGTTGTTTGAATTAAGAACAAATTTGAGAGAGAGAAAAGGGAAAGCTTAAGCAAGAGAAGTGTAACGAATTAAGAAGCTCAACCAAGAACACAAGAAGGTATATTTACTTAAGCCATACATCATTCATCTTCTTTTAATAAGATTTTGATAGAGAAGTGTAATTGATGAAGTAGGAATGTTATGAAGTGATAAGGTGATAATAATTAATTATAAGCCTTAACAAACAAGAATGATGGAACCATGACTAAGTAAGTAAAGAACTTAAGAATGGGAGTTTGTGAGTTAATGAATATTAATCAAAGGAAATCCTAAATAATTAACTAAGGACTTGAATGATAACGATGCCAAATTATTCGAACATAGAAGACTTCAATGGTTAAAATTGATCACAATCAACCAATGGATTGATTCTATTTGGTTGAGCGTAAAAATAGTTAAAGAACGAAGTCTCTGCAGAAGATATGTGATTAGACGTTAATCGTCAAAAATGTCAATTTCCCGGAATAGAAGCCAAAAGTCGTCGTGTGAGTCAGAAATGTTGGTTTTTGATTGCAACACGTATTATTAGGTAAGTAAGACTTGCGAGAATAAGACCGAACCAATTCCGACTTAAAACGAAGAATTGAGCGTCGAACATTCACGAACGTTTAACGAAAATGTAAAAATGGACTAATCAGCTAAATTCTCGCCGACGGATTCAGAAATGAATTTCGACTTGATGTGAGGATAGAACATAGGATTTGTGAACTATCGGCTTTGGAATGAGCTAATTCTGATTTGTAACGATCACGTTACGAGCCGGAGAAACTTAGAAAACCAAAAAATTTCTAAGGCCCAGTGTCGGCGCTGCAGCGCCGCCCAAGGCTTGATAATTGGCACCGCCACGCCAGATAGTGGTCTTGGATCTTTGTATAGCCAGCGCCGCAGTGCAGCTTTGAATAGTTAACCTGGCACCGCAGCGCGAGGCTAGGGTTTGAGCCCTAGAAAGGTAGCGCCGCAACGCCTCTCCAACAGGGAAAGCTGGCGCCGCAGCTTCAGTAGGGGTGAAATATTTGACCTTTACATTCATTTACTTAACAGTTTTCATTATTATTAAGGGGTAGTCAATGATGGTTAGTAACTGTTTGGTTTATAACACATGTATGTTAATAAGCTGTAATAAACGATAAAAAAACTTGATCGAATGTTGTTAGATTAACGATTCGGATTAAGTTATACAAGAAGAAGAAGTTCGGTTACACAATGTTTATCAATTGTGATAATCTAATGGATATACTATTTGTTTATATCTTGTTGAAGTATAAAGACAAGTATATCTAATAAGACTAAAGATGCAAAGGCAAGTTTCTCTAACCTTGTGCAAGTGTTTTCTAACCTTGTTCAAGATTTACTTGATGCAAGTTTTTAACTCTTGTATTAACAACATGTTATGCAAGTTTTCATGAACTCTTGTCTGTACACGAGGTCGGACAAGTTGTCATTATGTATGGTTGTCTATGTATGAACTGTTATTGGATAATCGATGCCATTTGCTTCGGCTAGACGTATATGTGAAGTACGTTAATTGATTTTTCATAAATCTTTTAAAGTATTATTGATGAGCTATTTTATGCCAATTGATTTGGTACGGATTCAAATGAAAACCTGAGTATGAATACACCAAGGTTTTGTCGTTAATTCGACAAGGCATTGTGTTGCCATGTAAATGTAAAATAGTTTACAGAAGTAGTATTGATTAATATAGAGTACTACATGATGATCACCTGAACGTGCTCGTAAGTGAAGACGGGCTTAGGGTTTTATACCTGTTTGCCCTTTTATGAAAGAGAATGTTCATGGTCTTTGGACCAGCTCAAATTCTTAAGTAACTTTGTGTCCTTGAGAATGTTTTAAAGGAATTCAAAACATTATCTTTATTATTCCTATTTCTTCATAACTATTGTATAGTTATTGAAGATGAAGCATATGATTCTTGATTTTGTTGTTGCAAAGTAAAACATTAACTTATTGAGCTATCTTATGCTCATCCTTGCTAAAAATCATATGTTTTAGCTAATAGCCATCGGACCGAGGGATCTGGTAAAGACAAGGGAAAATCCAAGATGAATGTTTAGCTACAATTGTAATAGCATAATATTCTGTTGTCATTAAGTACTATTATAATGACACTGAACGTATGTAACGGTTACGAGGAACCTGGGAATAAGTTATTATAATGAAATGTTAGTTAAATTTATACAGGTTATTGAAGTATCCAATTGAATGTATGAGTAGATAGTTGTATAGTGAAGCACCATATCCGTGGGTTGAAGGTATCCAAATTTAGAGGTGTCACAGGTTGGTATCAAAGCCTTAGGTTATAAAACTTAAGGGGAGTAAACCTTAAGCCATAACCTTAGGAAGAGAAGTAGAGTTTTAATGAAGAAAGTAACCTTAAACATATTAAATGTGTTATGTGTTTCTAATATTTTGATTGCTTACTAATCAAGTTATGTTTATCTTCTTGTATATAACAGGAGTTATAAACTCGGTTAGCGAACTACAGTTAATAAGTTAAGCATCTGTCAACTTCAAAGAGGTCGAACAAATCCTAGCAGCCGAAGTGCCACTAGTGATCTTAGATGAGTCCGATACAGAAGAAGAGGATCCTTCAAAAGATAACTTTGATTATGCCACCATATTTGACACTCTATCAGAAGAAGTAGAAGTGATGTCTTTTGATCCGGTAGTACCCCAGAGGAGGCTATGTCACCAGGAGAGTCCATGAAGGCTCTATTCATGGCGGTCTTGGACATAAATGTCCAACTAAGCAAGGAGGTCCGCGACCTCAAGCAAGTTGTGGATGATGTCGTAGAATATAGGGAATACATGGAGGCCTTCTGGGGGCAAGAGCAGGATAAGAAGGTTTCTTGCGAAAGACAAGGTTCGGGACCTAAAGCTAGAGGTCCAGGAACTTAAGGCGGAGCTTCTGACTAATAAGCAAAAGATAATCCAGATGTCTTATATCCATAGGAGTTCGCATGCGGATTACCAGCACCAGATTGCTGGGTATCTAGTGGAGGTAAGATAGACCCGACATATCATAAGTCGGGATTAGTAGCCAGTATGGCTGATGTGGACTACGCTAATGCTGTGAGGCAGATGTAGTTCAATAGTATATAGCTATGTACATAGTAGTGTAGCTAGAATAGACGTAAAACCTTTTTTGTATAGTAAAGGGTAGTCTTTTGTAATCCCAACTTTTGATAACCAATAGCGGGATAGTATTGTAATTTGCTTTAGCCATGTAATGAAGAAGCACCTTTAATATATAAGAAGTTTCTTGAAATATTTGGCAATGCGGTTGTGTTATTATTTTTCATGAATACTAACCAACAGAAAGAAGTAAACCATAAAAAAACTTTATTTACGATTAACAAGAAAATGCCACCGAAGAGATATCAACGAGCTCGTCAAGCTGAACCACTTATTGTGGAGGAAGTAGAGGTTCCTGATACAACAATGAAAGAGTTGGTGACTCTTATAACTGCAGCCTTTAAGGAGTCTTGAGGAGGTGTTATAATAAATCATAGGGTGGTAGTCGGTGCTACCTTTAAGGATTTTAAAAGCATAGGTCCTCCGAAGTTCAAAGGAACTACGGACCCTATCGCTGCCCAAGCTTGGGTGAATGAGGTGGAGAAGGCATTTATGATAAAAAAATCTTAAGGAAGAGCAAAATATTCCTTTTGCCACTTACATGATGGAGGGAGAGGCTAACTTCTGGTGGGAGATGAACCAGGGTAAGGTCGAGTTAGTCAATGCTATGTGGGAACAGTTCAAAAAGACTTTCTTTTAGAACTATTTCCCTACTAGCATGCAAAATAAGATGGAGGTCCTGTTTCTGGAGTTGAAATAGGGGGATATGACCGTTCCCCAATATGCTTCTAGGTTCAATGAACTAGCAAGATTTGCGCCACACCAGGTGGACACTGAAGCACGAAATGGCGAAGAAGTTTGAGCTGGGGTTGAATCCGTGGCTCTACAATCGAGTTTCTATTTTCCAAAGTGAAATCTTTGGAGTGATATTGCAGAAGGCTTTAGTTGCCGAGGGTGGTGTTGAGGCTTTGAGCCTATACCAGAAGCAGAAGAGGAATAGGAATAAGGCTGACGGAGGTGTTAAGCCAGACGATGCAAGTGGGGGTTTGAGCGCTCCCAAGAGAAAGGGGTTCAATGGAGGGAATATCGGGGCAAGACAGGGAGATCCTAAGAGAAGGGTCGTACCATGCAAGACTTGCGGTAAGACTCATCTGGGAGTCTGACGCAAGGGGTCAGGTGGGGTGTTATAATTGTGGGCAGGAGGGGCATATTTTGCCTAACTGTCCTAGCCCGAAGAAGTTTCCAAGATGCTATACGTGTGGGTCCCTGGATCACTTCGCCCTAAATTATCCAAAGAAAGGGACGAACGGTAGGAAGGGAGCTAGCGGTGCTAAGCTAGCAATAGGTGGACCCGTATAGCACGTTAAACCGATGGCCCATACTTTTAACATAACGGTCCAAGATGTTGTGCCATCAAGTGATGTTGTAGCAGGTATTTTCTAGGTCAACAATGTAAATGCTTATGTGCTATTTGATTCGGGACCTACTTGTTCGTTTATAACATATGATTTTGATAAACGACTAGGTTTACTCCTTGAGAAACTTGTGATACCTTCGAATGTTAAGGCAACAAACGAGGAGATAATTCCTATTAATTTCATTCATAGGGATTGTTGTATAGAGATAAAGGGTAACAAGTTGTCGGTAGATCTATACCGATAAAGTTTGGCGAATTAGATGTAATTCTCGGTATGGACTGGTTGGTAAATCATGGGGTGATCATTGATTGCCAAAAGAAAAGTGTAAACCTTCGGATTTCTAAGAAACCCAAGGTAGTTTTCTACGGTAGTAAATCACTGAGACGCTCTTGTTGTTTAACTATGACACAAGCCGGAAAGTTGTTAAGGAAGGGATGTGCAGGTTACCTGTGCCATGTTGTTGATACCCAACGAGTGGGAGTAACATTGGAACAGAAACATGTAGTAAATGAGTATGCGGAGGTATTTCCAAGTGACTTACCAGGTCTTTCACCTAATCGGGAGACTGAGTTTATTATAGACCTTGTGCCAGGAACAGCACCAGTTTCAAAGACACCGTATCGTATGGCACCGGTGGAACTGAAAGAGTTGATGATTCAGTTGCAAGAACTATTGGATAAGAAGTACATTCAACCGAGTGTCTCTCTATGGGGAGTGCCGGTATTGTTTGTAATGAAGAAGGATGGATCGTTAAGGTTGTGTATCGAGTACCGAGAGTTGAACAAGTTGACGATCAAGAATAAGTACCCACTGCCCAGGATCGATGATCTTTTTGATCAGTTAAAAGGGGCATAACGCTTTTATAAGATAGATCTGTGGATGAGGTATCACCAGTTGAAGGTTAGAACGGAGGATGTTCCTAAGACAACATTTAGGACTCGCTACGGCCATTACAAGTTCCTAGTGATGTCGTTTGGGTTGACAAATGCGCCAGCCGCATTTATGGACACAATTAACTGACTGTTCAAACTATATTTGGACAAGTTCGTCGCGGTGTTCATTAATGATATCCTAGTTTATTCCAAGACGAAGGAGGATAACGCTGAATATTTGAGATTAGTGTTGAAAGCACTAAGAAAAAATAAGTTGTATGCGAAATTCACTAAGTGTGAATTTTGGTTAGAGAGTGTGCAGTTTCTGGGTCACGCCATCGACAAAGACGGGGTTTTAGTGGATCCAGCAAAGCTAGAATCCGTGATGAACTGGAACAACCAAAAATGCCAACTGAGGTGTGGAGTTTCCTAGAGTTAGCGGGTTACTATAGGAGGCTACTTTAGGACTTCTCGAAGATAGCTACTCCGTTAACGAATTTAACTCGGAAGACTTTGAAGTATGTGTGGATGGAGAAATGTGAAGAAAATTTTCAAGAGCTGAAGAAAAGGTTAAGTCGAGCACCGGTACTATCCTTACCGGATGAGACGGGGAATTTCGTAGTTTATAATGATGCTTAACGTAAAGGACTGGGTTGCGTGATTATGCAATATGACAAGGTCATTGCGTATGCATCTAGGCAGCTAAAGGAATATTTGGGGAATTATCCTACTCATGACCTTGAACTTACCCCAGTGGTTTTCACCTTAAAGATTTGGAGGCATTACCTTTATGGGGAGAAGTGTGAGATTTACACAGACCATAAAAGTCTGAAGTATACCTTCACTCAGAAGGAGTTGAACATGAGGCAGAGGAGGCGGTTGGAGCTGATAAAGGATTACAATTGCGAAATCATGTATCACCTAGGAAAGGCGAATGTAGTTACCGACGCTTTGAGTAGGAAGGGTCGGGAAAAGCTGTTGATGTTAACAACTCAAGATGAGTTGATAACAGAAATGGCAAGAATGGAAATAGAGGTCAGTTGTCCAAGTAAGGAAGGGGAGAATTTGTTTGCAATGGAGATTCAGCCTACTATCGTAGAAAAGGTGAAGGAAGTACAACTCAAAAACGATGAGTGCGAACAGATCAAGAAGAAGATTGCGAACAATACAGAGGAGATGTGCAGTCTTGATAACGAAGGGTTATTAAGATTTGACGGACGAATTTGGGTTCTGTGTGAGCCTAAATTAAAAGAGAAGATAATGGATGAAGCTCATCACTTGAGGTACTCAATTCATCCTGGTAGCACCAAGATGTGTCAAGACCTTCGACAACATTTCTGGTGGGCTAACATGAAGAGAGAGATAGCTAATTATTTCAGTAAGTGCTTAACTTGTCAAAAAGTTAAAGCCCAACATCAACGACCCTAGTGGGTTGCCACAATCATTGGAGATCCCTGAATGAAAGTGGGAGCATATCACAATGGATTTTGTGGTAGGACTTCCGACGACACTGAAAGGATACGACGTTATTTGGGTAATAGTGGATCGTTTTACTAATTCGGCTCATTTCTTACCAATAAGAGTCAAGAATAACTTGAGTCAGCTAGCTAAGCTTTATAATAGAGAGATTGTCTCAAGACATGGAGTTCCAGTTTCGATTGTGCCGGATCGTGACCCACGATTCACATCGAACTTCTGGAAGAGTTTGCAAGAGCAGATGGGAACGCAGTTATGGTTGAGCACGACGTATCATCCATAAACGGATGAACAAAGTGAGAGGATAATTCAAACGCTGGAAAACATGTTAAGGTCTTGCATTATGGATTTCAAAGCTAGTTGGGACGATCATCTACTGTTGGTAGAATTCGCCTATAACAACAGTTTTCACGCTAGTATAGGCATGCCGCATTACAAAGCGTTGTATGGACAGAAGTGCAGAACTCCACTTTACTGGGATGAAGTGGGAGAATGTCTGATGTTGGGGCCTGAAATGGTACAACAAATGGCGGAAGTGGTTTAGTTGATACGAACTCGGCTAGTAGCAGCTCAGGACAGACAAAAGAAGTATACCGATCCACATTAGAAGAATCGAGAGTTCGAAGTCGGGTCGTATGCGTTCCTGAAGGTGTCACCCTGGAAAGGGAAGATACGCTTTGGGAATAAGGGAAAGTTAAGTCCTAGGTTTATAGATCCTTTCCAGATTCTAAGAAGGGTAGGCGAGGAAGCTTATGCGTTAGCATTACCTCCAGAGTTGGGGCATATCCATAACATGTTTCACGTATCGATATTGCGTCCCTATAAGGCCGATTACAAGCACGTAATCGAGTTTGAACCTATTCAGGTTGAGAAAGACTTGACGTATGAAGAGGTCCCTATCCAACTAATTGATAGGAAAGGGCAAGTTTTGCGAAATAAAGTAATACCTTCGATGAAGGTGATATGGAGGAACCACAATGCCGAAGAAGCAACGTGGAAACTCGAAGATAAGATAAGGATGACGTATCCCCATTTATTTGACTAACTTGTATTATATTTTTGGGGATAAAATTCTTATAAGGAGGGGTGATTGTAAAGCCCGAGAAATTCAGACGTTATGTAAAAGAATTTTTATTTGCTTATTTGAATAAAATTATATTAAATGTTTATTCAAGTGAGTAAGCTAATTCTCGGTTGTTTTATGACATAGAAGACGTGAATATGGTTAGTATTCCGGCTTTGTGCTATAATTAAATCATATAAATTTTCAAGACGAAAACGAACGTTTTCTGAGAAATTTTCGAGAAATCATTATTCATCCGTTTCTGCTCGGGAATAAATATTGAAATTTCGGGAAACGCGTAATGATAGGATTTGATGACGAGATGGAATATTTGATAAAATTCCAGCTATGGCTCACAAAGTTTTCGCCTGGCTACTTATAACCCTAAGGGTTGGAAAGATTAAAACCTATGAATTAATGAGTTATGTATAATATTAAGGATTATTATACAGAATAATACGAGATATTATACGAGTATAATACGAAAGAATTACGGGATTTGGTACAACGTATAATACAAAATTTATACCAAGCCAATACGTTTAATTTACATTAAAGTGAATTATTAACCACGTGGGTCGAACCAATGGGATAATGGGTGGGTTAAACCGATAAGGGCAACCCATGTGATGAGTAATTGAGTTGGTGATGTCACATGTATGATGTCATGTGGGTGATGTCAAAAAACTTGGTGGGAAAGCAAAGTTAAGGAGGTGGTCAAACTTGGGGCCAAAGCAAAAATAAGGAGGTTTAGGCCTAAAAGACTATTATGCCCCAAGTCTTGCAAGCATATAAATAGAGACCGCCTTTGATCATTTGTTGGTTGTTTGAATTAAGAACAAATTTGAGAGAGAGAAAAAGGAAAGCTTAAGCAAGAGAAGTATAAAGAATTAAGAACTCGACCAAGAACACAAGAAGGTATATTTACTTAAGCCATACATCCTTCATCTTCCTTTAATAAGATTTTGATAGAGAAGTGTAATTGATGAAGTAGGAAGGTTAAGAAGTGATAAGGTGATAATAATGAATTATTAGCCTTAACAAACAAGAATGATGGAACCATGACTACGTAAGTAAAGAACTTAAGAATGGGAGTTTGTGAGTTAATGAATATTAATCAAATAAAAATCCTAAATAATTGACTAAGGACTTGAATGATAACTATGCCAAATTATTCAAACATAGAAGACTTCAATGGTTAGAATTGATCATAATCAACCAATGGATTGATCCCATTTGGTTTAATATAAAAATATTAAAGAACAAAGTCTCGGCAGAAGATACATGACTAGACGTTAATCGTCGAAAAGGTTAATTTCCCAAAGAAGAAGCCAAAAATCACCGTGTGAGTTAGAAATGTTGGTTTTCGATTGTAACACGTATAATTATGTAAGTAAGACTTGCGAGAACAAGACCGAACCAATTCCGACTTAAAACAAAGAATTAAGCGTCGAACGTTCATGATCGTTTAACGAAAACGTAAAAATGGACTAATCGGCTAAATTCTCGTCGACGGATTCAGAAATGAATTCCGACTTGATTAGAGGATAGAACA
Organism: Panax stipuleanatus; assembly: GCA_020205555.1. Lineage (NCBI taxonomy): Eukaryota > Viridiplantae > Streptophyta > Magnoliopsida > Apiales > Araliaceae > Panax > Panax stipuleanatus. The sequence continues at coordinate 192,183 of JAINUT010002301.1, read as the reverse complement.
TAGGATTTGTGAACTATCGGCTTTGGAATGAGCCAATTCCGATTTGTAACGATCACGTTACGAGCCGGAGAAACTTAGAAAACCAGAAAAAAATTTGAGGCCCAGGGCTGGCGCCGCAGCCCCGCCCAAGGCTTGATAATTTATGCCGTAGCGCCAGACCAGGGTCTTGGATCCCTGTATAGGCAGCACCGCAGTGTGGCTTCGAAGAGTAATCCTGAAGCCGCAGTGCGTGGCTAGGGTTTGAGCCTTAGAGGGGCAGCGCCGCAGCGCCTCTCCAAGAGGGAAAGCTGTCGCTGAAGCGCCAGCAGGGGAGAAATGTTTGACCTTTACATTCATTTACTTAACCTTTTTCATGATGATTAAGGGGTAGTCAATGATGGTTAGTTAGTGTTCGGTTTATAGCACATATATGTTAATAAGCCGTAACGAACGATAAATGAACTTGATCGAATGTTGTTAGATTAACGCTTAGGATTAAGTTATACGAGAAGAAGTTAGGTTACACAATGTTTATCAATTGTGATAATATAATGGATATACTATTTGTTTATGGCTTGTAGAAGTATAAAGACAAGTATATCTAATAAGACTAAAGACGTAAAGGCAAGTTTCTCTAACCTTGTGCAAGTGTGTTCTAACCTTGTTCAAGATTTACTTGATGAAAGTTCTTAACTCTTGTATTAACATCATGTTATGCAAGTTTTCATGAACTCTTATCTGTACACAAGGTCGAACAAGTTGTAATTATGCATGGTTGCCTATGCATGAACTATTATTACATAGTCGATGCCATTTGCTTCGGCTAGACGTATATGTGTAGTACCTTGATTGATTTTTCATTAATCTTTCAAAGTATTATTGATGAGCTATCCTATGCCAATTGATTTGGTATGGATTCGAATGAAAACCTAAGTATGAATACACAAAGGTTTTGTCGTTAATTCGACCAGGCATTGTATTGCCATTTAAACGTAAAAACATTTTCGAAAGTAGTATTGATTAATATAGAGTACTACAGGCTGATCACCTGGACGTGCTCGTAAGTGAAGACGGGCTTAGGGTTTTATACCTGTTTGCCATTTTGTGAAAGAGAATGTTCATGGTCTTTGGACCAGCTCAGATTTACTAAGTGACTTTGTGTCCTTGAGAATGTTTTAAAGGAATTCAAAACATTATCTTGATTATTCCTATTTCTTCATAACTATTGTATAGTTATTGAGGATGAAGTATATGATTCTTGATTTTGTGGTTGAAAAGTAAAACATTAACTTGTTGAGCTATCTTATGCTCATCCTTGCTTAAAATCCTATATTTCAGCTAATAGGCATCGGATCGAGGGATCTGGTAAAGACAAGGGAAAATCTAAGGTTTATACCTAACGCTTTGATACCAACTTGTGGCGCCCCCAAATTCAAACCACAAGTGTGTCGAATTCAGCGCATCATGTACTAAATTCTAATAACATACTAACATCTCATGCAACGGAATACTAGAATAATTTACATTGATTTAATATAAATATTTGTGTCCCACGGCCTCGTAACTTAAACATCTCATACTTATCTTAAACATAACAAATACATAATAAGAAATAAGTCTTATTACAATCATCATAATATTCTACAGAGAACAAAGCTACGCTATAGCCTTGCCCTTTCCCTTGTCTGTGCCAGAGGGTCCACACTGCTCTTCCTTAACTAAAATGTTTTAGGGAAAGCAAGAGTGAGCAACAAGTAGCTCAGCAAGTAATATAGCAATAAGGGTGAATAGTATAAATTTTGAATCTCAAGGGTATAACAGTAAATGATAGTTCAAGAATAACGAGAAGTATCAATAGTAATTCAATAAATGTCACTATGGACTGAAGATATCAACAGGATTCAAGTTTTAACCATTTCACGGTTCAAGAATAATAAACACTAAGCAGTCGCTAAGGACTATGAACTCCTACTAGAATTTACAATAATATGCTGAAAATCCAATAAAACAAGTACACCAGGTGATCAGCCTAAAGTACCGTACGTTATGCATAACATTTAATCATACTTATGTGTGCACGTCAGTTCCCCGACAGTTGTCTATAATTTTTTCCTTCCATAGGGGTTGTTCATCTCAGTAGAATTATAAGAGTCCGCACCAAGTCAATAGGTTTGGATAGCTTTCTAACATACGATATTAGTCTAGCCAAATCAAATGGCTTAGACAACTTTTGTAATGCATTTAGGAACGATAAGTTCAATGCTTGCAACAATATCAAGATACAAAATTGATTTCTGAATAGCAACAAATATTTATTTGATGTAAATATGATTGATATGACAACAATTCGGATTTATACAATATGTAAAGTGAAAAGAGTTAGGGAACTTGCATTTAATATCAAAATCAAATGAAGCTAGGAAACTTGCTTTCAAGGTCCATTGCATAAAGTGAATATAAGGGTTAGGATACTTGCCTTAAGCGTAGTTTACCAATGTATAGCTTATCAACACTTTGAAATCCTATTGTAACATAGTTACGTATATAGGGTATTCATTAGTTACGTACGTTGAATACATATACTTAATATGTAAGTTAAACACGTATATAAGATCCTAACTTAGTCGTACAATCCTAAACGTATGCCATTACATATCTTACGTACATATAGTATATAATCAGTTTGTATGCTACTATATAATCAAATAACATAGCTTGTAATCGTCGTTGCCTTAGTGTTTGAAAGTTTTATAAACACTTATCAATCTATGGTCTCCTATCGTCAATATGCTCATTAACATTTGAACATTGCTACTATTTATGTATTGCAGTTTAGGATATTAGTAATAGCATGCATAGATTTCAGATTCTTAATTAACATAATCAGACCACACTGCAAGGTGGCGCGACCGCGCTGGATTTGAACTAGGGAGTGTCGCGACCGCGCTGCTCCCAGTTTAAACCAAAGCTGGCTTGCTCTTGCAGAAATCTAGCTTGTCCAATAGCGTACTCTAGATGATGATACATGCAGAACATATATGTTATGAGGTTTATGATTAGGTACAGCTTATGTTTTACCTTAGGTTTACCTCCAACATAGTTTTATATCAACTTTTCATTTAACAAGCTTAATGTGTTCAATTAAAAAGGCTTATCATGTTTAGCCATCATACTACTTGATGAGATTAATAAGTCTTAACATACATGTTTAAGTCATCCTAGTTATGTATTTCAAAGTAGCATAGTTTTACCACTTTAAACTCATTTGAACTATGCTTGACTAGTTTTTGTGTTCATAGCTAGATAGGTTTATATGCCAACCATGTCTAGATACATAACATGTCCTATCATGGTAGTCGAAATTTTCAGAATACACATAAGGTAGTTATTCACAACGTTAGTCTCCAACTCTTATGTTTTCTTTGAAGATTTCATGTCAAACCAACTAAGCATGCGAGACAACTTTAAATTCACATTTCATACTCATACTAAGTCACATAAGCATGCTCACAAGTTTAGAATTCAAAGATCACGAGATTCATCAAGTTTTGTATTTTGAAAACATTAAGTTCCCTTTAGAAAACCATTAAAACCAAGCTAAGATAAGAGACTACACGTAAGGCAACCTACGTTAGCATATCAGGGATATTTTTAGGTATAATCAAGTTAAACTAACATGCTCCTCAAAACAAAAAACATAAAAATTGGATTTTAGTTCCACAGAACAGCACGCACGCGCCGTGATTCTACTATGAAGGGGCGCGGATCGTGCCACTCTAGTTCGAACACAGGAAGCTTTTTGCAATTACAGAGCTTCAAAACCAACTTAGAATTCCTTATGAAGCATACTTGTAACCAACATACATTAATTTATAACATACATACAAACTTAACTAACCACCTACAAACAATTATCAATGCAATTCTCAAGGATTTTTGCATAATCACATAAATTTTACCAAATTAGACATTGAGGATATTGAACATGTTTATTACCTCTTGAAGCTTGAAGTGAATACCCTTGACCCAATTTTTAGATTACTCACTCAATTCTCTCTAAACTCGTTAACATGAAAATGGAGAGGGAAGCTTTAATTTATAAGGGATTCAATAACCATGCCAAGCTTTTGTCCCAAAGGTCGAATCCAATGGCGGATGGAAGAAAATGTAAAGCAATGAGGAGTGGGTGGAACACTATTGAGGCCACACCCTTCTCCATCATCACCATCATGGAATTCCTATGAGTTTGCAATATAGGGGTAGGATAGGCCAATGGCCATTCACATGAAGGAAGGAAAGGGTCACTCAATATGGGACAATTTCTAAATAGAACTCAGCATTGTATTCTTTTGTGCAAGCATACCTAGGTATATTACATATATCCCTACACCAATGTATATATATATGTACACTTAGGTTTTAATTCTCCTTTAAGTCACAATGTAGCTTTAATGAGTTAATGTTATTACATTGTAGTAAGTTGGGGGTATATATATACACATCATTATATAATCTGTCGACGTCAGAAAAAATTTGCGGGTTGAGTCACAACCCGGATCTTTCTCTCTTCCTAAGTTATCTCTACCATTACTCTTTTTATTTGTGAAAAAGGTTTTGAAGGGTTTTTTTTAGAAAAAGGCCGACATGTATCATGTCGACGATTGAATGTTTTACAAATTCTCCAGTTGGTAGATTTGAAATGATTATACCAACTCAACCGAGTTTTGTTTGAAAAGAGACCCAATTGCTGGACACTATTGAAACTTGATCTTTGGAACCAAAGTTTTGAGTTCGGGGGCATGGTTAAGTGTGGGGATGGTGTTAGGCACCCCCACAACTCCCGTGTAAACACGGTACCGCATCTTTTCAATATTTTCCTTTTGAAATTTGCAATGTGTGTGTGAATGCTGGAAGAAAATTGGGCCTGATAAGTATGTTTTTAACCTACTTAATAGGTATTTCTTGGCTTGATATTTTGTTAATACTTAAGTGTGCCTATTACTTTTCATATATTTTGTGTGTATTGATAAGTAGGTTTTATACCTACTTATTGCTATCTACTTGCTAGAATTATGGCTTAATCTCAAGTGTTTTAGTATCTTTTTATGCTTTTTATCTTTGTTTTACAGGTTGCATTAAGGAAACTCAAATGGCAAGCAATGGCATGGAAAGGGCTTGGAAATGGCATGATGGTAAGATGGTGGATTAAAGGTGGAGCTGGCATGTGACGATGGAGCATGACATGTGGAGTTATTATGTCAAGTGAAGGTATAAGAACTAAAGCAACAAGCAAATGGGCTAGCAGAACGCACCAGCAAGAAGAAATGTAGCAGAATGCAGAAAATCAGCATAGCGTAGCCGCGTCGGTATAAAGGGTAAATGTGGCACGCTCGCTCCAGGAGGAAACCAGTCTGGGTATCAGCGCGCCTGGGCCCCAAAAGGCTTATGGTGTCGCGCGGCAGTGCCAATTAAAACTGATTAATTTTGACTTTTCACTTAAAAATTTATTGTAGCGTATTTTTCATATAAAGGTGTATTTACAAGTTACAAGACTAAGTTTGAATCGTTTTATTTTCCATTCTATGGTTTTTGAAGAGCTAGAGAGAGTTCTTAGCTATAGCTTACCATTTTGGCTTCTCTATTTACTCTTAGTAGATTTCAATTACTTAGGGTTTTGAATTGGATTTGATTGTGATTTTGAACTTGGATCTGAAGGTTTAACTTGAAGGTTTAGTTATCAGATTTGCTATTTTTTACTCTCTTAATTCTCTTTGCTTTCATATTTGCTTTCAATGCTTGGGCAAAATCCCATAATGGTTATTGATTCAAAGATGAACTAATCACCATTATGGGATTCTAATGGAGCTTATTGTTTAGTTTAGATCTATATATCTCTTTATTATCTGTGACTGATTATGTATGGATTGCCTAGTATAGTTGTGTTTGTTGTTTAGATGCTTGATCACCATCTACCTTATTAAATTAGTATGGAATTGAAAGAGGAAGTACTAATTCAGATTTGGCCATGCTAGCATATGTTCATGAAATTTGCATGTGATAAATTTTGTGATTCGTAATCCAAATAGATATATATCGGCTTACCATGTGTAGTCAATTGAGAGCTTGTGCTTAAATCAACATTACTTGTAAGTCACATAGACATATAGTGAGTTAGGTAATATTGATGTTCACATGAATTCTATCTCTTTTATGGATTTTATGTGATATGGACTTGGTATATCGAAAGATAGCCATTTCTCACCTTCGTGCTCTCGACTAGTAATCCGAAATAATTAATTAGGCTTAACAAGAGGTGTATGATCTAAATGATGCATTAAGTGAAATTAGGATCTCATATCTTCCCAATTTGAATCAATCGTTTGTTAATTCGTTAATTTTAGTTGATAATCATTTTAGTCATTAATTCACATCTTATTTACTCGTTTAAGCAGCCAGAAATAGCTATAAAGTTGTTGCATGATAGATTAGAAGTAGTTTCTTTTCTTCGTGGGAACGATCTTTACTTATCATATATTACTTGTTGACCGTGTATACTTGCACGTGTTTGTGTCGATTTTGTTAACACCGAAACAAGCCAACAAGTTTTTGGCACCGTTGTAGGGATAAGTTGTTATTTTTATTACTATTGACATCAATTTAAGTTAAATTTGTTTGACTTGAACAATTCACAGCTTATCTCATTTCTATTTTATTTTTATTTGTGTTTCAGGTACTTGTGGTTAGTATATGCACACCTGATCTACAAATTATGCGTTGGTACCTAAACAGGATAATATAAACGGGAAAGCTTGGAGAGCGGATACATAAACTACTAACACCAAAGAAGACACTAAAATACTGATACAAATGGCAGCCGAGGAACATAGAGCTTTGGGAGACTACTCTATGCCAAAAATCACTGAGCTTCAGTCGAGTATTGTCCGGCCAGCGATAGCAGCGAACACCTTTGAAATGAAACCAAGGACAATTTAGATGGTTCAGAACACAGTTCAGTTTGGGGGTTCGCCTAACGATGATCCGTACGAACATCTTCTAAGCTTTATTAAAATTTATGACACATTCTAGTACAATAATGTGTCGGATGATGCAGTGAAGCTTCGGCTATTCCCATTTACTTTGAGGGACAAAGCAAGGAGCTAGCTTCATTCGCTACCATCAGGTTCAATAACTACATGGGAGGACTGCGCACAAAAGTTTCTAGCAAATTTATATTTCTGATGGCTAAAACAGCAAAGATGAGGAGTGCTCTATCTCAATTTGAGTAACAACAAGGAGAATCACTGTATGAGGCTTGGGAAAGGTATACAGAGATGCTAAGGAAGTGTCCTCACCACGGGATGCCAAATTGGATGGTAATCAATACTTTTTACAATGGTTTGGGATGGTAATCGAGGCCGTGTATTGATGCCGCCGCAGGAGGTGCTTTATGGGCAAAGAGCTTTACGAAATCTTATGCATTGATTGAGACCATGGCGGCAAAGGACTTTCAGAATCTGACAGCTAGAATGCCTCAACAAAAGCTTGACGGGGTATTGGATGTGGATGCCATCATGGCATTATCAGCTCAAATGGCGGCGATGTCGAAGAAAATTAACTTTATGGCTGAAAACAAAGTTCAGCAAGTTGCCTTTGTCTGTGAGTTATGTGTGCGATCACACCCGACATAACAATGTGTTATCGTTGCAGAGTCGGTTCAATTCGTTAGCAACTACCAAAAGCCACACAATCAATTTCAGAACTCGTACCATCCAAGCAACATAAATCATCCAAATTTCAGCTGGAGTAATAATCAAAGTGATCAACAACACCAACCTCAACAACAACAATATCAACAATACTAACCACAACATTTTCAACCACAACACTCTCATCAATGGTATGCCCCTAGACCGTCACATCCTCCCGGATTTCATCAACAACAACATCAATATCATCCAGCTCCTGCTCCACAACTAGAGAAGAAAACTGAAATGGAAGAGCTCAAGTTGATGTTAAAGAGCCAAGCGGTGGCAATCTAAACATTAGAGAATCAAATGGGCCAGATGGCCAATATATTGACTAACAGACCGCAAGGGACTCTACCAAGCAATACAGAGGCAAATCCAGGAAAAATGGATGGAAAGGAATAGTGTTAAGCTAGTATATTGAAGTCTAGGAAGCAAACTGTAGGATTGGAGCCTGGCGCGGCCTCGCCCAGGATGAAGAAAACTTGGCACGGGCGCGCCCATCAACAGAAAAACCAGATGCAGTTTTGAATGATGAAAATGATGGGGAGCCTATAGTGGAGGCAGAGAAGCATGAAAAAGCTGAGGAAACTAATGCTACACCACAAGTTATCTAACCTTCTGCACCATACCCTCAGAGACTTCAGAAACTGAAATTAGACAAACAGTTCCCTAGGTTCTTAGAGGTGCTTAAGAAACTGTAGATTAATATTCCTTTCGCAGAAGCTTTGGAACAAATGCCAAGCTATGCAAAGTTTATGAAAGGCATACTGTCGAGGAAGAAGAAGCTAGAGGATTATGAAATAGTTGCCTTGACAGAGGAATGCAGTGCAGTATTACAACAAAAACTACCTACAAAGCTCAAAGATCCAGGCAGTTTTACGATACCTTGCTCCATTGGAAAATTATCTTTCAATAAGTGTTTATGTGACTTGGGAGCAAGTATAAATCTGATGCCTCTATCGGAATTCACACAGTTAGGATTGACGGCTCCTAAGTCGACAAACATATCATTGCAGCTTGCTGATAGGTCCATCACATACCCAAGGGGTATTGTAGAAGATGTCTAAATGAAAGTGGACAAGTTTATCTTCCCTACCGACTTTATCATTTTGGATTTGAAAGAGGACAAGAACATATCGATCATTTAGGGAGACCTTTTCTAGCTACTGGGCAAACACTCATAGATGTATAGATGGGAGAACTGACAATGAGAGTTCAGGATCAAGAGGTTACATTTAATATCTTCAAAGCTATGAAGTTCCCCACTGACGAAGAAGAGTGATTCCGAGTTGATGAAGTTGATAGGGTACTGTATGAAGAAGCTGAGCAAGTGATGAACATGAATCCATTAGAGAGTGCTCTACTTGGAGACTCTGATATGGAGGATACAGATGTTATGGAGTATGAGCAAATTTTAAATACAGTGCCATAAATGAGAAAATTCAATATTCCCATTGAACCACTAGGACACACTGGGGAGACATCGGAGCGACTTAAGCCTTCTTTTGAGAAGCCTCCCAATCTTGACCTTAAACCTCTTCCGAATCATCTAAGGTATGCATTTCTAGGTGAATCTTCAAAGTTGCTTGTTATAATTGCTGCTGCACTAACATCTTGTCAGGAGAGTAAGTTGTTGCGCTTCCTACGAGAATTTAAATCAGCTATTGCGTGGACCATAGCTGACATCAAGGGGATCAACCCCTCATTTTGCATGCATAATATACTCTTGGAAGATGATAGTAAGCTGACTGTGGAGCATTAAAGGAGATTGAATCCTATAATGAAAGAGGTCGTCAAGAAATAAATCTTAAAGTGGTTAGATGCCGGAATAATATATCCAATCTCTGACAGCTCCTTGGTGAGCCCGGTGTAATGCATTCTGAAGAAGGGGGCATGACAGTAGTGTCCAATGAAAATAATGAACTAATACCTACCAGAACCATCACAGGGTGGAGGGTCTGCATGGATTATCGCAGATTGAACAAGGCGACAAGAAAGGACGATTTCCCTCTCCCGTTCATTAACCAAATGTTGGATAGGTTAACGGGACATGACCACTACTGCCTCTTGGATGGTTATTCAGGGTATAACCAGATAGTTACAGCCCCAAAAGCCTAGGAGAAGACTACCTTCACGTGCCCATATGGTACTTTTGCATTCAGGAGGATGTCTTTCAGACTATGCAATGCTCCAGCCACATTCCAAAGATGTATGATGGCAATATTCTCCGATATGTATGAGTTTTATACCTATGTAAATTGCTTTGAATTGGCTAGAGTTCCCTCTTGAATATCAGATTGCTCTCACTCTCTCTATAGCAACTAACAATCTACTTAACAAGATCAAATGAAGAGAGGAGGGTTCTATTTATAGAGAAATGGATATCCATACAATGGGAATATCCTCAAAATCAAACCAATGGGTTGAGCAATTGACTAATGGTTCACTTAGATTAGGTAGAAAGTTGGTGAATCCCAACATCATCACTACTCCCCCATGATCATTAGCTAACCTTTGTTGAAATTTAGGAGAAGAGTAGAGTAGCTAGGCTTGAGTTCACGTGAAGAGCAATGAGGGGTGACCCTTAAATTGGGTCAAGCTAAACTCAGCTTATGTAAATATCACACTTGGGCTATATCATGTATACACATAACATACACACTTAGGTTACACATTTTATATAACTTAGGTTATAATGAATTAAAGGGTATACAATGCATTTTCAAATTACAAGGTAACAATTAGGGGTACACATAGATACATCAACATATAATCCATGTACATTTTCTATTAACACCAAATATAAATTAATTAGGCATTTATTATTAATTATTATCATGACTGTTATTATAATAATTATAATAACTTAATGAAATTATTATTAATTAATTATTGATCTTATAATATGTCAATAGGGGATACATGAATGTTTACCCACACATATCATGTTACATAAGTCATACTATTATGCCACTCACATAATGTAATTACTCTTACCATATAGTCAATATATATAACGTATAATCATATTGATGTGCCACCCTGCATTATATATAATATAAGGTAATCCACCATATATTATAGGTTTATATATCACATGCTTGTATAAATTAATTAAATATAATATTATTATATTTATTAATCTCTTACTTATTAATTATTATTTATTCATAATAATTATTAATCAACACATTATCAAATAATTAATCATAATTGAAATTAATCAAACACGTTCAAATCCTGTCACTATATTCAAATAAGTTGAATATTTAATTATTAATAATCTTATCAATTCTCTGATATTAAGGTCTCAGGGCTAGTCCACTAAGTTAAATAACTCATTAGTGACTTCCTTTAATCATTTTACAAATTCTCACCATCACATAAGGTTTAAATAAACTCACAAAACTAACTCGTTAAAATTAAATCACATATTTAATAAATAAAGAGTTTAAAATTCATGGTCGTTACAGAAAGTCTAGAAAATCAAATAAGGATGAACAAGATAAGGAAATTCTAGAAACCTTTAGGAAAGTAGAAGTAAATATGCCACTACTTGACGCAATTAAACAAGTGTCACGGTATGCTAAATTTTTGAAAGAATTATGCACTAATAAACGTAAATTAGAAAATGATGAGAAAGTCACAGTTAGGGAGAATGTATCAGCAGTTTTGCAAAGAAAAATGCCACCTAAATGTAAAGATCTAGGCATGTTTACGATTCCATATAAAATAGATAACACTAGATTTGAAAAGGCCATGCTAGACTTAAGTGCTTCAATTAATGTAATGCCATTATCTGTTTACAAGTCTTTGAATCTTGGACCTTTGAAAATTATTGGTGTTATTATTCAATTGGCTGATCGTACTAACACCTACCCCCGAGGGGTAGTTGAAGATGTTTTGGTGCAGGTGAACGAACTAATCTTTTCTGCAGATTTTTACATTATCGATATGGAAGATGATACATCCCCGAACCGATCACACATCTTGCTAGGAAGACCCTTCCTAAAGACAGCAAAAACCTTGATCGATGTGCACAACGGGACCTTGACAATGGAGTTTGATGGCGAGAAGATCCAATTCAACATATATGTCGCCATGAGTTACCCTAGTGATATTTGTCAAGTTTTTTCAATTGATCTGTGTGACTTTCTAATGAAGACGACTTTTGAACAAATTCAAAGAGACAGCTTGGAGGTGGCTATTTCCAACAATTTGGACCTGGATGGGACATATATGAACTTGAACACAGTTAAGAATTGAAGGAAACTGTGGCTGCACTACATTCATTGCCTAAACACATAGATAATCATGAAGTCCACTTAATTCAATTACTTGTAACTCATCAAAAATTATTACCATCTGTGGAGCAAGCTCCAACTCTTGAATTGAAACAATTACCGGCACACTTGAAATATGTATATTTAGGGGCTAATGAGACTTTACCAGTGATAATTGCTAGTAATCTAACTAAAGTGAAGGAAGAAAAATTATTGAGAGTCCTTAGGGATCACATCACAGTGTTTGGTCGGACTATAGCAGACATCAAGGGTATTAGTCCCGCAATGTGCAAACATCGGATCTTGTTAGAGAAAGGAGCTAAACCAACGAGAGATGCACAGCGTCGGTTGAACCCACCGATGATGGAGGTAGTGAAGAAAGATGTAATTAAATTACTTGATGCAGGAATCATCTACCCCATCTCCGACAGTCAATGGGTAAGTCCAATTTTGGTAGTTCCTAAGAAATCCGGTATAACGGTTGTCAAGAATGACAATAATGAATTAGTGCCCACACGAATGCAAACAGGATGGAGAGTGTGTATCGACTATAGGCAGTTGAACACACCGTAACTAGAAAAGATAACTTTTCGCTTCCTTTTATTGATCAAATATTAGAACGTTTAGCTGGGCATTCTTATTATTGCTTTCTAGATGGTTTTTCAGGCTATAACCAGATTGTGATTTCCCCCAAAGACCAGGAGAAGACCACAATCACGTGTCCCTTTAGAACCTTTGCTTACTGGTGAATGTCCTTTGGACTTTGCAATGCCCTAGGTACTTTTCAATGATGCATGGTGAGTATTTTTTTTGATCTTTTAGAAGAATGCATCGAAGTCTTTATGGATGATTTCACAGTTCATAGTGATTCATTAGATGCAAGCTTAGATAACCTGACACATGTACTAGATAGATGTATAGAAACAAACCTTGTGCTAAATTGGAAAAAATGTCACTTTATTGTAGAACAAGGAATTGTGCTTGGTCATGTAGTGTCAGTTCATGGCTTAGAAGTTGATAAAGCTAAAATATATATTATATCTGCATTGCCTTACCCCGTCAGTGTACGGGAGATTCGTTCTTTCCTTGGTTATGCAAGATTTTATCACAGGTTTATGAAAGATTTTGTAAAAATAGCATTGCCCTTATGCAAGTTGCTACAAAAAGATGAAGAATTCCAGTTTAGTGACGAATGCAAGGTGGCTTTTGATACATTGAAGAAGTTATTAACGTCATCCCCTATCATTCAAGCATCCAATTGGAAGCTTTCGTTCGAGATAATGTGTGATGCAAGCAACTATGCTGTCAGCGTCATCTTGGGCCAAAGGATTGACAAAGCTATTTATGCCATCTACTAAGCTTTAAGAACGTTGAACGTGGCTCAGATAAACTATTTAACAACAGAAAAAGAACTTTTATCTGTTGTATTTGCTTTAGAAAAATTCAGATCATATCTACTTGGTACTAAAGAAATAACCTATTCTGACCATGCTGCTCTTAGGTATCTGCTGACCAAGAAGGAGTCCAAACCTCGAATCATACGGTGGATCTTCCTACTGCAAGAATTCGACTTCAAAATCAAAGATAAGAAGGGTGCGAACAACTTGGTGGTGGATCACTTGAGCAGAATTCTCAAGGCGAAGGAAGCACTAACTTTATATGACATGTTCCCAGACGAGCAGCTATTGGCCATTGGCAACACAACTGCATGGTATGACGATACTGTGAATTTTTTGGTATGTAAGTATTTACCAAGTGAATTTTCTAAATCTTAGAAAGAAAAGCTTACGAGTGATGCAAAACACTGTGTGGGATGACCCATATTTATGAAAAATTTATGCTGATCAGATAGTTAGACGTTGTGTACCTGATAATGAATTCAACTCTAGTCTAACTTTCTATCATTCATATACTTGTGGGGGTCATTTTGGACCTAAGCGAACAGCACGTAAGGTGTTAGAGAGAGGTTTCTTTTAGCCCTCTATTTTCAAAGACTCGTATGAATTCTGTAAATCTTGTGAAAACTGTCAAAGAACTGGTAATATATCTCATAAAAATTAAATGTCACAAAACCCTATACTAATTGTAGAAATTTTTGATGTTTGGGGTATTGCTTTAATGGGACCTTTTCTTGTTTCTTTTTGAAATATTTACATCTTTCTGATAGTTGATTATGTTTCAAAATGGGTGGAAGCGAAAGCCACTAGGACTGATAATTCTAAAGTTGTTGTAGAATTTCTCAAAACTAACATTTTTGTCAGGTTTGGAGCACCATGGGCCATCATCAGTGATCGCGGAACTCATTTCTGTAATAAGATGTTAGCAGCCTTGTTGAAGAAGTACAACGTTCTTCACGAGGTCTCTACATCCTATCATCCGCAAAGAAAAATGGCCAGGCTGAGGTTTCCAACGGAGAGATCAAGTCCATTTTGGAAAAAGTAGTCAACCCGAACAGAAAGGATTGGAGTCTGAGATTAGACGATGCACTATGGGCCTATAGGACGGCATACAAAACTCTAATAGGTATGTCGCCTTATAGTCGCTTTCTGGGCGATCAAGAAATGCAATATGAACATGGATCAAGCTGGCGTCAACAGAAATCTGCAGTTACAAGAACTTGAAGAGTTATGGACCGAAGCATAAGAGAGTTCTAAGCTATACAAAATAAAGACAAAAGTTTTTCATGATAAGCAGATCTTGAGGAAAAAATTCATCGTGGGACATAAATTTTGTTTCAGTTCATGATTGAAGTTATTTCCAGGAAAATTGTGCCCTCGCTGGGAGCGACCATTTGTCATCACTCATATTTTCCCACATAGTGCAGTAGATATCCAAAACCCGAAGACGGGAAATATGTTCAAAGTAAACGGCCATAGGCTAAAGCCGTTTTTGGATAGTAGTCTAGTTGAGGAAATCAAAGTCGTGATGATGATGGATCCGCCCTACGGATAATTGATGGAAATTATAGTCGATCCAACGACGTTAAACAAGGGCAGCTCATTGGGAGGCAACCCAATTTATTGAATTTTTTTAAATAGTAAAATGCATTTAATTATTAATGTGTATTAGTACTAGTATTCCTTTCATAAATATCTATCTCCTAATGCACTTCATGTTAATTGATGGACAGGACTCAAGGCTAGGAGAAATCACAAACACAAATGAACTTTTATTAAGAGCAAAGTGGCGCGCGGGCCGCGATCTTGTACTATACACACAGGCGCGGGGCGCGTTCCTTAAGTAGTGTCTAATGCTTATAAATTTTAGACAGGCGTGGGCCGCACTTTCTAAGGCGCGTGGCGTGCTACCTGTGCAGGAAGTCTAGCTAAAAACACTCAGACCAGCGCGTAGCGCTTCCCAAGGAGCGGGACGCGCTACCCCTTCAGAAATTTTAAGCCGTATTTTTCCTACATAGCGCGGGCCGCACGTCAACATATATGGACCTAGAGCTGGGCGCGCCGATCAAAAATCCCAATTTTAAAAACTCGGTTTTAAGCTTTCTTTTCCATCTCCTAAACCAAATCCACTTCTTTTCTTTCTACTCCTATCTCTAAACAACTTCCCTAAACCCAATCTAAATTCAATACTCTCCAAAGCTAAATCCTTTTCTACTTCTATTCTCTTTCTAAACCTAACCCACTACAAATACTCAATCCACTTCCACCCATCATAAAAAAAATTTGGCCACCACTAGCCCTCACTTCTGAATTTCATCAATCACTCCACAAATTTTCATCAGTAATAGAAAGCAAGAGACATTGGAATCAATTGGACTTGGGAGCAAGGATTTCAAAGGTAGTCAATCATCAAACATCCAAATTTCAAATCAAAACAACCTAAGGTATCAAAAGTATTCATTGATAATTGGGTTATATTGTGTAAGTATCACAAAATTTCATTGAATTACTTTATTAATTTGGGAATCCTTGGGTTACTGAATGACCCAATGTTAAATTGCTTAGATTTGGGATATTTTCTCTAAGACATTGTACTAAGTTTGCTGGAGAGACATTGTCGCCCACCACGTGTTCGATATACTGCTTCAATAGGATTACACAAGCTATTTTTAATTTGTTGTGAGCAAATCAACACAAGAGCTTCATAATAACCTCCAAAAGGGCTAGGACTTCATCCTCAAGTGCCCCGCCACATTTTGATTCCACTCAATTCGTGAGCGAAGGAACGGCAACACGTTACTCTAAGATCATCCACAAAAAGACTCTGGTTCTAGAAAGAAGGCTGAAGCCGGATGCAAACCTAGAAGACGACATATCACAGATGATTGCGGAGCATGGATGGTTTAAGTTGGTAGAGCAACCAAAGCCAGCGGTGATCAACATTGTGAAGGAGTTCTACGCTGACTGAATAGATCATGTTGATCGCGTGGTTACAGTTAGGGACATGCTAGTGTCATTCAGAGCAACGGCGATGAACGACTATTTTGGGTTGGAAACAACACTTATGGACCGATACGAAGATCGTCTACCCAGTCTGAATGAAATAATTTTTTGCCTTTGCAAGCTTGGCTCTCAATGGGTTACTAATGCAAAAATTGGGGAAAAAGTTAATTTTCCACATGCCGCATTAAGTCATTATGGTAAAGCCTGGTATGCCTTCATATGTGCTCGCTTAATTCCAAAGCATCATCAAAATGACGTACCAAAGAACAAGCGAGGCTTCTCTACGGAATCGTCACTCATGAGCTCGGTGATAATAATGATGCTCAAATTTTAATGTAGACATCGGCCGTTGCATTCAACAGTCAATTGACCAAGCTCTACGAGGGCGCACCACCGGCGGACTACTGCATGGGTTTCTGATCACCGACCTGTGCCGCCAAGAGGGAGTTCAGTGGCATAATTCAGAGCCAATCCAGCAGCCTATGGCCGTCATTGACCATCGAACTATAGAGCAGTACAGACCTTGAACAGAGGCTACATCACATCCGCGGGGAGAAGGATTCATCATGATTCCACCATCTACACCACCCTCCCCGCCACAAGATGATGAGCCATCAGATGATGATGCCGAACCAGAGTCATCCCCAGAGTCGCCTACTACTTTCTAACGATGAAGTCAACAAATGAGTATGTGACTAGCCCAACGCCAAGCTACGATGCACATCTATAATGTTGGGGCCTTTACTGCATTAGCAGACGCATTCTCGTGTTTCTCTCCAAACTCCGCCCCAGTCCAGCTGCCTACTCATCCAGTTCTACCTCGATACCCCCCAGCAGACTCTGACGAATCTACTAGTTTTAACTTGTCGCTCAAGGAAGTTATCCTTTTTTTTTATTTCATATGCCAAGTACTGAGGACATTCCTTGATTTAAGTGTGGAGGGGGGAGTAACTTGTAGTATTTAGTATTTTAGAATATAGATTAGGTTACATTTAGACTAGATTCTGTTCATATGCATCTTATAAAAAAATCAATCAAAGATATTGCATTCATGTAGGATTTTGTTAGTCGAAGCATGCATATAGGATCATACGTAGATATGGAGCAGTAAGTCAAGGTAAAGAAATACATGGTTGATAATTTCGGTTCTCACTAAATCTTGCACAAAATTGAGCTTCATGATCTGATTAGTTTAAAACATAGTAACGTCATTGCATGATTGTAGTTTTCTCTCAACTTTCAAACATACCAATTGACTGTCATTAGTGATTAGGAATTCATATGTACTAGGAACACGGACACGTAATTGATCATAGATGAAAGATAAACAATTGGCTGAAATATAAGTTTGGGGGAATTACGGCTCAGAAAAGAGATAAAAAAATGAAGAAGAAAATAAAGCAAGGAAAAATTAAAAAAAAATACTTGAGAAATAAAAACTAATTTAGTTTGACCTCGTGGCCTTTGTTATTCAGACAAGGAAACCCTAGGGGATGTCTTAACACCTAGCGCCCTAAAGCCTTCGGGGTTGGGAGTCGTTGGCCGAAAAGTCCAATACACGCGTGACATTGAATAGCATAAGGGAGTTGAACATTGCACAAATCAGAAATATGAAATAATTGGTGGGATGGAGCGTTAAAACGCACCCATAAAGCATGAGCGTTGATGTGTATTTTGATATTACTTATTTAACCTGATTTCCGCAATGTTATGTGAATGCCATGTTTGGGAAAAATATCTGTGTAATAGTAGGATGTTGTCGGGAATATTCATGTGAATTACTGTGAAATGCTAATATGAAATTGGACACACACGCACGAGAGTGGATTAGAGTCATGTATGTGATGTGATGATGCGAGAGTCTATGAGTGTTCATGAGTCAAGATGGATTGTGAGTAAAGTGTTAATTTGAAAGGTTTATAAACCTGTGTTTGGTTACTAAGATGCCTGCTCGATTTTGTTAGGTTGCATTCAATCTGTTAGTGGCATTCATTTTGTTTGTTTGCTTGAGGACAAGCAATTGTTCAAGTTTGGGGGTATTTGATAAGTAGGTTTTTAACCTACTTAATAGGTATTTCTTGGCTTGATATTTTGTTAAAACATAAGTGTGCGTGTTACTTTTCATATATTTTATGTGCATGTGCAGGAATGGAGTGAAGCTATAATTAAAGGGACAAAAGGGAGGATTAAAGAACAAAAGAATTGCAAGTCAACATTGCTGACAGCCTAGCACAGGGCGAGCTGGCTAAACAATACAAGAGGCGGGGGTCGCACCACAAAGATAGAAGACATACTGCATACCTAGCGCGAGGCGCGCCAGGTGGTGAAGAGGACGGGCGTGGGGCGCGCCATGATGACGTTTTGACCAGATTTAAGTGATTGAAAATACAAAGTTGAGAGGGATGAGGATTGAGGATTGAGGATTTCCTAATTAGACTAGGGTTTTGTTAGTCTATATATCTCAGTTGTTTTACTAGGTTTAAATCATCTTGGATCTTATATTACATCTTGCATCTTGGAGGCTATTCATTAAGGCATGTCTAGCTAATTCACTTATTGAATTCTGAAGGGATGTTGAACCTAATTAACAATTTATAGTTTGATTAAGTTTATAATATTTATTCTTTTATATTGAGATTTATTCTGATTATCCATATAAACTTTAATGTATGTTATTCAATTGACTAATTTGGTTTCTGCATGATTAAATTAGTAATTTGATATCATCTGCTAGATTAAGACAGATTTTAAGCAAAACGAAGTGTGTCTAATCTAAGTAGAAATTACCAGTATTTTATTGTGGTCAAGCTTTGAAATATTGTTAAGGTTTTCAGAAGGCAAGTTAAATAATTCCTGATTGTGTAATTATTACTTGGAATAATCTAATTTTCATGCTTAATACTTGTATCATATTAAATCTAGGCTGATAGTTCTAGGTTGTATGTTAGTTAGAATCTCATGTTGGCGATCGTCGCATTAGATCTATACTTAAAGAGACTTTTGAGTAATTTGCGATCGCGATTATATAGGGTTATTAATATCATTGAAAGGGTAAATAGTATAATAACTTGATTTAATCATAATTGTGAAAAAGGGATACTGAACTGAGGAATTGAACTCTTTTACTAATTGATAATTTCTTATTAATTCACTTTAGTTAATTTAAACTATTTTCAAACAAAAAACCCCCAATTCATTGAAAATCATTGGATACTTAAGATACAAGTAACTTTCTGTGGGATCCATCCTTGCTTATTGCTGTACTGATTATAGAGCTAGTAGAACCTAAGTAAGGTAAATTTTGTAGTGCTAGACGACAACTATCGGGGCCTATGTTTTATTAAAAGCATGTCTATGCATCGTTAAACATATATTACGAAATGTTTGATTTGATTTGCAAAAAGTCTTTGATTTGATATGCAAAAGTGTTTGATTTGATTTGCAAAAGGTTCTTCTTTCGATAAGATAATTGAAATGATGTTTTGAAAGAAGTTTTTCAAGCCCTTACGCTAACATAGGAATTGAAGCATATTGATACTTTAGTTTCATCTTTTCAGCATTTTGGCTCAATTTGAAAGGTGATTGTCGGGCTACGAAGCATCCTCGACCACAAAAATAAATACAAGTGTCGGTCTTCTCATAGGCATGACAGCCATCAGAGTGACTCTGACACAACAAACCATATTTTCACTATGTTGAGACCTTAAATTCGGATAACCGTTTTAAGGTCTTTAAATTTTTTAGAGAAAAACTGGCAGGGTACATTTGTAAAGTGGAGTTTATCCATCATGGGAATCAGATTCTTATCAATTGGATCATGAATCCCACGATTCCTAGGCTCATAGAGGGAAACCAATAAACCTGCAAAGCTCAAATTTTGTACAGAAATATATATCCAAATATCGTCATAACTAAGGATTCATTCAGTAAATCCTGGTTTGCACATGGCCGAAGCGTCTCGTTCCCACTAGATAACGATCTAAGGGCCGCAAGGTAGCTTTTAAAACTGAAACTAGAAAAATACTAGATTTAAATAAATCTTAGCCATTCTAGCTTACCGATTTCGTTTGAAAGCTAGAGTTGGCGAGATTTAAATAAATCTAGTTCGCCCGCATCAATGTCAGCGCCGATTCATATCAAATGAATATTTAAAGTAATACTTTAATAAAAATGAGTAAAGCAATATATATATATAATTATAATACGAAATTTGTAAAGGGCGATGGGTTTTCACGCCGGTGCCCAGACTGAAATGTAAATATATATAAATATATATATATATATGTATATATATATATATATAAAAGCTGTATAAAAGCCACGGATTGATCCAAGCTAGACAAAATGTAAATATATATAGAAAAGCAGTAACGGGCGGTGGGTTTTCACTCCGTGGCCCGGACTGAAATATAAATATATATATTTACAAAAGTTGTATAAAGCCACCGAATGATCCAGGCTGGACAGAATGTAAACAAAATAGTAAAGGGCGGTGGGTTTTCACTCCGAGGCCCGGATGGAAATATAAATATATATTTAAATATAGACAGAAAAATAGTTAAACCAGGACTGGAAAGATAACCTAGTATGGTGAATGGTGCCAAAAAATAGTAAAAAGGCCACAGAATGATACAGGCCAAACTGGAATGTAAATATATATATATATATATATATACACATATTGTTAAATATAGATAGAAAAGTAGTCAAACCAGGACTAGAAAAATAACCCAGTACGGTGAATGTTGCATATATATGCATATATATATATATATATATATAAAAGTAGTAAACTACCGTAGATTTGACATCTGGGCTTGAAAGAATTGAAAAGTTAGTATATATACAGTTAAATATATACAAAAAAAGCCAAACCCGGACTGAGAAGATAAGCCAGTCCGGCGAAGTTGCTCAACACGAAGATGCAAGTATATAAAAGCTGCTGGAAGTGACAGATAGTCAATCTGAGTTGTAGAAACTCCAGAAAATGCGTTTAGGTACTAAAATATACCAAAAGTTAATGAAAACAGCCATGAAACTGAGTTTCGGGCATATTTAGAAAGCAAAATATGATATGCAAGTGTATAAAAGTGCGACGAAATAATAATAACTTTCTGATCGTAAAAATACTCACAATGGACTACTACACGGGCTTTTTGCCAAATCGTAGGCTTGGAACGTCCAAATCTACTGGTTATTTTTTGATATATGGGTATATCTACGTGTTAGAGTGAAAAAATTTGGGTTTGGAAGACAAGAAAATAGTTGGAAAACCAAACAGGCAGGGGTTCAGAGGGTTTCTTAATTATCAAATGAGTTGGGGGTGCACTCATATATATAGACCAGGTGGAAGCAGCTTTATCTGTGACTGCCTCCACTCTACCTGCTGCTCCATGTGGCATGTACAGGTGGTGGGCCGTATTGCATCAAAGTGCGTGCACTCTAAGCAATGCAATGTCAAATTTGAAACTTTCTAACTTTTGATCGGAGCATCCGTTTGAGGCGTACTATATCTTTTCAGAAAGCCCTCGCCGAAAGTGTCTCAATGATATGGGATAAAACATTATTCGAGTCCAAAAAGATGGGTTCATAATCAAGTCTTTGATTCCCCACAGTTTATCCGTTAAGCTGTCTGGCGTTGTTTTCACTTGGGATCAATGTTATGGTTCTTTCTGACCTTTATGGCATCAATTCGGCTTGGTTTTGATAGAATCAATTTTAAGTTGGTAAAATGATATTTTTCCCCTCAAGGGTTGTTTACTGTACTGACACGGTCTTCGGCTATTTTTCGGGGGTTGTTCCCCGAGGTTTGGCTCCCAGCCAATTCTGTTTGTCCTCTAGGTCATCTATGAGGCTGACTTGGTCCTCCCAAGGTTGACTCTGGGATGATGTGATGCTTTGAGTTTGTCTCTGAAGATTGAATTGGATCCCAAGGGGTATCTCTGTGGCTGAACTTGATCTCCTAGTTGTAACCGATGCTTAACTGTACCTCTCGGGTTGTGACCAGGGCTGAATTGATATCTCAGTATTGAGATCGGGGATGACTTGAGGTCCTAGAATCGAGATTGGGGTTGACCTGACGGCCCGATATTAAGATCGGGGTTGACCTGATGTCCCGATATTGAGATCGGAGTTGACCTAATGGCCCAGTATTGAGATCGGGGTTGACCTGATGGCCCAGTATTGGGATTGGGGTTGAACTAATGGCCTGGTATTACGACCGGGGTTGAACTAGCATCTCAGTATTAGGACCGGGGTTGAACTGGCATCCCGGTATTAGGAACGGGGTTGAACTGGCATCTTGGTATTAGAAACGGGGTTGAAATGACAGTTTTGTCCTCCTGCCGGGTTAGTAACAGGAAATAAAAATTTTAAGTGTCTACAGATGCCCCTCTTTATCATGTTTATGCAATGCAATGGAATGAACATGATAAAGATTTACTAGACACTTGAAATATGTCAATATATATTTTTAATGATGCAAATCAAAATGCAATGAATGTCATAATGTTTTCTCAAATCGTAATTCACACTTCGTAAATCGCATATCGTATCGCAAATTGCATCACAAATCGCATCGCCTCGCAAATCGCTTACCCTTACTGGTGCATGCGTTGGGGCTGATCTCAACAGTTGACTTTTCATCATTGTTGCTGCTGTCTATGATCGTGTTAATTCCAATAGTTTGATTTCCATCGGTGTTGCCGATGCTTGTTTGATGAGGATAAACTGAAATGTTTTCTACATTTCTGCAGGGGATGAAGTTCTTTATGATAGCCTTTGCTGTTACCTTGGTTTTAAAACCAATAGTTTCCCCAATCTGTCAATACTATCAGGGGAAAGATTTTCTCTTGGCTGATGTCGTTGTATATTTCTGAAGGCTCCTCTACTGGGGATATATCTCTTTTGCCGAGTTACCTCAGTGGGTGCTCCTGATGCCTATATAGATGATAACTTACATCATTAGTTTGCAACAGTGCCTACCATGATGGTAGGAACAATGGTTGATCATTGGACTGTCCCGATGCCTACTCGAATGGTAGCAGACTTTTACATCGAGTTTATGTATTTAATGTGTATGCATTTTTAACTTTACTGGGTATGTATGCCTAACTTTTTAATGTAGATGTGCGCTGATGTAGCGCTTGTTGCAGATATGCAGACCAGACATTATATGATGAACTTAATTTTTCCTAGGTTGATGCATATGCTTAATTGAATTGATGTAGAACTATACCTCACCCTTTTTGAGGTAATTTGGAGTTTCTTTTCACGGATGGATTTTGATAGGCTTAGTAGCTCTAACTCCCATATGGCTCCTTTTGTCATTCCTATAGCAGATTCAGATGTTCCCCTTTTATATGTCGTCTTTGGTGGGGATCTCGCAGAGGCGGCTATTTTCTGAATCTAGATCTGGCACTGGTACCTCTGGCGTTTCAGACACTAATGGCTTTACTAGAAGATATCCCGATATATTCGCTGCAGTAGTGTTCCATGGCTTACATCACCGGCTCTTTCCCCGATGCTACGCTGGATTGATGGCTACGGCTTGAGCATTGAGTATGAAAAGGGGCAAGCTCTTTACTTGCGATCCTGTTGGGTTAAATGTTGGCTTAGATGATGATTCGGGTGTTGCTGATGTCCTAGAGGATGTAGCCGATTCTTTCATTGCCCATATTTGAACTTTGATATAGAGGTCCCGACATGTGACAACTTGACGTATGTTGACATGTTTGATGATGTAGATTTTATTTGCCAGACCTTTTATCCTCTGGCATCTATTTTTTTTTCTAGTTAAGGACTCTCTTGAGAATTTTTCTTTCTTTTGTCGGGGCAAACTTAAGTCGCCTTGATTTCTTTTAGGAGTTCTTCCTTTTCTTTTGTTGAGGAGCTTGGTCCCGCCGTAGACCCCTTCCATTTCATTGAATGGTGAAATGTCCCAGCCCATTCGAATGTTGTTACTGGGGTTTATAGAAGAAACTTCATTTGTTGACCACATCCAGAGTGATCAATATCCTACACATTGGACAAATAACAAAATATGCCAAAAGCTTGATGGCTCGGGTCGTTAGTATTATCTTGTGAATGAAGCATTTGAAGTTAATGTTTATGAAATTGAATGCTTTGATTCACTGAGCTTTTATCTTATCGCTAAAGATCATGAAATGAATTTTTCCTAAAGAAATCAAAATTTTCGTTTGACAAGTTATGACATAGCAAGAAAACTTTTAAGTATCCATGGTCATTTTTCATGGGTAAGATCAGTTTCAAAAGACTTATCTCCCTTTATTAGAGCCACCTCATCTTCGCTCTAAACACCACTATTCACAAAATTAACATCATATGACATGTGCACTGTGGGTAACGCAACCCTTAGCAGGGGTTTCTCTTCTATGACTTTAGATGATCTTATTTTTATTTTGCAAAATTTATCTGTTTTCCCCGCTTAAATTTGTCTCATTTTCTCAGGCTATTCAGGGTTAGCCATTTAATAAGTTTTGGACCAATGACTCCTAAACCAGACTATTTTAGGGCACTAGGTGTTAAGACACCCCTACAGGTTTACTGGCTCGAGTAACAAAGGCCACACTTCGAGACAAGTCGGGCGGTCTACTCTTTTTGATCCTCGCCTGAGCTTATACAAGATTCATTTTCTTAGGCTCTAAATTACCCATGTAGCAAGTGTTGGGTCGGTGACTCCCAAACCAGTTGGCTTTAAGGCACTAAGTGTAGAGACACCTATCAGGCTTAATTACTCGAGTTACTTAGGCCACGATTCAGATCTGCTCATGTTTTGCACTCTTCTACTTGTAATGATCGTTTTCTTAGGCACTGAGTTGCCCATGTAATGAGCGTTGGGTAGATGACTCTGAAACTAGATGGCTTTAGGGAACCAGGTGTAAAGACACCCTCAAGCTTAATAATTTGAGTAACTTAGACCATGATTTGAGACATTAGGCTAGCTACTAATTATCATCCTTGCTGCCATAGTTTCATACCCCCCAACTAAGAGTTAGGGTGATCGAAAAGTGCATACATGCGTATGAGGTCAAGTTTATTCCAAAAAGCGCTTTAAGCTAGGATGTCATGCTTAACCAAAAGGTCGAATTATCTTAATTCTCTAATCATTCTCGTGATTCTTGCTCCACGGATGCTTATCAGAATTAATCCAATTCATAATAAGTTAAGCAAAAATTTCTCATTTTAAAACCTTTTTCTAAGATTCTAACACAAGATTTATCTATACTTAACATGTATTCCCTTGCCAATGCATGTAACTAGAAAATTTAAAGCACACATAAAGAGATGAAAGAGTCGTACCTTATCAGTGAATCGCAATATTCTAAGAAATTATTATTGGAAAAGACCAATTGATCATACCGGATAGTCAATAATGGAAGCTGTGATGATGACATACCATGTTGATGGTACCGACTAGTACATTTTCATTGGTGGATAAATACCCCAGTGTTGAGCTGTCGTGATTTTTGAAATTTCCCCAGTCTTGTTGTGAGGGTCTTAACATCGGGTTGTTATTAATTTTGAACTTGCCTCAGTCCTGCTTGTCATATAGTGAACAGGTAGTGGATATGGGCCTTGATGTTTGGATGCCCCAATTATTGTTTCTGACTTGTTGGCGCAATTGACTTTGATGGTTGATAACGAAAGGCCTGCGGATTCCACTGGATTGGTGTCAAGGGCTTGTGATAATTGGTGATATGATGGCTTTAACTGGATTAGGTTTGATCTATGAGCTTTAATCCGTCGCCTTTTAATCAGGGTACAGGTCATCGGGTATGAGATAGACTTTGCCACGACGGTAGCCCATGTCCTTCTGTGGGTCAAAGGATATCAAGTCTTCTCTCACATCAAGAGTGATGAGTTGCTGATAGGTTGCATCATTTGATGATTGCCATTTCATCCCTGTGACTAGTCGTATTGATGTATCGATGCTTCTTCCTTTCGAGGCTTGCTCCGGATGTGATGGAACAACATTGAGGTGTCGTTGTGTCCTCTCAATATGTGTCATCAATCTTGAGGGTCTTTCTTGGATGTAGGCTTTTTAGGTTTGGCCTTCATGAGTTGACTCCTACGTTGGGGGACCATGAGCGCCTCACAGGTTTGGCGTTAGATCTGCCATGTGCCAAGACAACCATTAACGACACGAGATGACCGTTCATGACTGGTCTGAGATGCAGAGTCGTCACTGAGGAGATTACTGGGGGCATGTGGTGTCCCTAGACTTTTTGATCAATCTCTTTGGCCAGTTGGATAGCTACAAGCGATATTCAGGAGATTTTATCATCCCCGCAGATGAGTGGCAGTTTTCATGTGTGGATGTTCTGTTGATGAGCATCACTGCTTATCTGTACGTGCCCCTTTATATGGACCACTTAGATACTAGCTTGCTGGTAGTGGTTCGTGCCCTCAGACAGGGTTATACGATATAGTCGATGATATTAGCTTAGACTCTGAGGTCGGCTACTTTCTGCAGTACCCATCCAAGGGGATTTTTAAAAGGCAGCGCTGTTCTGCTGTATGTGTGGTTCATGGCACACTTGAGTTCTATCGGCACTGTCAGACATCATGGGTACTGCTTTGCTCATGAGATATCCATATCTTACTCCTTCCAGCAAGTGGAGTATTCAGAGGTAGCGACATGGTCTGCCTTTCTGTCAGAGATCGAGCATCCATTTTCGATCTTGTCATGCTCAGGGCATAACTCAACCTACAGCTTCATCACTCATGTAGTTGGCATGGATTATTTGCCCCTAGATGGTTTAAGAGCGGTGACCACCTACCTTCTGTTAGCATTCACGGGTCAGTTTGATCAATTTTAGAGTCTCCACCCATTTGAGGGAGCTATGGAACATCGGGTATCATCTTCATCTTTGTCACCAGCTGACCTGATCAGGATTTAAGAGTGTTGGACTCACAGGGAGAATGCTGATTTCTCTACTAGCCATCCAGATCGTTCTCCAGAGTATTCGGCATGGCAGATTGGATGCGGCTGTCCAGTCATGTCCGAATATTGATTTAGATGAGGAGGAGCCTATGGAGGATCCTGATTCTCCCACCGAGGCTGACTCATTTGTTGGTTTGACAACATCTTTAGTCAGTGATCCTTCGAGTATCCCTGCCGGGATAGATCCAGCTATTGCTGATTCACTAGCTCGAATGACTTTTGAGAGAGATCAAGCTAGAGAATTAATGTTAACAGCCCTTTCCAGCAAAAACACAACTTTTGCTACTAGAGACGAGGCTCGAGCTACTCAGGATATAACATTGGTTGAGAGAGACGAGGATCAATTTACTCGAGATGCAATTTTTAAGGAAAGAGATGAGGTTTAATCTACTTGTGATGCGGCTTTTGAGGAGATTGATGAGGCATTAGTTGCTCGGTATGTCGCTTTTATTGATAAGGACGAGGCTATAGCTACCCGAGATGTTTATATTGCGGACAGCACTACACTCAGATCATATACGGATAGCCTGGTTGGAGAGATGAGTGCTTTCATAGGTGGTCATATAAGTACTATACAGATGATAATGGATGTCATGGCTCGTATGGAGACCGAGGGTGAGGAGCTTACAGCTGCTCCTCCATTTTCAAAGAGATGCCATGTTGGATATGTATCCGGCTTGTCCATGGGTTCATAGATTAGCTTTGTTTTTCCTGCTGGATATGTATTGTCATTTCTGAGTGATTACCACTTCTTTCCTGACTTGTTATTGTTACTGTAACATGGGATTCTCTTTGAGGGACGAATAGTGAGATGTCGAAGAATACCTCAGCAGGGACTCTTGACAAAGGAGGCTTGATAATATTTGGGTTTTCAAGGGTTTCGGTTTCTTGGGATTGGTTTTTATTAGTTTTTGTTTTTCTTTAAAAGTCAAACCGCACTAGGAATGGTTGCCTACGTACTCCCGAGTAGAGCGAGATCAGGTCATTCGTAGGTTGAGTTTTACATGAGAGGTTTGAGAAGTGTCTCTTTTGAATTTGGTTTGGTGAGTTTTGATTTTTTTTTGTTTAGTTAGATCAAACTACGAATGGCTGCCTACGTACTCTCGGGTGAAGGGAGATCAGGTCATTCGTAGTTCAGGCTTTGCCTGAATGGTTTGATTTTTTGGATTTTTGGATATTTGGATTTTCTAATTTTTTTGATTCTGATTTTATTTTCTACATGCATGGAAAATAAAAGGCAAAATGCTAAGAAATTGATAACGTCCCAACATCCCCTAGAACTTGCAACTTTCCTCGGGATCTACGTCTTCCTGGCTAGCTAAGGCCTGATAGTCCAGTTGTCAGTGGTTATATTGCCTTCGAGGCTCGTGATAGAGGTTACCTCCTGGTTTTGAATATCTTCAATCGTGGTCGTAACTTAATCACCCCATAAATCAACATATCCCTTAAGGAGGCTCAAACTGGACTCGCCAAGAAAGGGATGAACTCTAGATTCCTTGATGGGTTGGCTTCATTGACAACTTCACCACTTTTTTCTTTATCTGTTCCTTCACCTTTCTCATAGGCTTAAGAGGATTTGAGTATGAAATCACTCTCGCACTATTATTGTATTTCTCGCAAGGAACTTTCCTTTTTATTTTTTTCCACCTTGGAGAGCATCGGTATTTCCTCTTCATCATCTAGTAGGGTAAAATCAGGAATGTGGTTGTTGGCTTTGGGCAACAAGATATTTGATGGTGGCATATGAATTTCCTTAGAGTACTCTCTTGTCTCCTCTGTCACTCACATCATTAAGATCAGTCCACCTTGTATTCAGCCAGGATAGGTGCTCAAAGTCGTCACCTCCTTTGAACCACCTATTTTGAGTGGACAGATTAAGCTTTTTATTTCCCTTTCCCCTCCTCTGGTCATGAGGTCTTCTATCTTCATTTCTCTATTTTTAATGAGATCCTGGATTTTGTGTTTTAGAGACCAGCATTCCTCAGTTGCATGTCCAGGTGAGTTAGAATGGTAGAAACATATCTTGTTAGCATCATAACTTTTCATCTCGGGCTTGGCAGGAGGTAGCAACTCAGTAATCTTTCTCTACGCAACCAACAGTGCTAACATATTTTCCAATGAGTCCCCCAAAGGTGTGAATACCCTTCTATGCCTACTCTCCCTAAGTCTCGGTGCGGTAGGATTTTGAGGGTTTGCCAATGTTTGGAATGTTGCTTGATATTTCCTACTTTGGAATTCGCATTCCTCTGGAAGATTTTTCCTTTAGCAATATCTTCTAGTAATTTTATCATTTTATCTTTCTCGTATACTCAGCATACTTTGATCTTCTTCATTTAGTTAGCTAATCTTGGAGGGAGGTAGGCTTACATTCTGAATAACCTCCTCTTTCTCTTGGTTTTCTGATAGTTGAGTGAGAAGTTGCCTTGTATCCTAATGTTGACGCACTATCAGATTAGCCAGCAGAGTTACTTGATTTTGGATTGCATCTAATTTTTGCATCACTGTCATACCCTCATCTGAATTTTCCTCCTCTAGGACATTTGTTCTGTTCCTTTGGGGGTATTCCTCCATCCTTCGTATGTATTTATGATTTGGATGTATTTCATCGCTTCCTGACCCAATCATGTTTACTCCCTCCGTATAATGCAGCATCAGAAGGTTATTGCTTACATTTGGATAGTCAAGTTCTTGGACCACAATATTGCCATTTTCGATCAGGTTTTTGATTTTATGTTTCAAGGACAAATAATTTTTTGTATTTTGTCCTGGAGATCATGAATGGCAAGCACATCTCTGGCTAGGATTGTATCTTTTTCTTTTTGGATCCAAAGGTGGAGCTAGTTCGGTAATTTTCTTGTGATCTATTAAGATCACCACATGTTTCCAAGGGAATCGCCTAGTGGAGTGAACACCCAATTTTCTGTTCTTTCAAATTTTCTCTTTTTGTCTTAGCATTGGTTGAATGCAGTTTGTTATAATGACAGGTTGCCTTCCCTCTTCCAAATGGGAGGACTACGGTTGGATTCTCCTAGACTGCCCTTGTACAGTAAGGGATACCTCTTCATCGCCTTTCCTGGGTATCCTCATGGGATCACTCGCATAGTTGACACACTGTATATATGCTCGGCGACTACTTTCAAAGCCGTGAGATCATTAATCTTGCCTGCTTTCAGGCCCATCTCTGTCATTTCGCCGTGTTTGATCATTTCTGAGAATGGCTTTCTTATTCCAGCTAGGATCCTCTCGTAGTAAGGTGCCTCTTGAATGTCTATGAAAATCATTACCATTTCAATTTCTGTCATAGGTGGGCTGACTTGTGCTGCCAGACGTCTCCATCTTTTGTCATACTCACAGAAAGACTCGTTGTTTTCTTTTTTGACCTTGGTCGCTTTATACCGATCCGAAGCCATCTGAGACTGGAAGCTGTATTGAGTTATGAAGGCATGAGCTAGCTCTTCCCAACTGTGGATTTTTGCATTATCAAGTCGGGCATACCATGTCTTAGCCTCTCCAGTAAGACTCTTTTGGAAAAGCTGCATTTTGGGGCTTTCATCTTCAGCATAAGACCCTAGCTCGCTAATGTATACTTTCAAGTGTGTATAGGGATCACCTGCCCCATTGTACTCTTC
The DNA here is from genome assembly GCA_020205555.1 of Panax stipuleanatus. Taxonomy (NCBI): domain Eukaryota; kingdom Viridiplantae; phylum Streptophyta; class Magnoliopsida; order Apiales; family Araliaceae; genus Panax; species Panax stipuleanatus. The sequence continues at coordinate 161,178 of JAINUT010002301.1, read as the reverse complement.
AAATTCTGGGACTTGGAATTTTTCATGATATCTAGCCCCTAGGAATATGCAAAGATCTGAATAGGTGACATTTCCAAGGTTTTCAGTTCCTTTCATTGAACGAATGGTTTCTTCCATTTGTCGGACTTTCCATCAGATATTGCCAGTTTCCCGATCTTCCCTAAGATTTGTGATTTCAGGGGTTTTGTTGGTTCTTTAACTATATCGAGGTTCAGGGACCTGCATTTCCCCCTTTTTATCAGCACTTTGATTGCCACCCTGTGAGGACTCTTTTTGATTGAGCGTTGTCTGGCCGTGAGTGCTTTTACTTTGTTCCTTTAGAAGGATAGCCAACTCTGCTATTTGATTTTTAAGTCCCTCAAAACTCCTTTTGAGATACGAAACCTTATTCGTGCTGGCCACTTTCAGTCATGTCGGTGAATAGACTTTGTGCCCTTTTAGATTGTGATCTAGTAATGAGACAACTCTTACCTACAAGACGAGTAAGTAGTTTAGTTTTGATAGACACTAACCATATACATGTTATGCAATATATCATGTTTAGGGGTTTTTAAATCATATCCTACAAAACATGGGTTAGTTGTTTTGATGACAGGATGACATGACGAGATGTATATAACAAGGAATGTAAAATTTTATTATGATATTTACATTGTGCTCCTTTACTTTTGGAATTGAAAACATGACATTGAATTGAAAGAGGAAGGCATGAAGAAGCTTCCCATTAAATTTGGTTAATCAGAGGCTGACCTATCTTAGGCTACTCTCGTGGATTTTTCAGCATAAAGGTCCTCAGATCATCGCAATCTACTAGAGGGAAAATTAATCCGATCTTTCAACTAGAGTGAATCTGAATGGTGCTTTTTCATGAGCCCCGAAGACTTAGTCACCCTCGAAGACATTACTTATCACCCACGGGTTCGCCTCCTGGTGGAGGAATCACACAACATACATTCACATACATCGGTCCTCACCGTTATGCATATGATGACATGGGTGTGAAGCACCAATATGGGTGCGAAGCACTAAAAAAAGCTAGAAAGCATTCATTCACAATCATTCAATGTAAAGACGCAGCATTCACACATACGCAGATTTGAAAGTGAAATTTTTGAAAAGGCTTTGAACGCGGCCAAAGCCCTCTACTGATCCCTAGCAAAGTGGCCACCTATTAACGTCAGAAAAAATACGCGGGTCGGGTCACAACCCGGGTCTTTCTCTTTTCATAAGTTATCTCTACCCTTACTCTTTTTATTTGTGAAAAAGGTTTTGAAGGGTTTTTTAGGAAAAGGTCAAAATGTAAAATGTCAATGATTTAACGTTTTACAGAGTCGCCAGTTGGTAGATTTGAAATGGTTGTACCAACTCAATCGAGTTTTGTTTGAAAAGAGGTCCAATTGCTGGACACTATCGAAACTTGATCATTTGAAACTGAAGTTTTAAGTTCGGGGGCTTGGTTAAGTGTGGGGAAAGTGTTAGGCACCCCACAACTCTCGTGTAAATACGGTACGCATCTTTTCAATATTTCCCTTTTAAATCTACAATGTGTGTGTGAATGCTGGAAGAAAATTGGGCCTATTTTTGATTGAAAGCATGTCTATGTGTCGTTGAACCTATAGACGAAGGGTTTGATTTGATTTACAAAAAGCCTTTGATTTGATTTGCAAAAGCTTCTTTTTTCGATAAGATTATTGAAATGATGTTTTCAAAGCAGTTTTTCAAACCCTTACGCTAACATAGGAATTGAAGCATATTGATACTTTAGTTTTATCTTTTCAGTCTTTTGGCTCAATTTGAATGGTGATTGTTGGGCTGCGAAGCATCCTTGACCACAAAAATAAATACGAGTGTCGGTCTTTTCATGGGCATGATAGCCATCAGAGTGACTCTGACACGACAAACCATATTTTCACTATGTTGAGACCTTAAATCCGGATAACCGTTTTAAGGTCTTTTGTATTTGCATTTTTTAAAGAAAAACTGGCAGGGTATATTTGTAAAGTGAAATTTGTCCATCATGGCAATCAGATTCTGATCAATTAGATCATGAATCCCACGATTCCTAGCTCACAGAGGGAAGCCAATAAACCTGAACAGCTCAAATTTTGTACATAAATGTATATCCAAATATCGTCAGAACCAAGGATTTATACAGTAAATCATGGTTCGCACATGGCCGAAGCGTCTCGTTCCCACTAGATAACGACCCAAGGGCTGCGATGTAGCTTTTATAACTGAAACTAGAAAAATACTATATTTAAATAAATCTCCGCTATTCTAGTGTCCCGGTTCTATCTGGACCTATTTTGAACCTTTTGAAAGCTAGAGTTGGTGAGATTAAAATAAATCTAGTTCGCCCGCATAAATGTTTGTGCCGATTCATATCAAATGAATATTTAAAGAAATAATTTAATAAAAATGAGTAAAGCAATATATATATATATATATATATATATAATTATATATACGAAAGCCGTAAAGGGCGATGGGTTTTCACGCCGGTATAAAGGCCACGGAATGATCCAGGTTGGACATAATGTAAATATATATAGAAAAGATGTAAAGGGCGGTGGGTTTTTACTCCGAGGCCCAGACTGAAATATAAATATATATATTTAGAGAAGCTGTATAAAGGCACGGAATGATCCAGGCTGGACAGAATGTAAAAAACTAGTAAAGGGCGGTGGGTTTTCACTCCGAGGCCCGGACAGAAATATAAATATATATTTAAATGTAGACAGAAAAATAGTTAAACCATGACTGGGAAGATAACCTAGTATGGTGAATGGTGCCAAAAAAATAGTAAAAAGCCCACAGAATGAACTGGCCAAACTGGAACGTAAATATATATATATATATAGTTAAATGACGACAGAAAAGTAGTTAAACCAGGACTTGGAAGATAACCCAGTATGGTGAATGGTGCCAAAAATAGCAAAAAGGCCACAGAATGATCTAGGCCAAACTGGAATGTAAATATATATATATATATATAGTTAAATATAGACAAAAAAGAAGTCAAACCAGGACTGGGAAAATAACACAGTATGGTGAATATTGTATATATATGCATATATATATATATATAATCAGTAAACTACCGTAAATTTGACATCAGGGCTTAACAGAATTGAAAAGTTAGTATATATACAGTTAAATATATACAAAAAAGCCAAATTCGGACTGGGAAGAAAACCCCGTCAGGCAAAGTTGCTCAACACGAAGATGCAAGTATATAAAAGTTGCTGGAAGTGACAGATCGTCAATCCGAGTTTAGAAATGCCAGAAAATGCGTTTAGGTACTAAAATGTACCAAAAGTTAACGAAAACGGCAACAGAACTGAGTTCCAGGCATATTTAAAAAATGAAACTTGATATGTAAGTGTATAAAAGTGCGAAGAAATAATTATAGCTTTCTGATCGTAAAAATACTCACAATGGACTGCTACACTGGGTTTTTGCCAAATCGTAGGCTTTAAACGTCTAAATCTACCGGTTATTTTCTAATATGTGGTAGTATGTGGATATATCTACGTGTTAGAGTGAATAAATTTTGGTTTGGAAGACAAGAAAATTGCTGGAAAACCAAACGGCCAAGGGTTTAGAGCGTTTCTCAATTATCAAATGAGTTGGGGGTGCACTCATATATATAGACCAGATGTTAACAGCTCTATCTGTGACTGCCTCAACTCTACCTAAGGCTCCACGTGGCAGCTAGAGGTGTTGGACCCTATTGCATCGAATTGCGTGCACTCTGAACAATACGATGTCAGATTCAAAACTTTCTTACTTTTAATCAGAGCGTCCGTTTGAGGCATGCAATAACTTTCTGAAAAGCCCTCGCCGAGACTGTCGTAATGACATTGGATAAACCTTTTTTGAGTCCAAAAATATGGGTTCATAACCAAGTCTTCGATTCCCCGTAGTTTGTCCGTTGAGCTGTCTTGCGATGTTTTCACTCGGGATCAATATTATGGTTCTTTCTGACCTTGATGGCATCAATTCGGCTTGGTTTTGATAGAATCAATTTTAAGTTGGTAAAATGACCATTTTTCCCTTCCAGGGTTATTTACTGTGTCGGCACGGTCTTCGTCTATCTTCCCGGGGTTGTTCCCCGAGGTTTGGCTCCCAGCCGATTCTGTTTGTCCTCAGGGTCGTCAATGAGACTGACTTAGTCCTCCCAAGGTTGACTCCGGGGATGATGTGATGCTTCGGGTTTGTCTCTAAAGGTTGAATTGGCTCCCCAGGGTTATCTCTGGGGCAGAACTGGATCTCCCGGTTGTGACCGGGGCTTAACTGTACCTCCCGGGTTGTGACCAGGGCTGAATTGATATTCTGATATGGAGATCGGGGATGACCTGAGGTCCTGGTATCGAAACCAGGCTTACCTGACGGCCCGGTATTGAGATCGGGGTTGACCTGATGGCCCAATATTGAGACCGGGGGTGACCTGATGGCCCGGTTTTGAAACCGGGGTTGACCTGATGGCCCGGTATTGGGATCAGGGTTGAATTGATGGCCCGATATTGGGACCGAGGTTGAACTGGCATCCCGGTATTAGGAACTGGGTTGAACTGGCAACCTGGTATTAGGACCAGGGTTGAGCTGGCATCCTGGTATTAGGACCAAAAAAGACGATTTTGCCCTCCTGCAGGGTTAGTAAGAGGAAAATAAAATTTCGAGTGTCTACATAATCCATGTACATTTGATTAGTCCAAATAATACCGAAATATAATTTAAATGAGCACTATCATTCCATATTATCATAAAAACTTTATTATTTCAAGTATACATAATTATAAATGTTTAATAATAATTATTTGTTTATTCTAATTTAATTCTTCTCATTAAAGTACACATTTAATGTATCCACACATAACCTGTTATCACATAATTTTATTTATGTAGCTTATATAATTCATTTAATTTTACCATATAGTTTCATATATTATATAATCACCTTGTAATGTCACAAAACATTTCATATTAAATAGATGTAGGTACTATATAGCATATGATCACTCATTACATATTATAGTACATAGCAGTTAATTGAATAAACATTAACCTACTATATTAATTAATTATTTACACATTAATAGGCTATTACTCATAATAACAATTAATTAACAATATAATGTTAATTAATCCTTCACTTATTAATTCATTCATTTTTAATTTAATTAAACCATCCTAAATTCCATCATCGTGCCACACAAGGCATTTCACGAGCTCATCATAAATCCTCCACATTCTCTCAATTATCGTAAATTCAATTTAATTTAATTAAGTTTTCCATCTCTTGCCACATAAACATTTATATTAAAATAACTACTCATACGTTTATTAATATCAGTATTAATATTATTTATAAAATTCACGGATATTACACTTCCTCCACTGCTACCTCCTTCATTTGCCTTTTTATTCTTCTCTTGATGATACCTTGACACGGCTTCACTTCCTCCTTTGGCGATGATTGCTTTTTCCAACAGGGTCGAAAATGTATTAATCTGCAACACAGCTACCTTGATAAATATCCATTGGCTTCAGTCCATTCTCAAACCTTCGCTCCTTTCATACCTCAGTGTCCACTTGATGCGGAGCAAATCTCGCTAGTTCGTTGAATTTGGCGGCGTATTCTGAAACCGACATATTCTCTTGCTTCAACTCTAAGAAGTTTACCTCCATTCTTGCTTGCATATTGGTGAGAAATAATTCTCGAAAAATAATTCCTTAAACCTTGTCCAGGTTACTACTGCTATTCCGGCTCTAGCCTAGGTTGTCTCCCACCAGTAATTTGCCTCACCCATCATTAAATAGGTAACAAAATCTGTCTTTTGCTCCTCCACTACTCTAGCAATGATAAAAGCATTCTCCATCTCCTTTACCCATGTCTAGGCTACTATAGGGTCAGTGGTTCCCTTGAATTTAGGCGGTCCTACAACCTTAAAATATTTAAGTTCGCCAATCGATTAGCTGGTCAATTTCTTGCTATTGGGGCTCCAATCTGCATAGCTTGAGCTAACATGTCCATGAAGTTCTGCATTGGGTCTTATTGATCTCCTTCATTATTCACAGACTGTTCCTCCATTTGGTTACGATTTTGTCATCTTGGCGACATTATATAATTAAATAAACACTTACATTAATCCTTTGTCTTTATACCACATCTTATTAGTAGTATAATAAGAATTTAATACAAAATTTTAAACTCAGAGCAGAATTAACCAATTCAGCTTGCTGATTTAACAAATTATTAGATAGACATCATACTATTTTAATCCTCAAAATTTATCTACTCAATCTAACATATAATCATATAATTACATTTATATTCATATTCATGCAAATAGTACATAGTACTTTTCACTACATAGCGCATACTGCTACAAACATTTATTATCCCTTTGCGACAAAAGTTGGGATTCATTACTACAACTTTATACAAAAAGTTGAGACATACAAAAGTTATCTTGATATTCATACAAAAGCGAGGATTAGATTTATATGTACCTGCTCATCGTCTACGATACTATTTTCCTAACATATTATCTTACAACAAAAGATTCTACTCCTCACACTTAATCTTTCTTCCATCCACTTCCTTCACATGTCTTCATCTTAGGATAATTTCTTAAACCTATTACCCATTTCACCACATGAAAAATATCTTCCTTTTCTTATCTTAGGACAATTTGGTGATATATGTCCTTCCAGACCACAATTGTAACACACATTCTTACCCTTCATACATTCCCCCAAATGCCTCTTTCCACACTTGCCATATGTTTGTTTCTTCTTTGATTGCGAATTCCCTTAGTTGTTGTCACTATCGTTCTTCCTTTTCCTTTTATTATTATTTCCCTTCTCCTTCTTAATTACAACTTCAGACAATGCATTGCACTCAGCTCTCATACCATCGACTTGTGCCTTCAGATTATTTTGTTATTCTCTCATCTCGCGCAATGCCCTTTCCATCTTCCATATATCCTCCAGGAGAAACACCTTAGTTTTTAGTTCTTGAACTTTCGCAGATACTTGACCTTCTTCGATTACTACTCAACCTTTCTCTCCATCTTTGATCTTTATTTCTAGGCTCCACTTTAGTTTCTTTGGAATATGCTTCTTCCTCTTCATTCAACTCCATCTCGGGGTATTCGTTATGATCGCTTACTAGATTTACCGCAGGTTCATCTCTTAAAACTTCTCCAACTGACTCACTCTGAGCTGACACCTCGACTATTGGCATTAGTGCAGCTGCTAACATCTCCGTAACCATCTCATCATCTCCTGACATCCTGTCACAAGTTTTAAATAACTTAATTAGTACATCACCATTAAACATAATCCATAAATACTTAGTGTCCACATATCTTACTATTGATGAATTTTTCCAATCCACCACTTAAAACTCGAAATGAGTTTTCTCTATCCTTCTTATGGTTATATTCTCAAGGCTTTTTCCCCCACCTAAGGTTTATAACCTACAACTTTGATACCAACTTGTGACCCCCCAAAATCTGAGTTCCCTAACCACAGTTTTGGTGCTCATGATCCATCATACATATCACATCTAACTACCCATTCATTAATAAATACATCATTCATATCATTACTTAATACAACTTATAATAATATCCTAGGTTAACTAACCGTGACATAACTTATATACCCTTAGCTATTCAAAAGGTTTACATAATTAATTTACATAATATAACATAACAATTAAAAGTCATTAATAACTACTCCTGAGCTTTGCCTTTGCCTTTGTCCCTGTTAGAACCTTCTGCTACCTCGGCCTTAGCTTAAATGTTTTATTTAAGCAAGGGTGAGCAACGAGTTTGCTCATCAAGTTAAAGTATTCAATAAAGGATATATATCATAAATAAAATAATCTAGATTCTATAGAACTTCAATAATAATCAAAGGATTTAAAAGTAGCTGAATAATATTTCATTTTCAATAACAAGACTTTCTTAAATTTCATGCTGAATAACATATCAAGGATGAAAGAGTAAAGTTTTTTCAAAGATTCAATCGTATTCAAGTGAATAAAAAGAATTAACAATACTGCAACAATATTCAATAAAGTAGGATATTCACATATTCATGCTGAGTGATCACAAATGGATTGTGAACTAATAGAGGAATCATTATTTATTAAAACTAAATTACCCCAAGGATATAAGTTAGTTATAAAAACTAAATTATACTCCTCTGCAAGTACCTGAAGCGGCCAACTCCATTGTACCTAATTATATTATGCATAATATTCAATAATAGTGCAAGGGTCGTTTTACGACAATAAAGTTTGTTCATCTCAGTCTAACATCATGAGTCCGTACCACAATATTATGTTGGTTTACTTACAAAGAAATACTATGATTTCAACATATAATATCAATATTGATCTAGACGAATTCAATTGCATAGATCTTCCAATAATAAATCAGTTCATAATCAATAGAACGTTTTATGCTTTAACAAATATTAGTCTCGCCAAAATAATTAGCTAAGACATGACTCATAAACAGTTCTAATAATAGAACAAGAATCAATTGCACTATGTGCGAATAACAATAATTATTATAGATGTGAACAACTATTAATAATTATTCACTAATCACGCTTTAAAATTAATAACTCAAGTTGAGTTAGAAAACTTGCAATAAATGTGAATATTCAATAATAATCTTAGATGTGGAATAATCAACAAAATTATCCACTACCATGCTTAAAAAATAATAACTCGAGTTTGAGATTGAGTTAGGGAACTTGCCTGATTCGTTGACTACTGCTATGTATTTTAAGTTAACTTCTTTTGTAAGACCTATCATTAATAAGATCAATCTCTCAATTAGCATCACATATCTCATTTATAATATGTATCTAACATGTAATCACATAATCAATCATTAGATAACACCATACGTATTTACAAGTCTAAACCTAGCACACATCGAGTCTTTAATAGTATTCAATATAGTATACTGAGTGGTTTCCCACAAACAACCAACAAATTAGTTTACGTCTCGTCTACACTGTTTTTATAGCGAGTTAGATCGGTTACTAATTCGTATATACCTCCGCACCCTGAAGAAATTGTTTAGCCCAAATACTATACATCAACCATTAAAGAGTACGAATACACTACTTTAGATTTAACACTTCCTCGTTCATTTTATAAGTTCTTATTATAACTCAATAAACTATTTACGAATTCAGCAAACCGAATACATAAATTGAGCAAGCTGAATCCTAACTGTATTCCCTTCCTAACATTTTCAGTTTCCAATCCAGCAACCTGGATTGACCAATTCAGCAAGCTGAATTACCCTTTTCACGAAAATACCAAATTATCTTATTATTTTTTTATCTTTTGGCCACACACACACACACACACACACACACACACACACACACACATATATATATATATATATATATATATATTTCATACACAAAAATAATTTTTCTGGAATTTTTTAATTTCCTTTAGTATTTTTCAAAAATTCATTTTTAGTTAGTAGCGTAAGAAATTAGCTATATCAAGCTCAACTCCCACAATTCCCAGCTCTTGCCAGAATCTTACACGTCTTAACATGAACTTTCACTTTAAATTTTGTGTCCATCGAAGTTATAGAACTCTAGTTATAAAGGTTTTTTTTGAAAAATCTAAAATATTGAAATGACCATAACTCGATCGATTTAAGTCGGAATAAGCTCAATTTTGGACAGGAGCTACTCTATATCATATATATTCATATCCCAAAAGGTTTGAATTTATTTCATTAATTATGTTTCCAAACATCCCCTAGAAGTTTTGGGCAGATTGTTTTTTGTCATTGTTTAGATTTTGTGCACTTTCCTAAAAATAGTCCACACAAAAATCTACAATATTATTTTTAGTGATTGCACTTTGAAATGTTAGAAGACTCATAGATCTAACTATAGGACTTGACCACACTAAAAGAATCGAAATATAATGAGAGATATGATTGTTTGAATTTCATATTTTGTTTTCTCAAAAATTTGATTTTCAATCCTTTGTTATTTCTAAGAAAACTTCCATGTTCTCACATATTAACCTATATAGCCCATCATAATACATACTAATACCTCTTATACTCATGGATCTACCATGATCCATGATCTATTTCATTAAACAGTCACCAAACACTAGGTTAAACACAATCAAGGCCAAGAAAAATTACGGGTTTTCTAACTTTTGAAAAACCTAGTTTCTATTTCTTACTTTAGATCCTTAAAAGGGTTAGATCTAAACATGAAACACTTATAAACACATAGATCTAAGATTTTAAACCTCAAGATCATAACTTCATATTATCAAAAATTAAATCAAACCAAAAAAGAAATTAGACTATATAAGTAGGAATTTTTTTTTATTCCTTAGCTTTTCTTTCCTCTTCTTCTTCCTAAGATTGATTAAAGAACTATGAACTAACAAAACTCTCCTTCTCTCTATTCTATATGGTGACCAAAATCTCCACACTCTCTCTCTCTTGGTTTATTTGCTAAGATAAGAAAGGAATGAGATGAAAGAGAAAATGAAAGGCTTTTGTTGTTAGTAAAAGATGAAAAGATATAATTTGTATATCTATTCTTATCTCCCACACTCTTGCTCCTCCTCTCTCTTTCTCATCATTATTGAGTTTACTTGCACTCTTTGGTTAACTTGTAGGTTTGTTGAAATGATAAGGCTAGCTAAGGAGATGACACCTAAGTGTGGTTGGTGAGAGTTAGTAGAATGTCATCATTGCATTCATTCCCCCTTTCTCCTTGTGGTCGACCATATTGGCCTCTTTGGCCCAAGTTTTGTTTTCTTTTTAAGGCTCATTTATCTTACTAAAGGTCCAATGAGTCCACTCTCCCATTGGGTTATGTTTGGGCTACTCAATTAATTTTTTGGGTCACGAAATCAACATGGTTCAATACTTTTTACTTTTATCTTATCCTAATCATTTAGTTAGGGTTTTCATTCCCCTCCTTTGTAATTCAAATCCTTACTCATGTATCTTTAATTTCATAATCCAATTAGACTTACGTTTCTTAGGTTATAAAATTAATTAATTGATCAAGATGTATAAAATAAATCTCTTAGGGTTAGTATATATTTTGAAATACAATCAATCTCTCATATTATAAACCTTAAGTTATTTAATTACTATACCTACTATATGTATTATGTTACATAACTTTATTTTTAATTCTCTTTATATACAAAATAAATGTATGCACATTATATAATATATATTTATTTAATCACGTACATGATTCGCGTAAGTCAAACATATTTTACTAGTGTATTAACTTAATAGCCCTAATTGGCTTAATAAGTTATAAACACTCACATAATCACTATATATAATTTATATTATTAATCACTTAAAGATTGTAAAACTTTTTAATTTACCATTCGAGGTTAACATGCAAGCTATGTTAATTCTTATCATAACTTATCTTACTCTTCCTTAATCAAATTGATTAAGTATTCATCTTAGTTACGAAATAAATTCACTATCTAACTTAATTCACATAATCACTTATATGGTTCAAATACTTTCTAAAAAAAATTTATTCGTAAAAATTACACATATAAACATGTAAAATTCTCGGTCCTTACATTAACCAAACAGTAGATTAAACACAATCAATGCTAAGAAAAATTAGGGTTTTCTAACTTTTTGAAAAACCTAGTTTCTATTTCTTACTTTAGATCCAACTTTTGAACATCAAAATGGTTATATCTACCCATCACATACTCTAAATCACGTAGATCTAGAGTTTTGAAGTTTGGAAATATAAACTTGTCATTTTATTTAACCATCAAAATAAATTAACAAAAATTGAGATTTAGAGTTTTATACCTAGATCTTTGTTCTTGCTTCTTTCTTCTTCATGAACCTAGGATGCATCAAAGATCAACCTATTCTTTCTTCCTCTTCTTCTTGCTGAAAATGGCCTCCTCTCTCTCTCGCTCTCTCTCTCTCTCTCTCTCTCTTTCTCTGTTTTCTTAAGCTTTTTAGAATAAAGGAACTAAGAAAATAATTGAAGTACCTTTAATTTACCAAATGGGATGGGTGGTTAGTAATAATGTATAAATATAATATGTATATCTATGGTACATCTCCCATCTCATCTCTTGCTTTCTCTCTCTACTCATCTTAATGTTGCTTGCACACTTGAACAAATGAGGAGGCTAATTCTTAAAGTGACACATGTGAGAGTTGGTAGGAGTTGGTAAACTACTAAAGTAAACAAATAATTACCACGCATGCTCAGTCTCTCCATCTCTCTTATGGCTAATATAGTCATTTTCGACAATTTCTTACCTTTTACTCAAGTATGGTTAGTTCCTAACTATAGTTATTCTTAAGCACATATCCCATTATTTTGGGATACTAAATTAAATCCTCATTGGGATTTCTAAATAATTTCTTGGGCCATGTAAATAACATAGTCAACTACATTTAATTCTATCCTACCCTAATCATTTAATTAGGGTTTCTATTCACACAATTTGTAAATCAAATCCTTAGTCATGCACATTTAATTTCTTAAACCAATTAGAATGCCTTTAATTAGGTTTACTATTAATAAATTGAGATAATAAAATTAATCTCTTAGGTTAGTATAAATTTTAAATACTAACATCCTTATATATTATAACCCTTAAGTTATTTAATTTTCATACCTAATATATATATTAGGTTACAATTCTTTATTCTTAATTCTCTTTATATGCTAAATAAATATATATGCACATTCAAATTATATATATATATATATATATATATATATATATATATATTTAACCACTTACATAATCAACATATATCATTATAAAATTTCTTACAGTATTTAGTTCACATCAAATTTATAGGTATCGTAGTACCTTATCCTTAACAATTCTTCAAGTACATATAAATTCATTTTTAGGATTTTGAAATTTTATAACCTATATTTTCTCTGTTCTAAATAGTAAACCATATAAGTTCTTCTAAATTTTTTTAAAATAAATCCTCAAATTCCCATCTAGGTTTTATTCTTTAACCTTTATTTTAATCATTTAAAATTTTATAAATTTTCGGGTTGTCACATTCTTCCCCCTATAAGGATTTCACTCCGAAATCACTATTCACCAAAAAATAGGTTTTCATATTAACATTTATTTAATCACCTTCGATTACACTCGTACTTAATGAGTTCATGCTATCTCCTTCTATGAGGATCTCTTCTATCTCCACATGCTTCCAGGACTATTCATTAGGATTTTTCACAATTATTCGATAATTATGAAGTATATACGTAACTTGGAAAGGTTTTAACAGAAATTCATCGGCAAACCGTTTTATCAAGACACCAACTTATGTAAATTTGATACCAATTTGCATTAATTTGACACCAACTTATGTCAATTTGATACCAACTTATATCACGTAATGCTGACACCAACTTGTGTCGGATACCAACTTAACATAAGATTTCGCACCAAAATAATTTAGTTTGACATATGCTCTCAAATAATACTTGAATTTCATAAACAGTTGTATAGCTGAATCAAATAGCTTAAACGTATACCAATAATTCAAATATCAATCGAAACATGTATCTGGCCAAATTCAATTGACAATAAATTATCTTTAAAAATTTGAAAATCATTTTATGATGTCATAATACCGCACTGTATTTACAGTCTATTTGAGGATTCTGTCATTTTGTGACTTTGCCATATTACATCATACCATAGTGGGCTGACTATCCTTAGATCACATCTGACACTAGGCAATACTGCATTGATGACTCCATTGTTTTTATCATCTGTGCACCGGGTTCCATGATGCATTGATGATATATAAAATACATTTTGATATTTCAAATTATTTTTGTCTAGCCGAAATAATTAGCGTAGAAACTTCTTTAAAAAGTGAAAAACCATTAAGAAATCATTTTTGGTGTTATCATGCTGCAACAGGTAATGATGTGTTAGTGGTTCGAAGCCCACTTCTATACACTTGTAACCATGTGTTGCTGATAACAAAAATTTATTCTATTTCGCAAAGTCACTTCAATGCGAATTTAGCTTGATTTAAAAAATTTTAAAGTCTAGCATAGCTAGAAGATTTCGGTATACCTATGCTTCCTCCATCAACTCAAATTTTCTCCAATGATTCATTACTTAATAATTCTATCTATTTCTATCATACTTAAAACTTACTACACTAAAAATCCTCAATTCTTCGTTCATAATTTTTCTATACCCCAGTATAGTTCATCAAACATACCACACGTTATGAGTTCAGGAACTTACAAAAATAATATGAGTTTAGAAACTTATCCTAGCAATACGTAGTTCAAGAACCAATCAAGAACTGTCCATACGCTTAGTTATTCAAAAACGTACCATACTATTATGAGTCACAAACTTACCATAAGCATGAGTTTTAAGAACTTGCACAAAATCTTATATTCTCAACCTATTTGTTATACACATCAGAAAAGAATTACCTTCTCAATATACATATAGCGAATAGCGCGACACCAACATCGCAATAATTATCAATGTGATAAACTAAGTAGTCGTTAGACTAAGCACAAAACCCCCGCCCATACAAAGGTTTGTACAACTCAGCTATCACATGAGTCCTCAATCGAAATTCCACATAATTTTAGCCTTAGCTTACTCTTTGCTAAATAAGAATTTTATTTAATCCGTGTCTTTAGAAATTATTACTCTTTCCTAAGTTTGCATAGTATAATTCCATAGTATAATTTTTCATACAATAATTCTGCTATAAAGTTTTCAATCAATCGATTTATCATCTGTCCTCCTATGACCTCATCATATCACTTTGTGACCTTTTCTTATAATCGTGTTATATTACGATTCTTTTCTATCTTAGGATCCTTTTATTTTACGATCTTCTTATTTTAATGATGAATGTCCTAAATTCATCTCTTAGCACTTAAACTCTATTTAAGTTTATTCCTTATTCTCATCTCTGCGGTTATAGCCTAAGGTAATCCTACCTAAGGTTTATAACCTACAGCTTTGATACCAACCTGTGACGCCCCCAAATCCGAGTCCTTAAAACCTCAAACTTGGTACGTTACGGTACTTCATTTCCATACATATTCTATAAACTAATGCATAATATATAATCATAAATTGTTTATTTCACATAATTCTATCACATTTCCCAAGGTCTATTAACCTTAACTGAATACATACCTTAAGTAACTAAAAAGTTTTACAACATTATTTGTATACGATAACTAAATAGTTATGAATGCGTAATAATCTACTCTTTGGAATTTGCCTTTGCCTCTGTCTTTCTTCGAGCATTCGTCTTAATCTGAAATTTGTTATCATGATATAGCAAAGGTGAGCAACTACTTTGCCCAACAAGTTTAAATACAATAAGGATATATTATGATTGAAAGAAAGAATAAGCTTTCGAATTTTTAACAATATAACAATTGTGAAAGAGCATGAATCAAAATGTCAATAATTGAATGACCGAATCAATAATGTTTAATGTTAATAAAGACCATGAACAACTTTAACTAAACCTTATGGTAATGAAGGTGATCAGCCTTTTATACCCTGATGAACATATGCAACATGCACTAAGTGCGAATCAATAATCAGTATAGATATGAATAATCAACAATAATTATTCACTAACATACTTTAAAAATATAACTCAAGTTTGAGTTAAGAAAAACTTGCATGTACCATTGATTACTGCTAAGAAATCTAATTTTATCTCTTTATTGAAAAGCCCTATCAGTTATAAGATAGAACTTTCAATTTGTATACATATTTTATCTCACAATACTATTACTTTATAAGCAAAATATCTAACATTTAACCATATAGTCAAATATTAGATAATACCTTAACACCATACGTATTCACAATTCTAAACCTAGCACACATCGAGTCTTTAATAGTGTTCAATACAGTATGCTGAGTGGTTTTCTACAAACAAACAACAAACTAGTTTTCTGTCTCGTCTACACTTTTTTCACAGCGAGTTAGATCGGTAGCTAGTTCGTATATACCTCTGCTCCCTAAATGAATCGTTTAGCCCAGATACTATACATCAACCATTAAAGAGTACGACTGTACTACTTTAGATTTAACACTTACTCTTTCATAATATAAGTTCTTCTTTATACTCCATTAAGCCGAATATCGAATTCAGCAACCTAAATTCAAACTGAATTATAATCCAGCAACCTGGATTCACTAATTCAGCAAACCTAATACACTAATTCAACCAGCTGAATACAAGCTAACATAATTAATTCAGTAAGCCGAATACAAACTGTATTCCCTTTTTAACATATTAAATTTCCAATTCATCATACTATACATTCAATATGGCTTATTAAATGTCCAATCAATAACATAACTCCTCTTTTAAACTCTCAATTAATATTATTAATTATTTAATAATATTTTAATTTCTTTACTAATATTATTAATCATTTTAACCTGCCATAAATATAATATCTCATCACAAATGACCAAAACCCCCATCAAAAATCTACATAAACTATATTTAGGGTTTCCAAGTTATAAAATCCTATTTTCCATATCTTCAACATTACATAGGTAATTAATTTCATTTATTCATAACTAAATTATTTTCATAAAAAATATCAAATCATCTTATTATTTTCTTTTCTTCTGGTCACATATATATACTTATATTCCATACACAAAAATAATTTTTTTGAAAATTTTAATTTCTTTAAGTATTTTTCAAAAGTACATTTTTAGTTCATAACTTAAGAAAATTAGTTATATCATGCTTAACTCCAACAATTCTCAACTCTTGGCATAATCTTACACGTATTAACATGAACTTTCAGTTTAAACTTCGTGACCATCGGAGTTATAGAACTCTAGTTATAGCAGTTTTTGTCAGAAAAAATCTAAACTATTAAAATGACCATAACTAGGTCGATTTAAGTCGGAATAAGCTCATCTTTGGACAGGAGCTACTTTATATCATATATTTTCATGTAACAAAAGGACTAAATTTATTTCATTTATTAAGTTACCGAAACTGTCCCTGACAGTTTTGGGCAGATTACTTTTTACCATTTTTTAGATTTTGCCTACTTTGCTAAAAATAGTCCACAAGAATATTTGAAACACCTTTTTCAGTGATTCCAGTTGAAAATGTTAAAAGACTTATAGATCTAACTCTAGGACTTGACTACACTCAAAAATGCGAAATATAATGAGAGATATGTTCGTTTGAATTTCATATTTTGTTTTCTCAAAAATCTGATTTTCAATCCTTTGTGATTTCTAAGAAAACTTCTATGTTCTCACACATTAACTAACATAACCCATCATAATATATACCAATACCTCTTATACTAATGGATCTACCATGATCCATGATCTATTTCATCAAACACTAGATTAAACACAATCAATGATAAGAAAATTTAGGGTTTTCTAATTTTTTGAAAAACCTAGTTTATATTTCTTACTTTAGATCCAACTTTTGATCCTCAAAATGGTTAGATCTACCCATCACATGTCTAAATCATGTAGATCTAGAGTTTTGGAGTTTGGAAATATAAACTTGTCATTTTATTTAACCATCAAAATAAATTAACAAAAATTGAGATTTAGAGTTTTATACTTAGATCTTTGTTCTTGCTTCCTTCTACTTCATGAACCTAAGATTCATCAAAGATCAACCTATTTCCCTCTTCCTCTTCTTCTTGCCGAAAATGGCATCCTCTCTCTCTCTTACTTTCTTTTTTTCTTAAGCTTTTAGAAGAAATGAACTAGGAAAATAATTGAAGTACCTTTAATTTACCAAATGGGATGGGAGGTTAGTAATAATGTATAGATATAATATGTATTTCTATGGTACATCTCCCATCTCATCTCTTGCTTTCTCTCTCTACTCATCTTAATGTTGCTTGCACACTTGAACAAATGATGAGGCTAATTATTAAAGTGACACTAGTGAGAGTTGGTAGGAGTTGGTAAACTACTAAAGTAATCAAATAATTACCACACATGCTCAATATCTCCTCCCTCTCTTATGGCCAATATAATCATTTCCCACATATTCCTACCGTTTACTCAAGTATAGGTTAGTTCCTAACTATAATTACTCTAAGAGCAGATATCCCATTATTTTGGGCTACTAAATTAAATCCTCATTGAGATTCCTAAATAATTCATTGGGTCATGTAAATTAACATAGTCCACTAATTTTAATTCTATCTTATCCTAATCATTTAATTAGGGTTTCTATTCACTCAATTTGTAAATCAAATCCTTACTTATGCACATTTAATTTCTTAACTAATTAGACTTGCTTTAATTAGCTTTAAAATTAATAAATTTGGATAATAAAATTAATCTCTTAGGTTGGTATAAATTTTAAATACTAACATCCTTACATATTATAACACTTAAGTTATTTAATTTCCATACCTAATATATATATTAGGTTACAAGTCTTTATTTTTAATTCTCTTTATATGCTAAATAAATATATATACATATTCAAATTATATATATATATATATATATATATATATATTAACCACTTACACAATCCACATGTATCATTATAAATTTTTTTACACTATTTAGTTCACATCAAATTTATAGGTATCGTAGTACCTTATCCTTAACATTCCTTCAAGTACATATAAATTCATTTTTAGGATTTTGGAATTTTATAACCCGTATTTTCTATGTTCTAAATAGTAAATCATATATGTTCTTCTAATTTTTTTTAAATAAATCCTCAAATTTCCATCTAGGTTTTATTCTTTAACATTTATTTTAATCATTTAAGATCTTATAAATTTTCAGGTTGTCACATGAAATGGTTTGGACGGAAAGTAGGAGCTAAAGGAAAAAGGAGCTATTTTCAGCCAGTACACCAGCCGAGGCAGGGGATCACAATTCATCAGAAAATTTGGTACACCTGCCGGGGCGGGAGTTCTTCAGTACAATTTACCAACTGGGGCGGGCTACGCGGCTGTCAAGGTGGAGTTTCCTTGTTCGGTTCTGAATCTGGAGATTTTTCGCTGATGTATTTTGGACGCGATTGGAATTGCATTAATTTTTACATCTCAACTCGATATCCTCTATGTGTTACTAATACATCTGTACAACACAACATGTAGCAATCATTGTAACCACTATCATGTACATCTCCTAGAACCTTAAACATGGTTCAAAATAATAACTTCAACAAAATAATAATCTCCTTGCGATACTATTGAACTTTATCAATCAAGTAGCACGTAACTTTACTGTGAGTCCTTAACCTGCAAAAGTGGTTATTTGCAAGAGTGAGCTCGATAGCTCAGTAATTCTAACAATTTTCATGCATCACATAGCATATAACATCATACTCAGTTCATGCATTTATAATCAATTTATATTTACTAAGCATGTTACTCCTCACATAACAAGCATATCATCAAAGATCAACTTTCAATCTCGTACAAATCTCATATACAGTTCATATATAAGTTCACATCATTATAGCATAATATATTTCAACTAACAGTTATTGAATTCATATATAAAAAAAGAACTGAAAGACTTGCCTGATTCGTAGTTTAACAACTACGACTTAGCTGCTTAAAGCTTATTTGCACTTCGTGTATTCCTACACAGATATATAATCACGGATCCATATCCATTAGTCATATATATTTCATACATTCTTAATATAATAATAATGTTACACTGTTTCCTAACTAGATTTGTAAAACCTATATTTCACTTTCTCATCACACTCTTAGAATAGCTAGGTACGTATAGGTATACCTTAACCACTCGTACTTGACATCAACATTCATATATATTTATCACACACTTGACTCGCTATGTGTTCGTTACACATTTAAAACTCATAGATGTATGATTCACATAGTTCTTGCATTTTGCAAACATTAATAAAATTTAATAACTCTGTGTTTTATATAACCATTACGTGTTTATATACTTAAATTATCAATTACGTCAAGTATTATAACTTAAGACATTCGTACACACATATTTTATGGTCCTGGTTACCATTAAAATTGTTTGGCAGCACTGTCCTGCAGCGCAGCTGCGCTGTAGTTTGGCTTAGGATGGGCGCAGCTGCGCCGTCCCCTGGCCAGACCAGATTTAGGCTTTTTATTATCCATTATAAATTCTAGCATAACATGTATCTAATACGTATTGTAAACATACCTCAAGTAGGTTGTGATCTATTTTCAAGTTCATATTCAATCTACTTAGCTCCATAATGATTTATTTCAATCAATAAGCCTTAACAACTTTCTTTGACAAGATTCGATATTATGACCTTTTAAACCATATATTGGTTCTAATAAGCTTCTAATAGCATGCTTCTCATAGCTCATTATTTGAAAACATATTTTAAACTACACTTGAAAGGTCCAATTCATGCTTAGCTAGATGATAAACATATTCGTCATGTCTAAAGGCATAAGGCATTCAAGTTCACTTTTAAAAGTAATTATAGGCCAAGCTAAAGAAACTAAGTGCAACTTTTAATCTCATTTCATAGCTAACTAAGCCATGTATGTATGTTATAATGTTTAGAACTTTAAGTACACAAGTAAGTTTAAGTTCGTTCTCAAAGTTTCAAGTTTTCTTTAGAAATCATTTTCAACTAAGCTATTGTAAGTTGATAATAAGTAAAGCAACTTTAAATCACTTCTCATGCTTAGGTATACTCATAACTCAACAATATTTTGTGTTAAAATATCATAACTTCAAAGACTCAAGGTTCGTCAATATTCGTTTTTGAAACTCCAAGTTTCATTTCAAAACACATACTAAGTCATGCTAAAACATTTCGATATAAGCAAGGAAATCTTATATGTCATGTCTATTATCATGCATATTCATGTTTTATCACTTAGAATAACATATTCCATCATCGGGAGCACTATACTTGTGTATGTGCTCGTTCGACGCCTCCGATTGTCTCCAAATACGTAACAGCCACAAAGATGACTATTTTGACCTTCTAACGACTTCAAATTGAAAAACTTAAAGAACAAAAGTTCTAGGTCTATTCGTTCATGTTTCGGATCATCTTGAATCACCTCAATCGGAGTTTGTATGAAAAAGGTATGCCTAATTTACTACAGCAGGTCAAAGTAGTCCACCAGTTACTGATGTCCAGCGCAGCTGCGCCCCAATTGGCCTTGGGGATAGCGCAGCTGCGCCCTGGGAGGTAGAACAGCCCCTCAGGTTCTGTTCTTCATGATTTTACAGACCCCTACCCTTTCCAATTTACATAACATGAGTTATACTCATCCAAATTAGTCTATTTTTGATTCTATGGGCTAACTCATAAAACTACAACATACCAAATACCCAACAATTAACATAAACATTAACTAACCCAAATATTAATCCAAAACTCATATTCATACTTAGTTTTCATGTTTTAAAAAGTTTAGCGAAATCATTCTCTACGAATTCGTTTCTAAACCAAATTGGTTCGTTTAACTTCCGTTGTTTTCGCATTTAACTGTATTAACAGTATCTAGCAATAATTCATGGATTATAACAATCCTTAGCCATAAATTTTGTGACTCAAAAGCAACTATTTCTTGTCATTTCTAAGGAATTGTAAAACTTAGGAAATCAAAAGTATTTATATTAGCATTATTACCTCTTGAATGCTTAGTTTGCTTAATTTCTCCCATCTGAGATTGTTAGACTCCTCTTTGAACCACAAATTCTCAGACTCAATTTCTCAAGGTTTCACAGACATTTCTCAGCAACGTCATTTCAATAACATAACTATCATTTTATAGAGGAGTTGTGGTCTAGTTAAAGGCTTTACACCAAAGGTTGAATCCATAAGGTAAAAGAACTAAACAATAGGTTAACAAAGAGTTATTCAACCACCACTTCCCAGCCATCTTCATAGCCCATCATGACCTATGCATAGCTACTGTTCACATCTTGGAAGTTACACAATGTAGTTATAGGTTCTGTTTAGCCACTGATTTTGGGACAGGGTTAATTCTCAGCAACTAAAGCTTAGTTTGGTTCCTTTAATTCCCAAAATGAAATTTTAATGTATTATTGCTACTATACCAAGTAAGGTTAGGGATTATTTATGTATTCACATCATGTCATCCATGTACATTAGTCCACATAATATTTTAATTGGGCTAATTATAATTTAGTTAGGGTACTCTCAATCATTCTTTTTCATAAAATTTATTATCTCAAATACACTCAATTATTATAATGATAATTATTATCTAATATCTATTAACTTTTTTCCATTCTTTTAAAATACACATTTAATTGATTCACCATGAATCATTGTCACACAAGTCTCATTTATACTTGCTTAACAATTTACACCATTTAAGCTTATAGCCTCATATTATAACTATTCACGTCACATTATGTTATTCTTAACATCTCATCTTATTTTCGTACATGAAGAAATTTTATTGCATTACTTTGTATGCTTCTACAACACATGTAATTGCACATAACAATTAATAATAATAATCATTAGTCCATCACATTACTTCATCATTTCCCACTAATGTAATTTGAACAAATCCTTAGTCCAACATTATGCCACACTAGCATATCCCACAAGCTTACTTTAAGCTCAATACCATATTTTAATATTCCTTTAATATAAAGTTTGTGTGACATACTTTACCTTAATGCTAAATTATTTAGCTTACTTAAATAATTAAACACTTATAATATGTATAACCTTTACACTTATAGTAATTAATATTTACTCTCTTAATTATTTAAATTATACACTATCCGTATAATTATTCGATTGTCCCAAGATAACTTCTTCCATCTTTACATTTAGCCATATCTTAAGTGCTAATATAATCACTTCATCTCTAACCAATATTTATTTATAGATATATTGGTTTTTCTTCTATTATCTATTACTTATTTTCCATTAGCATCATATATTACCATATTATGTAAAAATTAATTAACATAATAATTTCGTTTTCTTCATGTAAAGCACATATATTAATTCACCATTTTACTTGAGTGAATTACCCCTTCCATTCAATTTACTATCTCGCCACTGTCACACAAGGCTTCAATATTCAAATTATATTATTCCATAATATAATTTTCCACTTAATTTAAGTTAACTAATATTTATTCTTGTTTAGTTAATTTCCATAACTAACTCTCATTCAATTCATGATCACTATCTCCATCCCTTCATGGGCACTATCTATATCAAATATGACCAATATGATACCATATTAGACACTAATATACAATTCCTATAGTTCAGATTACACAACTCATCAGATTACACAAACTCATCATGAACTGTCTACAGACCGGCGCGGTCGCGCTGGTCTTATGCTTGAGAGTGGCGCGGTCGCGCCACCTTAAGTTAGGACGCAGACATGTTATGGTTCAACATAAACAGAACTTAACTCGCAAATCCTTTAACATGCTCCCTACATGCTATCACATTATACTAACCAAAATAAATCTCTAATGACTACACCCTTCAATAATTTAGAGATTAAACTTCAAGTTCAACTCTTCTTTCTTTAATCTATACATTTAACCATACCCCAATACTAGTCAATAAATCTCTATCCATCTTCTTTACTTCAAATAACTCGCCTCTTCAATAAACAACAAATATATAATAATAACATATTTATTAAACACAAAAATCACTTATTGCATAGTTTATATTACCCCATGCAACACCATTCCACATACCTCACAACGCATATATATTTTTCTTATTCGAACCCTTCTCATGCCTTAAGAATTTTTATTTATTAAATTCTTATTTAATAATTCTAAAAATTTGGGTTCTTACATCCTCTCCCCCTTATAAGGATTCCGTCCTCGGAATCACCGAAACCTCCTCTACTCGGTCCGTCCTCTGAATCATTGAAACCTCCTCTACTCGGTGCTATTCCGAATATTACATATTCTTTTGAATAATTTTATCCATTCTTTTTTCGAAGTTTTTATTATTATAACTTTCTCAAATGCATTCTACCACTTTTTCCTTTCTAAGGAACATTCTGCTTACTATATTCATCCTTTAGAAGAATAAGAATCTTCCACAATTTTTCAATAATCGGGAAGTAGTATGAAAAATCTTAGATTCCAAATTATGCTGAGGGATCACAAGACCGTGAACTCTTCTCTAACCAGAGTGTTTATCAATCACAAAGACTGAAAACACCCTCCACACGTACACTAGGTGGCCAGCCTATTGTACCACTATGTTGGGCCGCAACGTAGTGTTTTGTAATGATTATATGCGTTACGCTCGGAACCATTGTCCCCAAAAACATGTCCCCTTATAGGGTTGTTCACCTCAGCTTTTCAACATTTGAATCCGCACCAGAGCAATCTGGTTTGGCACAAATACTCAAGAATGATTGAATTCTATAAATATTTTTCAACAGCCGTCTAGCCGAATCAATTAGCTTAGACTTTTATCAACAATTCGGACATCAATCGAAATAATTTAGCCAACTTAATTAACCTTCTTCATAATTTAAAAGAAAACAAAAAATTCTTTTATGACGTCATAATATTGTACCAGATTAGTAGTACGTTGAGGATTCCGCCATTATGTGACTTTGTCATATTACATCATACCATAGTGGGCTGATGATCTTTCGATCACAACCAACACTAGGTTCGACTACATTGATGACTCTATAGTTTACCATTTTCTACACCATATCAAATGATGCATATGGTTAGAAATACATTTTGAAAATTTTCAAATTATTTTTGCTTTAGCCAAAACAATTAGCATAGACATAAGAATAACGGAATTGTTTTTAAACACCATTGGTTCAATCACATGATCCAATGTTTTTCAAAAAAATAGAAGTGCAAACATCAGCACGAAGTCAATAAATTTTAAAAATCTAGCAGAGCTAGAAGATTTAGAAAATCCATGTTTCTCCATCAGCTTCAATCTTTACTCCATTACTTCATTCTATCAATCTCTAACACCATCAATGCTTACTATACCAAAATTTCTTAATTCTTACCCTAAAAGTTTTCTATACTCAGTATAGTTCATCAAACTTACCACGCTTTAGAAGTTCAGGAACTTGCCACAATCATATGAGTTTAAGAACTTATCATAGTCAGACCATAGGTGTCCATTCGCTGAGGAGTTCAAAACATACCATATGATTATGAGTCACGAACTTACCATATGCATGAGTTTTAAGAATTCGCACCTAATCTTAATATTCTCTATCTTAATCTCAATAGTCTCTATTTATCAAATATGATATAAGAAAATAATCACCTTCTCACCATAAGCATATCGATAGTGCGACACCGACATTCCATTGATTATCATTGTGAGGAACCGAGCGCAAGCACAAAGCCTCTGCCCATACAAAGGTTTGTACAACTCAGCTCTCACATGAGTCCTCAACTGAAATCCCACTTAACTCTAACTCACTCTTGACTTGCTCTTTGCTCGATACAAATTTTTCGTATATTATCATTTACAACTCCTCATGAGTTCATCTCGTACCATTTCATAGTACCTTCTCTTATAGCATCAAGCTATAGCCACTTAGTCGTTACAGACTATTTATCATTTCATAGCTCAATCTGATCACGTCATGATCATCGGTTTACCTTAGGGTTCTTTCCCATTATCAACTAAACTTCATTCGAGTTCATTCCTATTATCTTTGTACATCTTCATCTTATAGACATCATCTTAATATTTTTATTACCGAAGTTAGGAAACTCCTGAATTCTCATTCTCCTAGATATTTCAAGATTCTTCTTTGAATCTTCGCTTATATATATTTTAATCTTTATCTTTCTCTCTCTCAGGTTATAGCCTAAGGTACTCTTACCTAAAGTTTATAACCTACAGCTCTGATACCAACCTGTGACGCCCCCAAATCCGTGTCCGTTCTATTATCTCGGATCCGGTGCAGTCACGCTACTACTAGTCAAATATTTACATCATTTATTCATAACTTAAAGAATAAAACTTCACTTTATTACAATTTAGAATATAAATTCTTTCCATTTCCAAGATCTGTATAATGACCTCGAACTTTAATGAGTTCCGATCTTGGTCATTTACCATTCATGTCTTACATCATATTCGATGTTATAAAAATATGGAATAATTTAAACTTTTTCAATCCTCTTTGAAAATAATCTTTTATTGATTTAATAACCTTGAATCAATTACATATCCTTGAATCAAACTATATTATGATTCACTTAATTCAAATTACTGTATAAATTTTTACATCTCAACTCGATATCCTCTATGTATTACTAATATATCTATACAACACAACATTAGCAATCATTGTAACCACTATCATGTACATCTCCTAGAACCTTAAACATGGTTCAAAACAATAACTTCAACAAAATAATAATCTCCTTGCGATACTATTGAACTTTATCAATCAAGTAGCACGTAACTTTACCGTGAGTCCTTAACCTGCAAAAGTGGTTATTTGCAAGAGTGAGCTCGACAGCTCAGCAATTCTAACAGTTTTTATGCATCACATAGCATATAACATCATACTCAGTTCATGCATTTATAATCAATTTATATTTACTAAGTATGTTACTTCTCACATAACAAGCATATCATCAAATATCAACTTTCAATCTCATACAAATCTCATATACAGTTCATATATAAGTTCACATCATTATAGCATAATATAATTCAACTAACAATTATTGAATTCATATATCAAATAAGAACTGAAAGACTTGTCTGATTCGTATTTTAACAACTACGACTTAACTACTTAAAGCTTATCTGCACTTCGTGTATTCCTACAAAGATATATAATCATGGATCCATATCCATTAGTCATATATATTTCATACATTCTTAATATAATAATAATGTTACATTATTTCCTAACTAGGTTTGTAAAACCTATATTTCACTTTCTCATCATACTCTTAGAATAGCTTGGTATGTATAGGTATACCTTAACCACTCGTACTTGACATCAACATTCATATATATCTATCACACACTTGACTCGCTATGTGTTCGTTACACATTTAAAACTCATAGATGTATGATTTACATAGTTCTTGCATTTTGCAAACCTAAATAAAATTTAACAACTCTGTGTTTTATATAACCATTACATGTTTATATACTTAAAATATCAATTACGTCAAGTTTTATAACTTAAGACATTCGTACACACATATTTTATGGTCCTGGTTACCATTAAAATTGTTTGGCAGCACTGTCCTGCAGCGCAGCTGCGCTGTAGTTTGGCCTAGGATGGGCGCAACTGCGCCGTCCCCTGGCCAGACCAGATTTAGGCTTTTTATTATCCATTATAAATTCTAGCATAACACGTATTCTAATACGTATTGTAAACATACCTCAACTAGGTTGTGATCTATTTTTAAGTTCATATTCAATCTACTTAGCTCCATAATGATTTATTTCAATCAATAAGTCCTAACAACTTTCTTTGACAAGATTCGATATTATGAGCTTTTAAACCATATATTGGTTCTAATAAGCTTCTAATAGCATGCTTCTCATAGCTCATTATTTGAAAATGTATTTTAAACTACACTTGAAAGGTCCAATTCATGCTTAGCTAGATGATAAATATATTCGTCATGTCTAGAGGCATAAGGCGTTCAAGTTCACTTTTAAAAGTAATTCTAGGGCAAGCTAAAGCAACTAAGTGCAACTTTTAATCTCATTTCATAGCTAACTAAGCCATGTATGTATGCTATCACGTTTAGAACTTTAAGTACATAAGTTACTTTAAGTTCGTTCTCAAAGTTTCAAGTTTTCTTTAGAAATCATTTTCAACTAAGATATTGTAAGTTGATAATAAGTAAAGCAACTTTAAATCATTTCTCATGCTTAGGTATACTCATAACTCAACAATATGTATGTGTTAAAATATCATAACTTCAAAGACTCAAGGTTCGTCAATATTCGTTTTCGAAACTCCAAGTTTCTTTTCAAAACACATACTAAGTCATGCTAAAACATTCCATTATAAGCAAGGAAATCTTATATGTCATGTCTATTATCATGCATATTCATTTTTTATCACTTAGAATAACATATTCCATCATCGGGAGCACTATACTTGCGTATGTGCTCTTTCGACGCCCTCTGATTGTCTCAAAATACATAACAGCCACAAAGATGACTGTTTTGACCCATTCTAACGACTTCAAATTGAAAAACTTAAAGAACAAAAGTTATAGGTCTATTCGTTCTCGTTCCGGATCATCTTGAATCACCTAAATCGGAGTTCGTATGAAAATGTTATGCCTAATTTACCACAGTAGGTCAAAGCAGTCCACCAGTTACTGATGCCCGGCACAGCTGCGCCCCAATTGACCTTGGGGGCAGCGCAGCTGCACCCTAGGAATTAGAACAGCACCTCAGGTTCTGTTCTTCATGATTTTACAGACCCCTACCCCTTTCGATTTTCATAACATGAGTTATACTCATCCAAATTAGTCCGTTTTCGATTCTATAGGTTTATAACTCATAAAACTATAACATACCAAATACCCAACAATTAACATAAACATTAACTAACCCAAATATTAATCCAAAACTCATATTCATACTCAGTTTTCATGTTTTGAAAAGTTTAGCGAAATCATTCACTACGAATTCGTTTCTAAACCAAATTGGTTCGTTTAACTTCCGTTGTTTTTGCATTTAACTGTATTAACAGTATCTAGCAATAATTCATGGATTATAACAATCCTTAGCCATAAATTTTGTGACTCAAAAGCAACTATTTCTTGTCATTTCTAAAGAATTGTAAAACTTAGGAAATCAAAAGTATATATGTTAGCAATATTACCTCTTGAATGCTTAGTTTGTTTAATTTCTCCCTTCTGAGATTGCTAGACTCCTCTTTGAACCACAAATTCTCATACTCAATTTCTCAAGGTTTCACAGACATTTCTCAGCAACGTGATTTTAATAACATAACTGTCATTTTATAGAGGAGTTGTGGTCTAGTTAAAGGCTTTACACCAAAGGTTGAATCCATAAGGTAGAAGAAGTAAACAATGGTTAACAAAGAGTTGTTCAACCACCACTTCCCAGCCATCTTCATAGCCCATCATGACCTATGCATAGCTACTATTCACAGCTTGGAAGTTACGCAATGTAGTTATAGGTTCTGTTTAGCCACTGATTTTGGGACAGGGTTAATTCTCAGCAACTAAAGCTTAGTTTGGTTCCTTTAATTCCCATAATGAAATTTTAATGTGTTATTGCTACTATACCAAGTAAGGTTAGGGATTATTTATGTATTCACATCATGTCATCCATGTACATTAGTCAACATAATATTTTAATTGGGTTAATTATAATTTAGTTGGGTACTCTCAATCATTCTTTTTCATAAAATTTATTATCTCAAATACACTCAATTATTATAATGATAATTATTATCAAATATCTATGAACTTTTTTCCATTCTTTTAAAATACACATTTAATTGATTCACCATGACTCATTGTCACACAAGTCTCATTTATACTTGATTAACAATTTACACCATTTAAGCTTATAGCCTCATATTATAACTATTCACGTCACATTATGTTATTCTTAACATCTCATCTTATTTTCATACATGAAGAAATTTTATTGCATTACTTTGTATGCTCCTACAACACATGTAATTGCACATAACAATTAATAATAATAATCATTAGTCCATCACATTACTTCATCATTTCCCACTAATGTAATTTGAACAAATCCTTAGTCCAACATTATGCCACACTAGCATATCCCACAAGCTTACTTTAAGCTCAATACCATATTTTAATATTCCTTTAATATAAAGTTTGTGTGACATACTTTACCTTAATGCTAAATTATTTAGCTTACTTAAATAATTATACACTTATAATATGTATAACCTTTACACTTATAGTAATTAATATTTACTCTCTTATTTATTTAAATTATACACTATTCGTATAATTATTCGATTGTCCCAAGACAACTTCTTCCATCTTTACATTTAGCCATATCTTAAGTGCTAATATAATCCCTTCATCTCTAACCAATATTTATTTATAGATGTATTGGTTTTTCTTCTATTATCTATTACTTATTTTCCATTAGCATCTTTCATATATTACCATATTATGTAAAAATTAATTAACATAATAATTTTATTCTCTTCATGTAAAGCACATATATTAATTCACCATTTTACTTGAGTGAATTACCCCTTCCATTCAATTTACTATCACGCCACTGTCACACAAGGCTTCAATATTCAAATTATATTATTCCATAATATAATTTTCCACTTAATTTAAGTTAACTAATATTTATTCATGTTTAGTTAATTTTCATAACTAACTCTCATTCAATTCATGATCACTATCTCCATCCCTTCATGCGCACTATCTATATCAAATATGACCAATATGATACCATATTAGCCACTAATATACAATTCCTATAGTTCAGATTACACAACTCATCAGATTACACAAACTCATCATGAACTGTCTACAGACCGGCGCGGTCGCGCTGGTCTTAGGCTTGAGAGTGGCGCGGTCGCGCCACCTTAAGTTAGGACGCAGACATGTTATGCTTCACCAGAAACAGAACTTAACTCGCAAATCCTTTAACATGTTCCCTACATGCTATCACATTATACTAACCAAAATAAATCTCTAATGACTACACCCTTCAATAATTTAGAGATTAAACTTCAAGTTCAACTCTTCTTTCTTTAATCTATACATTTAACCATACCCCAATACTAGTTAATAAATCTCAATCCATCTTCTTTACTTCAAATAACTCGCCTCTTCAATAAACAACAAATATATAATAATAACATATTTATTAAACACAGAAATCACTTATTGCATAGTTTATATTACCCCATGCAACACCATTCCACATACCTCACAATGCATATATATATTTTCTTATTCGAACCCTTCTAATGCCTTAAGAATTTTTATTTATTAAATTCTTATTTTAATAATTCTAAAAATTCGGGTTCTTACACTATATAGTAAGATTAATTGCATTATAATAATGTTTATGTGACAATGAATTTGTGGGTAAACATTCATGTATACCGTATTAACATGTAGTAACATCAATAATCAATTGTGATTTGATAATGATTTCATTAAGTTATTGTGACGGGCCCAAATCCGAGTACTTGAAACCCGAACTTTGTACTACACGATATTATTTCTTTGAGCAGAATAATATAATTTACAAACTTAATATTCATATTAGAGTTGTCTAATCTCAGGTACACGACCTTTAAAGTATTTCATTACATGATAGATGATAAATATTATCGTCTTAATAAAGTCTAACTATTACACAAGATACAATAAACTTATTCCATCAGCTTTCCTTTCCCTTTGTTTTTGCCAGAGCCTTCTGGTTGATCACGCTTAGCTGAAAATATTTAATTTAAAGTAAGAATGAGCATTTAATTGCTCAGCAAGTAATAGCAGTTAATAAACATTAGCTGAAAGAAGTAAATATTTTCTTTGAGGACTACTTCTACAACGAATCAACAGTTAGTGAAGTAATTTGAAACAATTCTTAATAACATATCAAATCGTTTAAAATTTTGAAACGACGTAGTGACTATAAATGCTGAGCGATCAATAGATCATGAACTTTTATTTTTCATTTTTGAAAAGGTTTAAACAGAAATTCATCTGCAAACCGCTCTAGTCTTACGGACATGCAGGGTGATCAGCCCCGTTATGTCCTATATTGATCAATAGTATCTGTTTGAAAGATAATTCGTTCACTCTATTCGCCTTGGGCACAAAAATAATTTCCCCATTACGGGTTGTTCATACTCAGTCTGAAGTCCTAACTAAACAATTCAGTTGGACGACCTTATCATAGACAATACTATTTAACAATACAATTTACAATATGTCTAACTGAGTCAAATAGCTTAGACAATCTTTAAACCGTAAACACCTACCGAAGTTTTAATAGGATGTAACAGGATTTGTCATATCAAAGAATTTCAAGTTCAAGCGTTCTTACATGTGTACAACAGTTCACACAAGTGAGGACACTTGTATAATAAAAGACAACAATGAGATATTAATAAATAATAATGGAATTGAATAAAATTTCAAATATAAGAATAATTTCATAAATGAATCATGGATATCATTACGGGTATGAGTAATTAACAATAATTATTCATGAACATGGTTTTAGCTTACTGGGATCCATCAATTAAAATAAATGTGAGGAGTAGAGATACTTGATCGATATAACATTTGAGTAAAGTTAGAGAACTTGCTTACACAAAGAACCATTGAATAAAGTAAATGTAAAAGTTAGAATACTTGCACAATAAAAGTTAAGTTAAGAAATTCGCTTACTAGGATCCATTGCATAAAGTAAATGCAAAGGTTAAAATGCTTGCTCAATAAAAGAGAATAGTTCAGATACTTGCCTTGATCGCTATTTACTGGTACGTAGTATAGCGTAAGCTTTTATACAAAGACCTATCATTAATTAGATTTATTCTTGCCATCAGTATATATCACATTAGATTTTATAATACTATTACTTTATAAGTAAATTATCTAACATGTAATCACATAATCAAATATTGAGTAACACATTAACACTTACTCGTTCATTTATAAGTTCTTATTCATAAACTAGTAAACTATAAAACCAATCCAGCAAACTGCATTGCCAATCCAACAACTTGGATTACCAATCCAGCAACCTGGATTGACCAAACCTATTAATCCAGTAACCTGGATTATCCAAATAGACCAATCCAGCATCCTGGATTATCCAACGTAACAATCCAGCATCCTCGTGGCTAATCCAGCAAACTAGATAGCAATCCAGTAAACTAGATTCCAATCAAACAAACTTGATTCACATCAAAATTCTAAATCATATTATTATTTTTTTATCTTTTGTCCAAACATATATACATATATTCCATACATAAAAATAATATTTCTGAAATTTTTTAATTTCCTTTAATATTTTTCAAAAATCCGTTTCTAGTTAATTCTTAAGAAATTTGCTACCTCACGCTTAACACCAGAAATTTGCTACCTCACGCTTAACTGCCCTTGGAATTTCCAGAAAGATTGCTTTTTTCAACTTTTTAGATTTTACGTCCTTTGCTAATTTCAGTCCACACGAAAATTTACATGGAATTTTTCAGTAATTCCACTTGGATCTGTTAGAAGACTTATAGATCTGACTCTAGAAATTGACCACACTAAAAATTCAAAATACAGTAAGAGATATGGTCGTTTGAATTTCACGTTGCGTTTTCTCAAAATCTAATTTTCCAGTTTTTGTGATTTCTAAGAAAACATCCACAATCTCTTGATTAATCAAACATTAAACATCATAAACTCTCATAATACATACTAATACCTCTAATACTCATGGATATACCATGATCCATGATCTAATACATCAAACAATTACCAATCATAAGATAAACACGATAAATACTAAGAAAATTAAGTTTTCTTACTTTTTAAAATATAGTTTTCTTTTTCTTGCTTTTGGTCTAACTTTTGATAATCAAAAGTGATAAATCTAAACATATAACACTTATATACATATAGATCTAAGATTTTGGAGTTTTAAAATCATAGATCCAAGTTTTAATTAAAAATAATTAAAATAAAATTACATAATCTAGTTTAGGGTATACCTTTGCATGATTTCCTTTCTTCTTCTTTCTAGAATTTGTTTATGGAACTATGAACTCACCAAACTCTCTCTCTCCCTATAGCTGATCCGAAACTCTTTCCCTATCTCTATCCTGGTTTTCTTTTGTGTGAGCTAATAAGTGATGAGAGAGAATGAAATGGGTTTTGTTAGCAAAATAAGATAGGAAAGAGAAATGAAATGATTTGGAGTGTGTTAGTAATTGATATAGATATAACATGTATATCTATCCAAAATCTCCAACATATCTTGCTTCTTCTCTCTCTTATTTACTAGATGGTTGCTTGCACACTTGGTTAAAGATGTTGGCTATATAAAAGAATGACACATGTTAAGGGTTGTTGAGAGTTAGTGAGGAAGTTGGTAAAAAACAATCATCACATTCCTTTCCCTTTCTCTCCTATACATGTGCCGCCCATGTGGCCCTTCTTTTCCCAAATTTTGATTTGTTTTTATTGCAATATTAAATTAATTCAATGACCAATAAGTCCTTCCTCAATTAGCTAAAAGCTTGTGCTTTAAATAATTTCTTTTGGGCTTTTTAAATAATTATTTGGGCCATGTAATTTAGGTTAGGTCCAATTAATTTTTTTTATCTTATCCTAATCATTTAATTAGGTTTTCATTACACACCTTTGTAAATAAATTCCTTACTTAAATATCTTTAATTTCATAACCCAATTAGACTTGCTTTACTTTTGTTATAAAATAACTTATTTGAGATGTTTAAAATAGATCTCTTAGGTTATTTAATTACCCTACATAATATATGTATTAGGTTGTATAACTTTATATACAATATAAATATATACACATTATATAAGGTATATTTATGTAATCAATTACATAACCCACATAAGTCATCACACATTCTAATAATTTATTAACTTAATGGCTATAATTGGATACTACGTTATGACCACTCACATAAACACTATATATAATTCATATCAATAATTAATCACGTAACCTTAATCACATAATGTACATACATACATTCAAATATAAATATAATCAATTCTTATATTACATATTCGGATTTCCTTAAGAAAATAAATTCTTATTATCCATAATATAAATATACTTTCCTTTTAAATACCATTATACAATAATTGTATAAATTATGAAATTCCATAACATATATCGAAATTTAGGATTTTGATCTATAATCACACTTTACATCATATGCCATTGTTAATTAAGTTAAAATAATTAACTTAACTAATCTTGATAAATTCATATAATAAAATAATAATTATTACAATAATTCTAAGAATTACTTCATATATTAATTAAATAATATAGTAATCATATTTTAAAGAAAAATAAATAATAAAATATTTTTACTATCAAAATTAATTTATTATAAAAATATAATTTATAATAATCAACTATTACTATATCGAAAAATTTATTTAAAATTATTCATGTAATAAATAAATATGAATTTATCACATATATACATATTCTTTACCTTGCACATATTCCCACATATTATTTTTGATAAAAATAATATATATTAAAAAAAATTATACGCAAAATTTCTTATTTACTTATATATAAATATTGGGTTATTACATTCACCATCCCATATAAGGATTCCATCCCTAGAATCACCGTTTCAAAACCTATACCTACAAGGGTATATAACATACACATTCATTGCAGTAGATCTCGATTTGATTCGATCGAACTAATCTTTAACTTATCCAGCATAAAGCTTATCTATCTATTTAAACGGAATCTGATTTCTAAAAGAACTCAAATTCCTCCTTCAAAATTTCTTAATAAAATGATTTACTGTATATAAGAAAATCATATATACAAAAAATAAAAATGTATTCAAACAATACCTGGAATTCCATCCCCGACTGCTACCGTATCTTGAACCGTCATATTGAAGGTCCTCGCAGTTGGTTTGTTTGTCGGAGTTGGATACTTGATCGCCAGCTTTCCACTGCCTTTCCCAGCATTCACAATTCCCCCACCAGGACTTCTTTTTGGACAATCCCTTACCATATGATCGGTTGATCTGTAGATGAAACAACCACTATTCTTTCTTAGATTGGGGCAATTAGGAGAGATGTGTCACTCCTACCCGCACTTGTAGCACACAAACTTTCCCTTGAGACACTCACCTGAGTGACTCTTCCCACTATTTCCACATGGTTCCATCTTTTTCCTTATTCCTCCCTGACTATTACCAGTGTTTCCAAAACTTGTCCACTTTCTTTTCCCACTTGCACTTCCACCTTAACTTTTCCTTTGACTTTACACTTATTCTTCTTTTCCTTATTATAGAGGCTCATGGCCTCACTTCCTCCTTCAGCAATGATAGCCTTTTCCAATAACAGTTCCAAACGAATTAATCTGTAGCACTTCAACCTTGTTGTAAATCCAGGGCTTTATACCATATTCGAATCTTCGTGTCCTTCCTTGCTTCAGTGTTCACTTGTTGTGGAGTGAACCTAGCTAATTCGTTAAACTTTGCAGCGTATTCTGAGACGGTCATATTTTCTTATTTCAATTCCAAAAATTTAACTTCCATCCTGTCCTGCATACTGGACGAGAAGTAATTTTCGTTACACAGTTCTTTGAACCTTGTCCATGTTACCACTTCTGCTCCGGCTCGAGTTAGATTAGCCTCCCACCAGAAGTTCGCTTCCACTTTCAGCATGTAGGTAGCAAAAGCTGTCTATTGCACCTCCGCTACCCTAGCAACAACAAACGCTTTTTTTATTTCCTTTACCCAAGTTTGGGCTTCTATAGGGTCAGTCGTTCCTTTGAATTCAGGCGGTCCTACCTTGAAGTCTTTGAAGTTCGCCAATTAATTATCTGGCCGATTTCTTCTTGCTGCCGGTGCTGGATCACGCATTGCTTGTGCCAACATATTCGTAAAATTTTGCATTGGATCTGCTTGTCCTTCTGCGTTGTTTACAGATTCTTCTGCCCTTTGGTTTTGAGTTTGACGTCTTGGCGGCATTATTTGGTTAAACAAAACCTTAAAATTATTATCTTATCATTCGTATACCATTATTAATGGTATCATAGAAAATAGAATATAAAATTCTAAATTTAAACCAATTCAGCTTGTTGGAATTCCAAATTCAGCTTGCCGAATTAACAAATTGTCATTTAATCAACATACTATCTTGACATATAATATTATCATAACATTTATATTCATACTCAAATAGTACATAGTACTTTTCATTACACCATACAGACTGCCATAGTCACTTACTATCCCTTAGTGACAACAAAAGTCAAAATTCATCATGATACTTATGCAAAAGTAATACATTTCACACCTATATATACTATATATAATCCTATTTTAGTTATCCTATTCATTTCCTACGCCTTCCCTAGATCCTGAACAAGCCTTTGCCTGATGACCTATAAACCCACATACAAAACATACGCATTGCTTCGGATCAGGGCAAAGAGATGAGTTATGTCCTTCACTGTCAACAATTATAGCATACATTTTGTCCTTTCATGCATACGCCTTCATGTTTTCGATTACAGTTCGCACACGTTCCCACTTTCTTGAAGTTCCCATTGTTTAAAATTAGAATTTCCTAAATCATGGTCAATCATTTTTCTTTTCCTTTTCTAGCTTGGAGCTGCACACGATTTGCTGCATTTGGCTCCCATCTGTTCAATTTGAACCTTCAACTTATCTTGTTCTTCCATTGTTTCGATTAAAGCCTTTTGCAATTGACTATTTAGTAACTTTTCTATTTCCCATAGCCTTTCCAAAGAAGAAACCTTATTCTTCAAATTCTGCACTTCTATTGATGCATTGATCAGCTCCAACTTCAGTGTCTGAATCACTATCTATCAATAACACCGTTTCTGGTTCTGGTTCTATACTTTCCAAAATGAAGACTTCATCTTAGTTGCTTTTAGGCGGAGTGATTTGCTCCTTCTTTATGACATGAGAGTCTTCTAATCCTTTTCTTCTTGACATCTATACACAAATTGTCTTGATTAGCACATATTATATATTATATACACACAACACATAATAGTTTATATAAGTTACTTTTATTTCATTTTACAATGAATTTCCTTAATTCATCTCCTTTAAACTTTATTTGAGTTATTTAATTTTCAACGCTTCTATCTAGCTTAAGGTTATAGCCTAATGTATCTCCCACCTAAGGTTTCTAACATAAAGCTTTGATACCAACCTGTGACGCCCCCAAATACGAGTACTTGAAACCCGAACTTGGTGCTACACGATATCATTTCTTTGAGCGGAATAATATAATTTACAAACTTAATATTAATATCAGAGTTGTCCAATCCCAAGTACACGACCTTTAAAGTATTTCATTACATGATAGATGAAAAATATTATCGTCTTAATAAAGTCTAACTATTACACAAGATACCATAAACTTATTCCATCAGATTTCCTTTCCCTTTGTTTTTGCCAAAGCCTTCTAGTTTATCACGCTTAGCTGAAATCATTTAATTTAAAGCAAGAATGAGCATTCAATTTCTCAGCAAGTAATAGCAGTTAATAAACATTAGCTGAAAGAAGTAAATATTTTCTTTGAGGACTACTTCTACAACGAATCAACAGTCGTGAAGTCATTTGAAACAATTCTTAATAACATATCAAATCGTTTAAAATTTTGAAACGACGTAATGACTATAAATGCTGAGCGATCAATAGACCATGAACTTATATTATTCATTTTCAAAAATGTTTAAACAGAAATTCATCTGCAAACCGCTCTAGTCTTACGGACATGTAGGGTGATCAGCCCCGTTATGTCCTATATTGATCAATACTATCTGTTTGAACGATAATTCGTTCACTCTGTTCGTCTTGGGCACCAAAACAATTTTCCCATTACGGGTTGTTCATACTCAGTCTGGAGTACTAACTAAACAATTCAGTTGGACGACCTTATCATAGACAATACTATTCAACAGTACAATTTACAATGTGTCTAGCCGAGTCAAATAGCTTAGACAATCTTTAAACCGTAAACACCTACCGAAGTTTTAATAGGATGTAGCAGGATTTGTCATATCAAAGAATTCACGTTCAAGTATTCTTACATGGGTACAACAGTTCACACAAGTGAGGACACTTGAATAAAAGACAATAATGAGATATTAATAAATAATAATGGAATTGAATAAAATTTCAAAGATAAGAATAATTTCATAAATGAATCATGGATATCATTACGGATATGAGTAATTGACAATAATTATTTATGAATATACTTTTAGCTTACTGGGCTCCATCGCATAAAATAAATGCGAGGAGTAGAGATACTTGATCGATATAACATTTGAGTAAAGTTAGAGAACTCGCTTACATAAAGAACCATTGCATAAAGTAAATGCAAAGGTTAGAATACTTGCACAATAAAAGTGGAGTTAAGAAATTCGCTTGCTAGGATCCATTGCATAAAGTAAATGCAAAGGTTAAGATGATTGTTCAATAAAAGAGAATAGTTCAGATACTTGCCTTGATCGCTATTTACTGCTACGTAGTATAGCTTAAGCTTTTATACAAAGACCTATCATTAATAAGATTTATTCTTGACATCAGTATATCACATTATACATTATAATACTATTACTTTATAAGTAAATTATATAACATGTAATCACATAATCAAACATTGAGTAACACCTTAACACTTACTCGTTCATTTATAAGTTTTTATTCATAAACTATATAACCAATCCAGCAAACTGCATTGTCAATCCAACAACTTGGATTACCAATCCAACAACCTGGATTGACCAAACCTATTAATCCAGTAACCTGGATTATCCAAATAGACCAATCCAGCATCCTGGATTATCTAACGTAACAATCCAGCATCCTCGTGGCTAATCCAGCAAACCAGATTGCAATCCAGTAAACTAGATTCCAATCCAACAAACTGGATTTGCATCAAAATACCAAATCATATTATTATTTTTTTATCTTTTGTCCAAACATATATACATATATTCCATATATAAAAATAATTTTTCTAAAATTTTTCAATTTCTTTTAATATTTTTCAAAAATCTATTTCTAGTTAATTTCTTAAAAAATTTGCTACCTCACGCTTAACTCTAGAAATTCCCAACTCTCGGAGGGTTCTTACACATGTTAACGTGAGCCTCCATGTTAAATTTCATGGCCATCGGAGTTATACAGCTCCGGTTATAGCAATTTTTGTCGAAAAAATACAAATATTAAAATAGTCATAACTTGCTCAATTTAAATCGGAATGAGCTCATTTTTGGGCACAACCTACTTTATCTTATATATTTTAATATCCTAATAGAATGAAATTTATTTCATAATTTAATGGACGAAACTGCCCTTGGAATTTCTAGACAGATTACTTTTTTTGACTTTTCAGATTTTACGTCCTTTGCTAATTTCAGTCCACACGAAAATCTACACGGAATTTTTCAGTGATTCCACTTAGATCTGTTAAAAGACTCATAGATCTAACTCCAGAAATTGACCACATTCAAAAATAGAAAATACACTAAGAGATATGGTCGTTTGAATTTCACGTTGCATTTTCTCAAAATCTAATTTTCTAGTTTTTGTGATTTCTAAGAAAACATCCATAATTTATTGATTAATCAAACATTAAACATCATAAACCCTCATAATACTTACTAATACCTCTAATACTCATGGATCTACCATGATCCATGATATAATACATCAAACAATTATCAATCATAAGATAAACGCTATAAAGGCTAAGAAAATTAAGTTTTCTTACTTTTTAAAACATAGTTTTCTTTTTCTTGCTTTTGATCTAACTTTTGATCATCAAAAGTGATAGATCTAAATATATAATACTTATATACATATAGATCTATGATTTTGGAGTTTTGAAATTATAAATCCAAGTTTTAATTAAAAATAATTAAAATAAAATTACATAATCTAATTTAGGGTATACCTTTGCTTGATTTCCTTTCATTCTTCTTTCTATAATTTGTTTATGGAACTATGAACTCACCAAACTCTCTCTCTCTATCCCTATGGCTGATCCGAAACTCTCTCCCTCTCTATCTTGGTTTTCTTTTGTGTGAGCTAATAAGTGATGAGAGAGAATGAAATGGGTTTTGTTAGCAAAATAAGATAGGAAAGAGAAATGAAATAATTTGGAGTGTGTTAGTAATTAGATATAGATATAACATGTATATCTATCCAAAATCTCCCACATATCTTGCCTCCTTCTCTCTCTTATTTACTAGATAGTTGCTTGCACACTTGGTTAAGGATGTTGGCTATATAAGAGAATGACACATGTTAAGTGTTGTTGAGAGTTAGTAAGGAGTTGGTAAAATACAATCATCACATTCCTTCCCCTTTCTCTCCTCTACATGTGCCGCCCATGTGGCTCTTCTTTTCCCAAATTTTGATTTGTTTTTATTGCAATATTAAATTAATAAAATGACCAATAAGTCCTTCCTCAATTAGCTAAAAGTTTAGGGCTTTAAATAATTACTTTTGGGCTTTCTAAACAATTATTTGGACCATGTAATTTAGGTTATGTCCAATTAATTTTTTTTATCTTATCCTAATCATTTAATTAGGTTTCCATTACACACCTTTATAAATAAAATTCTTACTCAAATATCTTTAATTTTATAACACAATTAGACTTGTTTTACTTAGGTTATAAAATCTCTTATTTGAGATGTATAAAATAGATCTATTAGGTTATTAAATTACCCTACATAATATATGTATTAGGTTGCATAACTTTATATACAAAATAAATATATACACATATATAAGGTATATTTATGTAATCAATTACACAAACCACATAAGTCATCACACATTCTAAAAATTTATTAACTTAATAGCTATAATTGGCTACTAAGTTATGACCACTCACATAAACACTATATATAATTCATATCAATAATTAATCACTTAACCTTAATCACATAATGTACATACATACATTCAAATATAAATATAATCAATTCTTATATTACATATTCGAATTTCTTTAAGAAAATAAATTCTTATTATCCATAATATAAATATATTTTCCTTTTAAATACTATTATACAATAATTGTATAAATCATGAAATTCCATAACATATATCAAAATTTAGGATTTTGATCTATAATTACACTTTACATCATATACCATTCTTAGTTAAGTTAAAATAATTAACTTAACTAATCTTGATAAATTCATATAATAAAATAATAATTATTTCAATAATTCTAAGAATTACTTCATATATTATTTAAATAATAAATTAATCATATTTTCATGCAAAATAAATAATAAAATATTTTTACTATCAAAATTAATTTATTATAAAAATATAATTTATAATAATCAACCATTCCTTTATCGAAAATTTATTTAAACTTATTCATGCAATAAATAAATATATATTTATCACACACATATATATATATATATATATATATTCTTTACCTTGCACATATTCCCACATATTATTTTTTATAAAAATAATATATATTAAAAAAAAATACGCAAAATTTCTTATTTACTTATATAAAAATATTGGGTTATTACATTCACCATCCCTTATAAGGATTCCGTCCCCGGAATCACCGTTTCAAAACATATACCTACAAGGGTATATAACATACACATTCATTGCAAGTAGATCTCGATCTGATTCGATCGAACTGATCACTAACTTATTCAGCATAAAGCTTATCTATTTGTTTAAACGGAATCTGATTTCTAAAAGAACTCAAATTCCACATTCAAAATTTCTTAATAAAACGATTTACTATATATAAGAAAATCATATATACGAAAAATAAAAATGTATTCGAACAATACCTGGAATTCCATCCCTGGCTGCTACCGTATCTTGAACCGTCATATTGAAGGTCTTCACAATTGGTTTGTTTGTCGGAGTTGGATACGTGATCGCCAGCTTTCTGCTTTTCCCAGCATTCACAATTCCCCCACCATCACTTCTTTTTGGATAATCCCTTGCCATATGATAGGTTGATCCGCAGATG
Organism: Panax stipuleanatus; assembly: GCA_020205555.1. Classification (NCBI taxonomy): domain Eukaryota; kingdom Viridiplantae; phylum Streptophyta; class Magnoliopsida; order Apiales; family Araliaceae; genus Panax; species Panax stipuleanatus. The sequence goes on along the minus strand of JAINUT010002301.1, from coordinate 118,316 downwards.
AAACAACCACTATTCTTTTTTGGATTGGGCCAATTAGGAAAGATGTGTCCCTCCTGCCCACACTTGTAGCACACAAACTTTCCCTTGAGACAATCACATGAGTGACTCTTCCCACAGTTTCCACATGGTTCCATCTTTTTTCTTATTCCTCCCTGACTATTACCAGTGTTTCCAAAACTTGCCCACTTTCTTTTCCCACTCGCACTTCCACTGTTTCCTTCCATCCTTAACTTTTCCTTCGACTTTATCCTTATTCTTCTTTTCCTTATTATAGAGGCTCATGGCCTCACTTCCTCCTTCAGCAATGATATCCTTTCCAATAACGTTCCAAATGAATTAATCTGCAGCACTGCAACCTTGTTGTAAATCCAGGGCTTTAAACCATGTTCAAATCTCTGTGCCTTACTTGCTTCAGTGTTCACTTGTTGTGGAGCGAACCTAGCTAATTCGTTAAACTTTGCAGCGTATTCTGAGACAGTCATATTTTCTTATTTTAATTCCAAAAATTTAACTTACATCATGTCCTACATACTGGACGAGAAGTAATTTTCGTTAAACAGTTCTTTGAACCTTGTCCATGTTACCACTACTGCTCCGGCTCGAGTTTGATTAGCCTCCCACAAGAAGTTCGCTTCCCCTTTCGGCATGTAGGTAGCAAAAGCTATCTTTTTCTCCTCCGCTACCCTAGCAACAACAAACGCTTTTTCTATTTCCTTTACCCAAGTTTGGGCTTCTATAGGGTCAGTCGTTCCTTTGAATTCAGGCGGTCCTACTGCCTTGAAGTCTTTGAAGTTCGTTAATTGATTATCTGGCCGATTTCTTCTTGCTGCCGGTGCTGGATTACGCATTGCTTGTGCCAACATATTCACAAAATTTTTCATTGGATCTGCTTGTCCTTCTACGTTGTTTAAAGATTCTTCTACCCTTTGGTTTCGAGTTTGACGTCTTGGCGGCATTATCTGGTTAAACAAAATCTTAAAATTATTATCTTATCATTCATATACCATTATTAATGGTATCATAGAAAATAGAATATAAAATTTTAAATTTAGACCAATTCAGCTTGCTGGATTCCCAAATTCAGCTTGCTGAATTAAAAAATTATCCTTTAATCAACATACTATCTTGACATATAATAATATCATAACATTTATATTCATATTCAAACAGTACATAGTACTTTTCATTACACCATACAGACTGCCATAGTAATTTACTGTAATAGACGAAAATTTTTATGTATGATTCTGGGGACAGAATCCTTTTAAGGAGGGAAGATTGCAACGATTGAGATTTTAATATTTAATTTTAAATATTTATTGAGTTAGATAAATATTTTATGTGATTTATTAATTGAGTTAAATAAATAAATTATGTGATTTATGGAGTGATTTAATTAAGTGTTATATATTAAATAGATGAATGTTTAATATTTATTTAATTGATGTATATTAATTTTATATTATAGTTACAATTTAATTGAGAGAATTAAATTAGATGAGTTATGTGATGAAATGTTACATGAATTATAATTAGCGAGTACTTATAATTATGTGGTAATTTTATATGATTAATTCATGTTAGATTTTAAGTTGATTAAATTAGATGATTAATATTTAATTAATTAAAGTGTGACATTAAAGTGTATGTGATAGTAGTGTGCATACAAGCCAATCATGTATGATGACAAACCACATACTTTGTAAACAATCTTATTTATTTATTAATAAAATATTCATTTAAGGCATATAATTATCTACATGGTGCTGTTTTTATAATATGTAAATAACCCATAGTTTTAAGTAATGCTTTTAGAATCATGATGAGATCATGATAATGAGATCTAAATTCTTAGAAAGCTTAAAAACTAAAATAGTTCCCAATTATGGGACTACTAAAATGGGGATTAGTAAATTCGGATAGATTGGTACATATGTTGCTTGCTCATTGGATGAGGATAACTGATCTCATGGTCATTTGTGTGGAGACACTAAAGCAAGTATGTAGGTGCTTATTGGAGAATAAGTTCATTGAACGTGACTCGCTATGGAATATTTAATGGAGTTTTACTCGCCTGTCAATAGGAATTCCTAATGTGATAGTAGTACATGTGATCCTTGGACTTGAGATCATCATAGTATCTTGTATGTAACAAATTATACTTTGACTAATTCCTTAAGGCCTTTTAAGGCATATATAGGGTATGCTTGGGTGTAATGAGTTACATATGGAGATAATGAATGATCAATAAAGAATCTACCACCTCTAGTAAAAGAGGAGATATGTCCTATGTGATTCGTTAAATGACAACCCAGGAATCCTTGGCCAAGGTAGAATGAAATTAGAAAGAGTTTTCTAATTTGAATTATTTGGAGTTATGCATTTTCTAATCGAAATACATATAATTAAATAAATTAATACTTGACAGTAAATCCATGTCTTATATTTAATTGGGGCATTGTATGGTGGAAGGATTGAATTGTACGGTAACTATTAACTCATAGGTTCTTTTATGATTAATGTTGAATTCTATATTATCTGGAAAGCCGTTGATCGCTAGGGAGGCTTATCCCTATTGTAGAATAAATATTATTTATTTAAATAGATTATTAGTTTAATTTATTTATTTAAATAAGATTAGAATTGTTCTAATTGATTTATTCACAACTGGTTTAATATGGAGAACCTAAAGGGTCACACCATAAAAGGAAGAAGAATTATTTAAGAAGAAAATGGCATGATAGTAATAATGCATTAAGTATAATTAATTTACTCTATGATGATAGAATAAATTAAATAGCTTAATGTTTATTATTTAATATTTTAGAAATATTAAATATAAATTAATAAGAGGAGTCTTATTAATATTATTATTATTATTATTTTAATTCTAAAGGAGTTTAGGAATTAATATATTATCAGTACTCTCTCTCAATCCTAATAAAGATTAGGATATAAATTAATTAAAAGTATTTAATTAATTAATTAAATAAAACCCTATTATAATTGGATTAGGAGGGTTAACCTAATATCTATATAAGAGAGTCTTATATAAGAAATAAAGGACGTGAATTTTTCAAGAGTTGGGAGTACACATATTCTATAGAGATAGAAACAAGGGTTAAGCCAATAACCCATCTTACTGAGTTCTTCATCTTCCTTGGTGGATCACCGTTAGAGGCCAAACATTTGGGTGGCTGACATTGATCAAGGGAAGGAGCCACTACAGAGGAATCAAAGGAATCAAAGGAGTAGAACTTGTACCTGAGGAAGCTTGTATCTTCAAAGGTATAATTCTATTTTTCTCCTTCTTCATTCACTGATAATTGATGCAGAAGAATGATCATGGATTAGGGTTTGTATAAATTTTTAAAAACCTAGTTTTTACGCTTCCGCCTTATTTATGTGATTTGATTGCATGATTGCGTTACGTACAAACCCAACAGTGGTATCAGAGCCAATCTTGTGCTAATTATCAGTCTATGTGATTCCATACATGTATAATATGCGATTGGATCGAGTTCTGGACAACATATTTTTTTTTGATTCTGCGAAGCTGCGCCGGTTTCTGGCCTTCTTGCTGCGCAGCTGCGCCGGTTCCTGCCCTTCTTGCTGCGCCGGTGTCTTGGCCTGGTTTTTCATGCGCTGGTTCTTTTTATATTCTTGCCGCAGCTGCGCCACTAACATAATTTGAATTTTTTGTTTTATTTAATTAAATGAATGATTTATTTAATTAATAAAGGTTTAAAATAAAGATGTTTATTTTATATGAAATGAGATTTTAGAATTGCTAAAATTAAAGAGTTTAATTTGGAATTGTTTTTTGAATGAAATAAAGGAGTTTATTTTTCCAAAAAATAAAGTTTAACAAACTTTTTCCCATTAACTAATATTAATACATATATGGAATGAATTTACTTTCATGAGATGAATAAGTTTTATCGATACGTATGATGATATGTATGGTAATAAAAGGGATTGATTATAGACTATGACCAATGTGATTGGATTTTATTTTGGTTGAATGCTTGAATGAATAGGTTTTATAAAATGGGGTCTGCGTACCTCGTCTTCTCTAGTTTTATTCTCGATGTAAATTCTATCTCCTTTCTATGTACTTCCCCTTGACTGCTGATCAAGGTTTCTATTTAATTTTAAATAGTTAATGTAATAGAGATAGTTAGAATTATTTTGAAGAAATTGGAGACCAAGGAGCAAGGAACGCGTGAAGACTCATTTGTATGGAGCCAGGGTTTAAATGTAATAGTTATATTTAAATTTAAATTCTTGCACTCCTAGGTTTAACCTTTTGGTTCACTTGGTGGCTCTAGTGAACCAAACCAGAATAAAAGTCCATAATCAATCCGGGTAGAATATAGTATTCTATAATGCATGCTAAATATTATATATATTATATTTTATACAAACATGCTTCGCATGTTTAATAAAATGACTCGTATTTTATATATATATGTGCATGCGCGCTTAAAAAGATGAGACAAATAATAACAAACCCCTCAAAGAAATATTATTAAGTCTGAAGCGTTCAAATGATATTTGGAATATCGAACGTCGTCTTCTAGCATGATTAGTTAATAGAGTATTAAATATTTTATATGAGTTTGTTGTGCTATCCACAAGGCGACTATTGAATATTTAAGATGTTAATTAATCACATTTGATGCTTATCAAGAAAATTGAACGATCTAGTCTTGTTGTGCTATCCACAAGGACGAAATTTTTTTTTTTTTGAATTTATGGAAGTGCTAGGCTGGACTTAACTTAAATCATTTTAGTTCGGATGTGCACACACATGACCATTATGATTTAAGAGGCAAAATAAAAGGAGTTACATGGTGATGTAATTGACAAGAGTTGTCTACCTATTTATTTGTATATCGCTTGTTGTGCTATCCACAAGGTTATATACATTTGAAATAGGATCCTTAATCTCACTAGCAAATCTTTAATTAGATGTTGCCGAACTATATGAGTGAGGGTAATATAGTTTGATGAAAATAGTGGGAGATACCAATTTAAAATAAAGACCTAAATTTATTTTGGTATGCAAAGTTAATAAAATGAATGTGTGCTAAAATGTTGTCTTTTCACATGCAGAATTTTAAAAATGTCAAAGTCACTAATCTCACTACGAAGCATACTTGATGCAAATAAGCTTACCGGCCCGAATTATGAGGGCTGGCTAAGAAATCTGAGAATTGTTCTCACTGCTGAAAAGATTTCTTATGTCCTAAATTCCACTATCCCTGAATCTGTTTCAGAAACAGCCTCTAAGGAAGAGATTGCCACTTTCAAAAAGTGGCAAGATGATGCATCTGTGGCTCAATGCATCATGCTCGCATCCATGAATAACGAGCTTCAGCGTCAGCACGAAAAAATGGATGCTCCTGCTATGCTGCTTCACCTCAAGGAGTTGTATGGTGAACAGAGTAGGACTGCTAGATATGAGATATCTAAGGAGCTCTTTCGATCTAGGATGACCGAGGGCACTGCCGTCGAGACTCATGTTATGAAGTTAATCAATTTGATTGAACGCCTTGGACAGCTTGGGTTCGTCATGGATGGGGAGTTGAGTCAAGACTTGGTCTTGCAGTCACTCCCTGAGACCTTCTCGCAGTTTGTGGTTAATTTTCACATAAATAAGCTAGATGCCAGCTTACCTGAGCTGCTTAACATGCTGAAAACTGCAGAAGGTCACTTCTCATCCAAGAAGAACCATGTCTTGATGGTGGATTCTTCCAATAAAAGGAAGAGGCCCAAGGTGTCTTCTGAAAAGAAGAAATCTAAGAAGGCTAAGGGAAAAGAGAAAGAAAAGGAGCAAAAGAAACCTGAACCAGCTAAAGGAATGTGCTTTCATTGCAATGAGCCGGGACATTGGAAGAGGAACTGCAAGAAGTTTCTAGCAAAGAAGAAGCTTGGAGAAGCTTCGACTTCCAATCAAGGTTTGTTTATGATTGAAATTAATTTTTCTAAAAGTCATAATTCTACTTGGGTATTGTATACCGGCTGTGGTTCTCACATATGTAATACTGTGCAGGGACTGGTCAGAAGTAGAAAGCTGAACAAAGATGAGGTGATCCTACGAGTGGGAAATGGAGCAAAAGTTGCTGCATTACCTGTAGGAACTTATTGTTTAGCAATGCCTTCGGGCAAATCCATTTATCTTAATAATTGTTATTATGTTCCGAATATTATTAAAAATATTATTTCAATTTCTGTATTAGATATGGAAGGTTTTAACGTTATTATAAAGAACAATGGTTATTCTATTTATAAAGACGATGTTTTATATGGTATTGGAAATTTGCGAAATGGACTTTATACACTTGACTTAGAAGAAAATATATTTCAAATTGAACAAATTAAGAAAAGGAAAAGAGATGATATTAATTATACCTATATGTGGCACTGTAGACTCGGTCATATCAATGAAACAAGATTATCCAAGTTGCATAAGGATGGGCTCCTCGAGCTATCTGATTATGAATCATATCCAACTTGTGAATCTTGTCTCATGGGTAAAATGACTAAATCTCCTTTTAGTGGAAAAGGAGAGAGAGTTACAGAGTTGTTGGCATTGATTCACACAGACGTTTGTGGACCTATGACAACAAGTGCACGGGGTGGGTATTCTTATTTTATTACTTTCACTGATGATCACTCAAGATTTGGATATCTGTATTTAATGAAATACAAATCAGAATCATTTGAAAAAGTTCAAAGAGTTCAGAAGTAAAGTAGAGAAACAAACGGGTAAGAGTATTAAGATACTTCGATCAGATCGAGGTGGAGAATACTTAAGCAGTGAGTTTCTCAATTGTCTCAGAGAAAATGGTATAATCTCACAATGGACTCCTCCAGGTACACCATAGTTAAATGGAGTATCTGAAAGGAGAAATCGAACACTGTTGGACATGGTTCGATCCATGATGAGTTTTACCGACCTTCCAATTTCCTTCTGGGGATATGCCCTAGAAACGGCTGCATACCTACTTAACAAGGTACCTACCAAATCCGCCCCAAAGACTCCATATGAGATGTGGAAAGGGAGGAAACCAAATCTTAAGCATGTTAAGACTTGGGGTTGTCCAGCTTATGTCAAAAAGTTTGAAAATGATAAGCTACAGACTAAATCCGATAAGTGTAGATTTGTGGGATACCCTAAAGAAATCGTAGGGTATTATTTCTATCATCCAACTGATCAAAAGGTGGTTGTTGCGAAACATGCTACCTTCTTGGAGAAAGAGTTTATCCATGAAGGGGTCAGTGGGAGCAAGATATATCTTGAAGAAGTTCAAGAACCACAAGTTACCACGGACCAAAGTCAGGTACCTAACCAAGTAGAAGAACCTACTGTACCACACCTTGTTCGTAAATCTGGAAGAGTACCGAAGATACTTGAGAGGTATGGATTCGTTATAGAGGATGACAATGAGGTACACATCATGAATGATGATGATCCATTAAATTACGAATAGGCTATGAGTAATAAAGACTCAGGGAAATGGCTTGAAGCCATGAAATCCGAAATGGACTCCATGTATGAAAACAAAGTATGGTCTTTGGTTTCACCACCTGAAGGTATTAAACCTATTGGGTGTAAATGGGTTTTTAAGAAAAAGACTAGAGCAGACGGAAAGGTAGAGGCCTATAAGGCCTGACTGGTTGCAAAAGATTTCAAACAAAGACAAGGAGTTGACTATGATGAAACCTTCTCACCAGTAGCTATGCTCAAGTCCATTCGGATTTTGCTTGCGATTGCAGCTTACAACGACTATGAGATCTGGCAGATGGACGTGAAAACCGCCTTCCTCAATGGGAAACTTGAGGAGGATGTGTATATGACACAGCCAGAGGGATTTATTTCAAAAGTTGGAACAAATCAAGTCTGTAAGCTACAACGATCCATTTATGGGTTGAAGCAAGCTTCTCGTAGATGGAACATTCGTTTTGATGAGACAATCAAAGAGTTTGATTTTATAAAAAACTGAAGATGAACCATGTGTATACAAGAAGGTTAGTGGGAGCGCAGTATCATTCCTTGTATTATATGTTGATGATATATTACTGATAGGGAATGACATTCCTATGTTACAATCCATTAAAATCTAGGTTATCTAAAAACTTCTCCATAAAGGACTTGGGTGAAGCATCCTATATTTTGGGGATAAAGATCTATAAAGATAGATCTAAAAGGATGCTCGGCTTATCCCAAGGAACGTACATTGATACGATGCTAAAGAGGTTTAGCATGGAAGATTCCAAAAGAGGTCTCATGCCGATGAGCCATGGAATAAATCTCTCCAAGAAACAGGCCCCAAAGACACCTAAGGAGAGAGACTGTATGAGTAAGATCCATTATGCTTCTGCAATAGGATCTATCATGTACGGTACTGATATGTACTAGACCGGATGTTGCTCACGCACTTAGTGTAACAAGCAGATACCAGTCGAATCCAGGAGAAGAGCACTGGAAGGCAGTGAAAAATATCCTAAAGTACTTGAGAAGGACTAAAGATATTTTTCTTGTCTACCGTGGGTCTGAATTAAAACTCGAGGGATTCACGGACTCAAGTTTTCAAACAGACCAAGATGACAATAAATCTGTTTCAGGGTATGTGTTTACCTTGAACGGAGGTGCAGTGAGTTGGAAGAGTTCCAAGCAGCAAACGGTTGCTGATTCAGTGACAGAGGCAGAGTATATAGCTGCAAGTGAAGCTGCAGAGGAAGCTGTTTGGATGAAGAAGTTCATAACTGAACTTGGTGTGGTTCCTAGCATTGGAGAAGCAGTTCCCGTATACTGTGACAACACCGGAGCGGTTGCACAGGCTAAGGAACCCAGGTCTCATCAGAAATCTAAACACGTGTTGCGGCGATTTCACTTGATCAGGGAGATCATTGAAAGAGGAGACGTCACCTTGGAGCGTGTAGACTCTCATGACAACATTGGAGATCCATTTACTAAAGCTTTAACACAACAGCAGTTTGATCGTCACTTAGAGAAGATGGGTATGAGATACCTTGGCGATTGGCTTTAGTGCAAGTGGGAGATTGATAGTAGTGTGCATACAAGCCAATCATGTATGATAACAAAGCACATACTTTGTAAATAATCTTATTTATTTATTAATAAAATATTCATTTAAGGCATATAATTATCTACATGGTGCTGTTTTTATAATATGTAAATAACCCATAGTTTTAAGCAATGCTTTTAGAATCATGATGAGATCATGATAATGAGATCTAAATTCTTAGAAAGCTTAAAAACTAAAATAGTTCCCAATTGTGGGATTACTAAAATGGGGATTAGTAAATCCGGATAGATTGGTACATATATTTCTTGCTCATTGGATGAGGATGACTGATCTCATGGTCATTTGTGTGGAGACACTAAAGCAAGTATGTAGGTGCTTATTGGAGAATAAGTTCACTGAACGTGACTCGCTATGGAATACCTAATGGAGTTTTACTAGCCTGTCAATAGGAATTCCTAATGTAATAGTAGTACATGTGATCCTTGGACTTGAGATCATCATAGTATCTTGTATGTAACAAATTATACTTTGACTAATTCCTTAAGGCCTTTTAAGGCATATATAGGGTATGCTTGGGTGTAATGAGTTACATATGGAGATAATGAATGATCAATAAAGAATCTACCACCTCTAGTAAAAGAGGAGATATGTCCTATGTGATTCGTTAAATGACAACCCAGGAATCCTTGGCCAAGGTAGAATAAAATTAGAAAGAGGTTTCTAATTTGTATTATTTGGAGTTGTGCATTTTCTAATCGAAATACATATAATTAAATAAATTAAGACTTGACAGTAAATTCATGTCTTATATTTAATTGGGACATTGTATGGTGGAAGGATTGAATTGTACGGTAACTATTAACTCACAGGTTCTTTTATGATTAATGTTGAAATCTATATTATCTGGAAAGTCGTTAATCGCTAGGGAGGCTTATCCCTATTGTAGAATAAATGTTATTTATTTAAATAGATTATTAGTTTAATTTGTTTATTTAAATAAGATTAGAATTGTTCTAATTGATTTATTCACAACCGGTTTAATATGGAGAACCTAAAGGGTCACACCATAAAAGGAAGAAGAATTATTTAAGAAGAAAATGACATGATAGTAATAATGCATTAAGTATAATTAATTTAATCTATGATGATAGAATAAATTAAATAGCTTAATGTTTATTATTTAATATTTTAGAAATATTAAATATAAATTAATAAGAGGAGTCTTATTAATATTATTATTAGTATTATTTTAATTCTAAAGGAGTTTAAGAATTAATATATTATCAGTACTCTCTCTCAATCCTAATAAAGATTAGGATATAAATTAATTAAAAGTATTTAATTAATTAATTAAATAAAACCCTATTCTAATTGGATTAGGAGGGTTAACCTAATATCTATATAAGAGAGTCTTATATCAGAAATAAAGGACGTGAATTTTTCAAGAGTTTGGAGTACACATATTCTATAGAGATAGAAACAAGGGTTAAGCCAATAACCCATCTTACTGAGTTCTTCATCTTCCTTGGTGGATCACCGTTAGAGGCCAAACATTTGGGTGGCTGACATTGATCAAGGGAAGGAGCCACTACAGAGGAATCAAAGGAATCAAAGGAGTAGAACTTGTACCTGAGGAAGCTTGTATCTTCAAAGGTATAATTCTGTTTTTCTCCTTCTTCATTCACTGATAATTGATGCACAAGAATGATCATGGTAATGGGTTTGTATAAATTTTTGAAAACCTAGTCTTTACGCTTCCACCCTATTTATGTGATTTGATTGCATGATTGCGTTACGTACAAACCCAACAGTATGTATTAAAATAATTTTTCAATAATTTTACCAAACAAGGCCCTTGCTTTTGTTTTAAAGGACTATTGCCAAACAGGGCCCTTACACTAGCTAAACCTAAATTACCTAAACCGTGTTTGGATTTAATAAAAATTAGTTTCTAATTTTTCTTGTAGCCAAACAAGCCAAGTTGGCTTTTGAATTTTGTAACTTACGTTATAATTAGTAGTTAGTATATACTTATTATATGGAAGTTACATATATTATATATTACTTGTGTTATATATTATATGTATATTTTATCAGTATATTTGTTTTACAAAACAAAACAAAGAAAGAAAAGAGGAAGTAGAGAAGAAGAATACAGAGAAGAAGAAGAGAACTTTGAGAATATAAGAGGAAAACTCTACATCATCATCTCCATCTCTTCTTCCAATTCAAGCTAGTAAGATTATACTCTTAACTATAGAATCAATTCTTATGTGTTGTATTTCTTCTTGTCAAATTATGTTTTCATGAAGTTATATAATTATGACTATGTATATATGATATTCATATGTTTCCATATGTAATTGTATGCCATGGAAAGATTTTCAAAATACAATTGTTGTAAAACATGTTTTGGAAGTTGTATAGCATGATGGATATATATATATATATATATATATATATATATATATATATATATATATATGTAATTGTGTTCATATCATGTCTATATGTGATGGTATGCTTAATTAGTTGTTTAGTTCATGAATATATATGATATAAATGGAGAATTTATGTTTTTCAAAAGTCACAGTGAAGTGTCTGGAAAAAATAAAGTTTCTCATAAAATCAAAATATATATTGATCGTTGATTTTTGTATAAATTAATTGTGGAATATGTTATTATGTTTAGAAATTAGTTGATTCGGATTGGAATTGTGAGAATTGGTTTCAAAACAAATTCATAGTGTTCAATTTCATCTAGAACACTGACATTGGTATTTTCTTTAAATTGTTGTAAAAATTAAGCGTGTAATCTTGTTAATTGATGTATCAGTGTGTTCAAAACATGTTAGAAGCTTTGCACTTTGTTTCTGTAAAGTTTTATATGCAAATTATTGGCTGAATTGAGAACTCGTTGTGGAGAATTAAGCCAATTTGGCTTTTCTCTGCAAAGTTCGCGAAAACTGTCAGGCCGGTCTGCGTCGCGGCGCGGTCGCGCCGCTTCCAAGGCCAAATTGCGCGCAGCCGCGCGGGTCCTGGAAGTTGGGTAGAAAATTTGTTTTAAAAATGTAAAATGTTGGGAGTTAATGTGTTAATTCTTAAAGCATGTTAAAAGGTTAAATGGTCAGTAATGTATTATGTTAATAAAATATAATATGTAATTTATAACTTGATTAATAGTAATGTAAGTTATAAATTGTTGATTAGTGCATGAATGTAAATTAATTATGTGCAACCAAAGTGATTGATTAATTTAAATTGTAATTAGTTTAAATTATAATTTAAATTAATATGAGTGCATAAAGTTAGTTGATAAATTTTAATTAAAGTACATGTTTAATAAAAAAAAATTATAATTTGATTAAAGATGTGATTATAATTTGATTTAATTATAAGAATTGTTTAATTTAAATTATAATTGTTTAAATTATAATTTAATTCATGTGGTTGTTATTCGATTAGTTATACGAGTACGTGATATGATTAATTATGTGGTTAATTATTATTTATTTAATGTGAGTGAGTTAACCATGAGGGTTAACCACCTATGTGAATTAGTTATGTGTTAATTGATTTAAATTATTATAATTGAATGTGTATAGGAAGTATTAAAGTACGTGAATTATGTTAAGTAGCTTGCGTTTAAGGCAAGTCTTCTAACCCTAAACTTGTTAATTCTATACAATATCTTGAGTTCATATATTCATTGTTGAGAATGTCCTTTCCATTTCTGTATTGGACAATTATTTATTTAATTAAAACGATCTTAACTTATTGTTCAAGTAAGATACAGTTATTATTTTAAATGATTTAAGTTGATTCTAAAGCATATGTTAGTTCATAATTCTTTTATTAATGAATTATTGAAAGTCGATTCAACTAATCCTTAGTTGATGAACGTGAATTCTAAATTTCCTTGTAAGCTTATCGAAACCAAACTTTCTTTGGTGCGGACTTGAATTCAAATTACTGAGTTGAACAACCCTATTTACTAGGGGATGCTACTACGCATAGCGTTAATATATTTGTGCACAATACATGGTACAAAGGGCTAATCTCCCTAAGTACGAGTTAAGGTCCGTAGTCTTATTGACTGTTAAAGGTTTAAATAGAAATATTTATAACCTAGGACAAGAGTTCAAAGGTCTTATGACACTCAGATAAATTCTATTTTTGAATTGTAATTGCGATGAAAGAATTATGATTTAATTCTTTATTGTTGAAACGAATCACATTATTCAGATTCTTTTAAAATATCCTTTCATGTTTATATTATTGTTAAACTCCAGTGAGGTGTGGTTTGCTCACTCTTGCATTAAATAACAATTTCAGTTAAGGTTGATAACGTTGATGCTCCGTCTACAAGTAAGGGCAAGGGAAATCAAAGCAAGTGAAGACTTATTTTATTTAATTGAGAATGGTGGTAATAAGACTTGAATGTTATGTTTTTATTTCCTCACTTTATCATATTCATGACAGGGTTAGAGTAACCCAGGATTATTTTATTAAGGTTGTAACCCTTGTTGTAAGGGAGATTTATTTATTTTAATTTAAGTTGTAGTTACTTTGCATTATTCATTGGGTAGATGTATGTTATACTAGAAAGTGAAAACCAAATCATGAGGAAACGAAGTACCCGGATTTGGGGGTGTCACACTTACTATACTTTAGTGACAACAAAAGTTGAAATTCATCTTGATATATATGCAAAAGTAATACATTTCACACCTATAAATACTATATATAATCTTATTTTACTTATCCTATTTATTTCCTACGCCTTCCCTAGATCCTGGACAAGCCTTTGCCTGATGACCTATCAACCCATATACAAAACATACGCATTGCTTCGGATCAGGGCAATAAGATGAGATATGTCCTTCACGTACACACCTATAGCATACATTTTGTCATTTCATACATACGCCTTCATGTTTTCGATTACAGTTCGCACACGTTCACACTTTCTTGAAGTTCCCTTGTTTAAAATCAGAATTTTCTAAATCATGGTCAATCATTTTTCTTTTCCCTTTCTGGCTTGGAGCTGTACACGATTTGCTGCATTTGGCTCCCATCTGTTCAATTTGAACCTTCAACTTATCTTGTTCTTTAATTGTTTTGATTAAACCCTTTTGCAATTGACTATTTTGTAACTTTTCTATTTCCCATAGCCTTTCCAAAGAAGAAACCTTATTCTTCAAATTCTGCACTTCTGTTAATGCCTGATCAGCTCCAACTTCATTGTCTGAATCACTATCTGTCAATAACACCAGTTTCTGGTTCTATGACTTCATCTTGGTTGCTTTCAGGCGGAGTGATTTGCTCCTTCTTTATGACATGAGAGTCTTCTAATCCTTTCCTTCTTGACATCTATACACAAATTGTCTTGATTAGCACATAATATATATTATACACACACAACACATAATAGTTTATATAAGTTACTTTTATTTCATTTTACGATGAATTTCCTTAATTCATCTCCTTTAAACTCTATTTGAGTTATTTATTTTTCAACGCTTCTATCTAGCTTAAGGTTATAGCCTAAGGTATCCCCCACCTAAGATTTCTAACCTAAAGCTCTGATACCAATCTGTGACGCCCCCAAATTCGAGTACATGAATCCCGAACTTGGTGCTACACGATATCATTTCTTTGAGCGGAATAATATAATTTACAAACTTAATATTCATATCAGAGTTGTCAAATCCCAGGTACACGACCTTTAATGTATTTCATTACATGATAGATGATAAATATTATCGTCTGAATAAAGTCTAACTATTACACAAGATACCATAAACTTATTCCATCAGCTTTTCTTTTCCTTTGTTTTTGCTAGAGCCTTCTGGTCGATCACGCTTAGCTGAAAATATTTAATTTAAAGAAAGAATGAGCATTCAATTGCTCAGGAAGTAAAAGCAGTTAATAAACGTTAGCTGAAAGAAGTAAATGTTTTCTTTGAGGACTACTTCTACAACGAATCAACAGTTGTGAAGTCATTTGAAACAATTCTTAATAACCTATCAAATCGTTTAAAATTTTGAAACGAAGTAGTTACTATAAATGCTGAGTGGCCAATAGATCATAAACTTAATTTTTTCATTTTTGAAAAGGTTTAAACAGAAATTAATCTGCAAATCGCTCTAGTCTTACGGACATGTACGGTGATCAGCCCCGTTATGTCCTATATTGATCAAAACTATCTGTTTGAATGATAATTCGTTCACTCTGTTCGCCTTTGGCACAAAAATAATTTCTCCATTACGGGTTGTTCATACTCAGTCTGAAGTCCTAACTAAACAATTCAGTTGGACGACCTTATCAAAGACAATACTATTTAACAGTACAATTTATAATACGTCTAGCCGAGTCAAATAGCTTAGACAATCTTTAAACCGTAAACACCTACCGAAGTTTTAATAGGATGTAACAGGATTTGTCATATCAAAGAATTTCAAGTTCAAGCGTTCTTACATGGGTACAACAGTTCACACAAGTGAAGACACTTGTATAATAAAAGACAATAATGAGATATTAATAAATAATAATGGAATTGAATAAAATTTCAAATATAAGAATAATTTCATAAATGAATCATGGATATCATTACGGATATGAGTAATTGACAATAATTATTCATGAACATGCTTTTAGCGTACTGGGATCCATCGCATAAAATAAATGCGATGAGTTGAGATACTTGATCAATATAACATTTGAGTAAAGTTAGAGAACTTGCTTACACAAAGAACCATTGCATAAAGTAAATGCAAAGGTTAGAATACTTGCACAATAAAAGTAGAGTTAAGCAATTCGCTTACTAGGATCCATTGCATAAAGTAAATGAAAAGGTGAAGATACTTACTAAATAAAAGAGAGTAGTTCAGATACTTTTCCTTGATCGATGTTTACTGCTACGTATTATAGCTTAAGCTTTTATACAAAGACCTATCATTAATAAGTTTTATTCTTGACATCAGTATATCACATTATACTTTATAATACTATTACTTTATAAGTAAATTATATAACATGTAATCACATAATCAAACATTGAGTAACACCTTAACACTTACTCGTTCATTTATAAGTTTTTATTCATAAACTAGTAAACTATATAACCAATCCAGCAAACTGCATTGCCAATCCAACAACTTGGATTACCAATCCAACAACCTGGATTGACCAAACCTATTAATCCAGTAACCTGGATTATCCAAATAGACCAATCCAGCATCCTGGATTATCTAACGTAACAATCCAGCATCCTCGTGGCTAATCCAGCAAACCAGATTGCAATCTAGTAAACTAGATTCCAATCCAGCAAACTGGATTCACATCAAAATACCAAATCATTTTATTATTTTTTTATCTTTTGTCCAAATATATATATATATATTCCATACATAAAAATAATTTTTCTGAAAATTTTCAATTTCCTTTAATATTTTTCAAAAATCCGTTTCTAGTAAATTCCTTAAGAAATTTGCTACCTCACACTTAACTCCATAAATTCCCAACGCTTGGCGAGATCTTACACATGTTTAATGTGAGCCTCCAGTTTAAATTTCGTGGCCATCGGAGTTATACAACTCCGAATATAGCAATTTTTGTCGAAAAAATATAAATATTGAAATAGTCATAACTTGTTCAATTTAAGTAGGAATGAGCTCATTTTTGGACATAACCTACATTATCTCATATATTTTAATATCCCAAAATATTGGAATTTATTTCATAATTTAAGTGGACGAAACAGGCCCGTGGAATTTCTGGACAGATTGCTTTTTTTAACTTTTCAGATTTTACGTCCTTTGCAAATTTCAGTCCACACAAAAATCTATATGGAATTTTTATGTGATTCAACTAGGATCTGTTAGAAGACTCATAGATCTAACTCCAGAAATTAACCACACTTAAAAATTTGAAATACACTAAGAGATATGGTCATTTGAATTTCACGTTGCATTTTTTCAAAATCTGATTTTTATCAGTTTTTGTGATTTCTAAGAAAACATCCATAATCTCTTTACTAATCAAACATTAAATATCATAAACCCTCATAATACATACTAATACCTCTAATACTCCATGATCTAATACATCAAACAATTACCAATCATAAGATAAACACGATAAAGGCTAAGAAAATTAAGTTTTCTTACTTTTTAAAACATAGTTTCCTTTTTCTTGCTTTTGATCTAACTTTTGATCATCAAAAGTGATAGATCTAAACATATAACACTTATATACATATAGATCTAAGGTTTTGGAGTTTTAAAACCATAGATCCAAGTTTTAATTGAAAATAATTAAAATAAAATTACATAATCTAGTTTAGGGTATACCTTTGCTTGATTTCCTTTCTTCTTCTTTCTATAATTTGTTTATGGAACTATGAACTCACCAAACTCTCTCTCTCTCTCCCTATGGCTGATCCGAAACTCTCTCCCTCTCTCTATCTTGGTTTTCTTTTGTGTGAGCTAATAAGTGATGAGAGAGAATGAAATGGGTTTTGTTAGCAAAATAAGATAGGAAAAAGAAATGAAATGATTTGGAGTGTGTTAATAATTAGATATCGATATAACATGTATATCTATCCAAAATCTTCAACATATCTTGCTCCTTCTCTCTCTTATTTACTAGATGGTTGTTTGCACACTTAGTTAATGATGTTGGCTATATAAGAGAATGACACATGTTAAGGGTTGTTGAGAGTTAGTAAGGAGTTGGTAAAATACAATCATCACATTCCTTCTGCTTTCTCTCCTCTACATGTGCCGCCCATGTGGCCCTTCTTTTCCCAAATTTTGATTTATTTTTATTGGAATATTAAATTAATTCAATGACCAATAAGTCCTTCCTCAATTAGCTAAAAGTTTGGGCTTTAAATAATTTCTTTTGGGCTTTCTAAACAATTATTTGGGCCATGTAATTTAGGTTAGGTCCAATTAATTTTTTTTTATCTTATCCTAATCATTTAATTAGGTTTCCATTACACACCTTTATAAATAAATTCCTTACTCAAATATCTTTAATTTCATAACCCAATTAGATTTGCTTTACTTAGGTTATAAAATCACTTATTTGAGATGTATAAAATAGATCTATTAGGTTATTTAATTACCCTACATAATATATGTATTAGGTTGCATAACTTTATATATAAAATAAATGTATACACATTATATAAGGTATATTTATATAATCAATTACATAACCCACATAAGTCATCACACATTCTAATAATTTATTAACTTAATAGCTATAATTGGCTGCTAAGTTATGACCAGTCACATAAGCACTATATATAATTCATATCAATAATTAATCACGTAACCTTAATCACATAATGTACATACATACATTCAAATATAAATATAATCAATTCTTATATTACATATTCGAATTTTCTTTATAAAATAAATTCTTATTATCCATAATATAAATATACTTTCCTTTTAAATACCATTATACAATAATTGTATAAATCATGAAATTCCATAACATATATCAAAATTTAGGATTTTGATCTATACTCACACTTTACATCATATACCATTCTTAGTTAAGTTAAAATAATTAACTTAACTAATCTTGATAAATTCATATAATAAAATAATAATTATTACAATAATTATTAGAATTACTTTATATATTATTTAAATAATATATTAATTATATTTTCATATAAAATAAATAATAAAATATTTTTACTATCAAATTAATTTATTATAAAATATAATTTATAATAATCAACCATTCCTTTATCGAAAAATTTATTTAAAATTATTCATGCAATAAATAAATATATATTTATCACATATATACATATTCTTTAACTTGCACATATTCCCACATATTATTTTTGATAAAAAGTAATATATATTAAAAAAAAATTATACGCAAAATTTCTTATTTAATTATATAAAAATATTGGGTTATTACAGTTATTATGGCTATAATAATAACAGTATGGTAATGAGTAATGACAATACCCAATTAAATTATAGTTGGTATTAAGTAGAATGTACATGGATTATATGTTGGTGTATATATACCTATTTGATACATTGTTTTATTAATGACAAATTTGAAATAACATTGTAACACCCATTTTAATGTATAACTTAAGTATCTACTATATGTATATATATATATATATATATATATATATATATATATGACCTTAGTGTCGTATTACACTTTACAAGTTGCTGAGTTCCTTGGTCTTATCCCATAATAAGAGCCCATCCTCAATTTTCTCTTCACGTGAACAACCACATGGCTACACTACTCTATCTTCTTCTCAAATTCATCAATCCTAACTAATGATTATAAGGGATGTGGATTTCATGATTGAATTCACCAACTTTTTGTTAACCATTATACAACATTGAAATCCTTTGATTTAATTTGGAAGGTAATGGAGTTGTTTGGTTATTCAATTTGCCTATAAATTAGCTCTTCTCCTTCTCATTTGGAATTGCTGAGATTTTCATGTAAGTATACAATTGATAGTAAGCTATTGAGAGAGTCATCAGTGAGGGAGGAGTGGAGATAACTGATTTCAGGGGTATAATATTTGTTTGTTATTCATGCTCTTCATTTCTTATTCTCTGTAAAATTCCCATTTATGCTCTACATTGTCAAATTCTTAATTTGTTGAAATAGATGTTAATTGAACTATGGAATATGTTGGTTAAGTGTTAGACAAGATTTTAATCATGTTAGTTATATCATGTGGCTGGAATATAATTGAATTCGTATGAAATTTTTGAGTTGGGTTTGCAGTTTCTACCGAAGCAGCCTGTTACTGTCTCTGGCCGTACACCTGCGCAGTTGCGCCAGTTTTGTATTGGCCAGCAGCGCAGCTGCGCCAGGACCAGTTTTTGGATTCCTGTTTTCTGCTACAGCCTGCTATGTGATAACTTGTTGATATTGTTTAAGACAAGCATGAAAACTGATATAACTCCTATAAACATGTTCCTTGATGCAACATGCATGTTTATGGCCATGATAGCATACACTATTGATAAAAAGCTTTCTAGTTTAGAAGTGAACTTAGAATGGTTAAAGAGAACTTCGTCGCGAACATATCATGTGAGCATTCTGATTTTTATGAACATGATAGTACAGGTCTATATTCACATAAGAACTAAGTTTGAAGTGTTAAGCACACCCTATCATACATGATTGATAAATTCAAGTGATTTCAAAGGAAAAACTTAAGAACTTTAAAAGCAAACTTGACAAAGACTTATATCTTTTAGATTCTGACCATTTGAGTATGTTTACGTGGCTTTAATATATGTTTCAAATGCATATGAATTATATGTCGAGATGCCTTGCATGTACTAAAAGGACTTAGTGCAATTTCAAAGAAAGCTTAGAATGTGAAAGCTAATATCATCAAGTACTAAGTGAATTACGTTATGATCATGCAAGCATGAGTATTAAGATTTCATTATGCCTATGGACATACTGACATGAACCTCATTTGTTTAAACATAGATTTCACCTATGCACACATATTCAAGAAAATGAATTTCTAAGGCATGATCTAAGTGATTAAAGTATACATGTGTTGTTTACGCACAAGCATAACTACTTAACATTGTTTAGCCTCGTTATGTGGTAATATAACTTTAATAGTTGACCTTGAGGCATGAACTTGATTAACTTAAGGTTTAGCAGTATTAAACTATGTAACCTTGAGCTATAGATAGAACCATTGTAATAATTGTACCATAAACTGTATTGCATGCTTAAATTGAAGTGCTATGTGTTCAAGCCTATGTTGAGGCCTAGAGACTAGATATTCTAAAGTTATTAATCTAGGACATGATTAAATATTTATAAACTAAGTCATAGTAAATTGACTTACGTGAATTATGGGATAGACCTATGTGATGATTAGATTATTGTAAGTGTAGACTTATATTAGTTTACACATACTAATTGAAAGACCGACTTGTTAATATTAGGTCGTTTCAACACATTTTAATTAAAGTTAGAATTATTTGTAGCTGAGCAAACATGCAAGTTCCCGAACTTCACTCATTGGTTGTGCAAGTTCTCTGACTTACACTCTTTATTGGTGCAAGTTTCTTATCCTTCTCATATTGTATCGAGCAGGTTATTATTGTATTGCAAGTTATTTTACTTAAGCTTGAATCTTATTCCCAAACATGCTATTAGGTGGTTTAATTATTCTACAATTATTCCACATCGATCTTATTGACACTCGCACTTAGTTCACTTGAGCTCGTACAGTCTTGGACTGGTACATTGTTTAAAGTTCTTTAATTCTTGAACTGTGTCACATAGAGTCTGAACCCTTGTTCGGTCAGACAATTGTATAAAATTTTATAAAAGCTATCCAAACCAATTGATGGTAGGAATTCTTAAACTGAAGAGAATACCCCTGATATTATATGGGAGTACCCCAGGTATTTAATATAAGATACAAACAGCAGAGTTGAATGTTATGCATATACATGGCGTACGCGAGGTCGATCCTCTCAAGTACTTATTCTGTAGCCAGTAACAAAAGGGTCAACCAGCTATTGATTCCATTAGGAGTTTTATAGTTCAAAGTCTACTTGACTATCAGTTATTCTAAAAGAAATTATTATCCTTGCTTCCGATATTCATATTGTTGAATTCATTGTCAGATATATTCCGTTCATCATGATATATCCTTTATTGTTGTATTTAAACTTGCTGAGCAAATTTGTTGATCATTCTTGCTATATCATGACTTCTATTGCAGTTAAGCCAGAGACTTCAGGGAAGGACAAGGGTAAAGGAAAGATGTAGGATTAGTTTACAAGGAGTAGACTTTACTTTATGATTAGTTTAATTACTGTTATGTAATATGAACCCTAATGATTATTCTACAGGTATATTTGTATGATTATATTAAGGTTATCGAATCCTGGGACTAGTAACAACTTTTGAATGAACGACATACGTTTATTATATTTCCCCATTTAGTTATTGTATGTTGTTTAAGTGTGGGTGTTTGTACTATATCGTGATGACCGAATCGGGGTTAGAGACCCAGATTTGGGGGTCTCACAGATTCTCTGGTGATTTTATTATTCCGACAGATGAGTGGTAGTTTACACGAGTGGATGTTCTATTGAGGTGCATCACTGCTTACCTGTACATGCCCCTGTATATATGGACTACTTAGATACTGACTTAATTATAGTGGTTCGTGCCCTCCGATAGGGTTGTAATATTTTTTCGATGTTATTAGCAGAGACTCTAAGGTCGAAAACTTTCTACAGTACCCATCCAGGGGGATTTTTCAGAGGCAGCGCCGTTCGGCTGTATGTGTGGTTTATGACGCATTTGAGTCTTATTGGCATTTTTTCGACATCATGGGTATTACCTTACCCATGAGATAGCTATGTCTTACTCCTTCCGACAACGGAGTGTTCAGATGCGACATTATGGTCGGCCTTTTGTCTGAGATCGAGCATCCCTTTTCTTTCTTGCCATGCTCAGGGCTAAGTTCCCTCTACAGCTTTATCACTCATGCAGTTGGCATGGATTATCTTCCCCTGGCGGGTTTGAGAGGGGTGACCACATATCATCCACCACTTTACGGGGGCTATGGATCAGCGGATATCATCTTCGTCTTTGTCATCAGCTGAACTCACTAGGATTTATGAGTGTTGGACTCGTAGGAAAATGGCTGAGTTTTCTACTAGCCATCCAGATCGTTCCCGATAATATTCTGCATGATTGGAGGTAGATATCGTATTGGCTCTGTTTATCCAGTCAGCTCTGAGCATTGATTCTGATAAGAAGGAGCCTATGATGGCTAATTTTTCTACTAGCCATCCAGATCGTTCCCCAGAATATTCTGCATGGTTGGAGGCAGATATCGCATTGGTTGCATTTATCCAGTCAGCTCCGAGCATTGAATCTGATAAGGAGGAGCTTATGAAGAATCCTGATTCTCCCACGAAGGATGATTTATTTGCTGGTTTGACAGCATCCTTGGTTATTGACCCACCGAGCATTCCGACCAGGACAGATCCAACTTTTATTGATTTATTAGCTCGGATGACCTTTGAGAGGGATCAGGCTAAAGTGTTGATGTTGACAGCCCTTTCTATCAGAGATACTACTTTTGCTGCTAGAGACGAGGCTCGGGCTACCAAGGATGTATTATTTGTTTAGATTGAGACGAGGCCCAATCTACCCGAGATGCAGCTCTTGAGGAGATAAATGAGGCTCGATCTACCCGTGATGTAGCTGGGATGTTTATATTGCTGATAGCACTATGCTCAGGTCATATACACACATTATCGTTGCAGATTTGAATGCCTTCATAAATGGTCGCAGCAGTATTATGCAGATGACTGTGGATATTCTATCCTGTACGTAGACCGTGGGACATGAGCTTACAACTTCTTCTCCTTCTTATGAGAGGGATGCCAGGTTGGCACTGATATCTCGTTTATCCACAGGTTCATAGACTAGCTTTCATTCTTCTGTTGGATATATATTATCATTGCTGAGTGATTACCACTTTTTCATGACTTGTGGTTGATGATGTATCATGAGCTTCACCTTAATGGATTGACATTGAGATGTTAGAGAGTATCTCAGCAGGGCCTGTTGACAAAGAAGGCTTGATAGTATTTGGGTTTATAGGGTTTCGGTGTCTTAGGACTGGTTTTTATTGGCTTTTGTTTTTCTTTGAAATTCATACCGCACTATGAATGGCTGCCTACGTACTCCCGGATTGAGGGAGATTAGGTCATTCGTAGTTTAATTTTTGTGTGAGAGGTTTAAGAAGTGTCTTTTTTGAGTTTAAGTTTGGTTTGACGGGTTTTTGAACTTTTTGTTTTGGTTTGACCACACCAAAAATGGTTGCCTACATACTGTCGGGTGGAGGGAGATCAGGTCATTTGTAGTTCGTGTTTTTAGTGAAAAATCGAACCTCATTTGATTTGTAGGACCCAGATGCGGGTATGCATGTGCTTCAGACATAATACCTTTTCACTATATCTGAATTAATGAGTTGGGGAAATTCGGTCCCGTCCACTTCTTGCAAGCTAATAGCTCCTCCCGTCAATACCTCCTTGACAATGAAAGGACCTTCCCAATTAGGGGCGAACTTTCCTTTGGATTCATCTTGATTGGCCAAGACTTTCTTCAGCACCAAGTTGTTCTCTTTGAATTGCCATATTTGGACCTTCTTATTGTAGGATCTAGCAATCATTTACTGATATAACTGCCCATGGAAAATGGTTGTAGCCCTCTTTTCATCTATCAGGGACAGTTGGTGGTACCGGTCTTGCAACCATTGATCTTCGTCCATCTGAGCGTTGATTAACACTCGCAAGGACTCCATCTTTACTTCTATGGGGAGGACTACTTCAATGCCATAGACTAATGAATAGGGGGTAGCCCCAGTAGATATACGCATTGAGGTCCTGTATTCTAACTAGTGTTAAAGGCAGAAGGTCAGGCCAATCTTTGTGATTGGCGAACATTTTCTGCATGATTTTTTTGATGTTCTTGTTGGCCGCTTCTACTAGCACTATTCATCTTGGGCCGATAGATAACGGAATTGAGATGCTTGATGTGGAACTTACAGCAAAGTCCTTTCATCATTTGATTGTTCAGGTTCTTGGCGTTGTCTGATACGATCACCTCCGGTTGTCCATATCGACAGACGACAATTGCTCCGGATGAAACAAATGATTACCTCTTTGGTGTCTTTGGGAAAAGAGGCAGCTTCAACCTATTTGATGAAGTAATCGATTATGGTGAAGATGAATCGATGACCATTGCTGGCTTTTGGTTCATTTGGACCGATCACATCTATTCCCCACATGGAGAAAGGCTATGGTGAACTCATGTTGTTTAGCTCATTTGGAGGACCATGTATGACATTTCTATGTACTTGCCATTGATAACATCTCTTGACGTGATCATCACAGTCAGCTTTGAGCGAGATCCAATAATGCCCTATTCTTAATATCTTCTTGGCCAACAAATGGCTGCTCATGTGTGGATCAAAGACTTTGCAGTGGATTTCATTCATCAGTCTCTGTGCTTGCACTTTATCAAGGCATCTTAATAGGCCTATTCCAGCATCTTTTTTATAGAATGCATATCCGCTCAGATATAACTTTATACCCATTCTGTGAATCCACTATCGTTTGGATTGGCTTGCCCCAGCGAGTGTAGATCCATCTCGGAGATATTCCTTAATGGCTTGATACCAAGACTGATTGAAATGAGGTATTTCATTTGATATGTCTCCAATATAATTCCCGTATGTCCGGGCTTTCTGAATTATGAATTTAATGTCAGGAATCCCACTCCTATCGGATATACGGATAAATGAAGTCGACGTCGCCAATGCATTAGCGAAGTCATTCCTACCCCGAGGAATATGGATGAAGGTTATGTCTTCAAACTCCAAGGATATTTTGATGACCTGCCGATGATAGGGCAGAAAATACAGTTCTTTGGTGTGATATGCCCCCATGGTTTGTCTGATGACCAACTCAGAGTTTCCAAAGACTAGTAGGTGTTTGATACCCATGGATTAGGCTAGTTTTAACCCCATTATACAGCCTTCATACTCGGCTGTGTTGTTGGTGTTGCCAAATTGAAGTTTGGTAGCCACATGATATTGTTCTCCTGTACCAGAGATAAGGACTGCCCCAGCTCCGGCACCTTCCATATTTACTACTCCGTCGAAATACATTTTCCATAGTTGGACTGTATTCTCTTGCTGTAGTTGTTGAATTCTCATGATCCCATCATCCGGGAAATAGGTCTCCAGGGGCTCGAACCCTCCTGAAGGTGCTTTAGCATATTGATCTGCAATGCCTTGACCCTTAATTGACTTCTGAGTCACGTAGACAATATCGAATTATTGTAGGATCAACTGCCATTTGGACAGTCGACAATTCAACATTTGCTTGTTGAACACGTACTTGAGTGGATCTATGCGGGATATAAGGTAGGTTGTGTGCCCATGTAAATAGTGTTGCAACCTCATGGAGGCCCATGCTAATGCACAACATGTTTTCTCGATCAAAATATACTTTTGTTCACCACTGCTGAATCTTTTACTGATGTAGTAGATGGCTATCTCCTTGCTACTATCATTTTTCTGTCCTAGCATGCAGCCCATTGCATTGGCATTGATGGACAGGTACATAAACAAGGGAATTCCATCCCTCAGATGTATCAAAACAGGAACTTCGATCAGCTATTTTTTGATAGCAAGGAAGGCTTTCTGACACTCCTTGTTCCATTTGGTGAAGGAATTCTTCCTTAATAGGTTGAATATGGGTTCACAGGTTGTTGTGAGCTAGGAAATGAATCAGCTTATGAAGTTGATTCTCCCCAGAAACCCATGTATCTCCTTCTCTGTTCGAGGTACTGGCATCTCAGTGATGGCTTTGATCTTGGCAGGGTCTAGCTCGATGCCTCGATTACTCACCAAGAATCCTAACAGCCTGCCTACTTTGAACCCAAAAGCACATTTGGCGGGATTCAGCTTGAGGTTTTACTTACACAACCCTATTGAACAGCTTACTGAGATGGTCAATGTGATCACCCTCCCTCTGGGATTTGATGATGATGTCGTCCACATAGACCTTTATCTCCTTGTGCATCATGTCATGGAATAGGGCCATCATGGCTCGCTGTTATGTGGCTCCGGCATTGATGAGGCCGAAGGATAGTCGTCTTTAGCATAAGGTTCCCCAGGGAGTGATGAAAGCTGTTTTCTCCCGATCTTCTTCAGTAACCATGTTTTAATGGTAACCAGCAAAGCAATCTACGAAGGAATACATGCCGTACTGCGCCATATTGTTGATCAGGATGTGGATAAAAGGTATCAGGAAATTATCCTTGAGACAGGCTTTGTTCAAATCTTGATAATCAACGCATACTCGTACCTTCACTCCAAGTTTAGGCACGGGGACTATGTTTGAAAGCCACTCTGGGTAGGTTGATACAATGATGATCCCGGCTTTGAATTATTTAACAACTTCTTATTTAACTTTTAGACTCCATTTAGGTTTCAATCGCCTGAGCTTTTGTTTGACCGGCTTGAATCCATCTTTGATGGGCATTCGATGGATGACAATGTCAGTGGACAGGCCAATCATGTCTTCATGTGACCGTGCAAACACATCCTGGAACTGTGTTAGCAGTTCGATCAGTTCGACTTTTTGGTATTGCGTGAGGTCTATGCCTATTTGGATTTCTTTGATGTTTTCAGAGGTTCCTATGTTGATAGTGGTGGTTTGGTCGAGGTTTGGTTTGTGTTTGTCTTTGACCCATTCTTTGATCTCCTTGGGAACCTCATAGTCATCTTCCTCCTCTTGATCAATATCCATCGAGTCGAAGTTCAGTTCTACATCAAAGTTATAGTCACTTTGATAGGTTTGTATCTCATCAGCAGAGATAAACACATCCAATGCTTGAGTCCCTTTTTGACTGAGGCAAGGGACACTGTTTTAGTTATCCAGGGTTAGATCCTTATGGACATGGAGGATTAAGGATTTGCGATCATCCGCCTCATCTCGGATAACGACTAAGACATCCTTCGAAATAGGGCCAGGGATTTTCTTCGAATTGTCCCCCTTTTTCCATCTTGATGCGAGGAATTTTAATCTGATCCTCATCGTCGCCGTCTAGGATCTCATCATTCATACCCTCGTAGTTTATGATAACTCGCATGTTAGCAAATGGGTCTCGTCCTTTGTACATGATCTTTTCTTTTCCCTTTTTGCTATCCATCTCAGATCTGGGAGTTGTTCTCTCACTTACTGGTATAATGGGAGGAAATAACATGGTTGATACCACCGCTGGGATTTTCCTTATGGGTTTCACCCATCCAACACCTGTAAGGTTTGGCAGCAAAATTATGGAAGCATGAGCCTTAGGATGCTTGTGTGGGTTCCGGCGGTTTGACCCGGATAAATATCCCAATCCGGCTCTCCCAGTCTAGGCTCGGGATTTGTACTGGACTCTAGATACCTTGCTGATTTTTTCCTAACCCTTCTCCATGTTGGAAACCCAAAGATACCATCTCCTGGCCTACTGTTATCACCTCGGTGGAGACTTTAGGCTTTAGGGCTGGTGTTCTGATAGGTAGATACTGAGTATCACTCACCTCCAGGGCTTGAAAACTTGTAGGTTCAATCCCTGCATCCAGGATAATCACTGGCATGTCTCCCTGTATACAGATAGGGTATTCTGGTTCGGCGTTGACTGTGATAAGGTTGCCGTTGATAATATATTTGAGCTGTTGATGGAAGGTGGATGGCACTGCCCTTGCCATGTGAATCCATGGCATGCCCAGCAACAAGTTATACCCAGTGGTGATATTGAGCACCTGAAAGGACACATAGAAAGTGTGTGGGCCAATCTTTAATGGAAGCTCTATTTCTCCCATAGCTTGTCGGCAAGATCCATCGAAAACCCGGATGACCACATGACTGGTTTTGATCCGGTTCGGGTTGATCTTCATTTTCTCTAAGGTATCGTAGGGACAAATGCTGAGGGATGATCCTTCGTCTATGAGCACACCTCCGATCACATACCCGGAAGACATCACAGCTATATGCAGGGACTTGCGATGGCCCGTTCCATCTGCAGGGATATCATCGTCAGTGAAAGATATCACATTGTTGTTGAAAATATGTTCTACCACGTGACGGAATTTCTCGGCATCCACGGTCTGTGGTAGATGGGCTTCTTCTAGTACT
This sequence comes from Panax stipuleanatus, assembly GCA_020205555.1. Lineage (NCBI taxonomy): Eukaryota > Viridiplantae > Streptophyta > Magnoliopsida > Apiales > Araliaceae > Panax > Panax stipuleanatus. The sequence continues at coordinate 89,482 of JAINUT010002301.1, read as the reverse complement.
TTCACTAGAATGTTGCGATGATCCATCGAGAATAAAACCAAGTCTAGGATGGACATCTGCTTGGGTACATCTTTCAAGCTTTGCACTATTTTGATGTCATTGTGTCCCATTTTATTAAGGAACTCTTCGATTTTCTCTTCAGTCACTTTTTCTTTATTTTTGATGACTGTTTTAATCACCCGCTGAGGCAGGTATAATGGATTATCCTTTGGTATGATGGCAATGTTGTTTGAAGTGGAACCTTCGTCATTCCCATAGTTTTATGGGACCCTCTTCAGACTAATAATTGGATACTAAGGTCTGAAGGGCAAGATTAAATGCTCAGGTGGGGCCACCTTCACTGGATTTTGTGTTTCTTTGACCCCTTTCCTTGGCAGTAGTAAGGGTGTGAGGGATGTCTCCTTATCACAGGAAACCATAGCCATTGTATCCTGATTCCATGCAGTAGGGATAAAGAGAGTGTCTTCATCTGGGAGGCCATGATCCCGATTTCCTCTTATCAATTCACCGCTTTTAATCATATTCTGAATCGAGTTATGAAGTGCCTATCAATCTTCAGTATCATGGCCGGGAGCATTGGAGTGGTAGTGACATATTTGGTCAAGCTTGTATTTTCTGGATCGAGGGTTTAGTGGAGGTAATAAGTCTGCAACCATTCTCTCGTTGATTAACATCTGGAGGATTTATTCCATTGGCTGGATCAGGTTGGTGAAATTCTTTGAAATAATAATTTCCTACCAGCTTTGGAATTTTCCTTTTCTGCCACCTTGTCGGCCCAGGGTTCATGCTCATGAGACTGGTTATGATCCCTCCTAGGATTGATCTCTAGTTTGGGAGGACGATCGATGTCAGATTGGTTAGCCTGTTTCACCATCTGTCTGGTGATCTGATGTTGGTAGACGACCAATTCTGCTAACTATTTGATTTGTTCCTTGATAGACTTAATCTCCTTCTCTATCAGGAATCATCTTTGTGAGACTTCCCAACTGTCTGGGCTATTGCTGCTAGATGGAGTTGACTCCCCCACATAACGGAGGTATTTGGATCCTTCTCCATTTCTGGTGCTGATCATGTTGACACTCTCCTCTTTGTGCTAAGCGAGGGGATTGTCTTGTACGTGTGGTTGTTCTAGTTTGGTCACCAAAATCTCTCCATTGTTAATCAAGTCTTGGATTTTGTGCTTGAGAGACCAACAGTCTTGAGTGTCATGGCCCGGAGATCCAGAATGGTAAGCACACTTCTTGCTTGGGTCAAAATTCCGTCCACCAGCGTTGGTTGGTGGAAGGAGTTGGACAATCCTCTTCTGTGTCGTCAACAATGTTAGCACATTCTCGAGTGAATCCCCTAAAGGGGTGAATGTTCTTGGAGACCTGACCTTCATATTTTTTTTGAAATGGAGGGTTTAAAGGCTGTGCAGGAGTTTTGAAAGGGGTATAGTTCCTCCTTTGAATGGGCATATTATTTGACTCGCCCCTTGGATTCTATCCTTGTAACACTAAGGACACTTCTTCATCTTTCTTTTTGTGTACCCTCCGGGGATTACTCACGTAATTTCTGGACTGGATATGTTCAGCAACAGCTTCGAGGGCGGTTAGATCTTTTATCTTTCCGAATTTGAGCCCTATTTCTGCCATCTTGCTGTGTTTGATCATTTCAGATAATGGTTTTCCTATGCCTGCTAGGACCCTCTCATAATATGGAGCTTCTTGAATATCGATGAAGGTCATAACTATCTTAGACTCAGTCATGGCTGGGGTGACTTGTGCTGCAACCCGCCTCCACCGTTGTGCATATTCTCTGAATGATTTAGTGTTTCGTTTCTTGATTTTGGTTATTTGGTATCTTTCTGGAGCCAGCTGAGATTGAAAGCTGTAGTGACTGAAGAAAGCATGGGCCAATTCTTCCCAACTGTGCATCTTAGAATTGTCCAGACAGGCATACCAGGCTTTGGCCTCTCTGGTCAGACTCTTTTGGAATAACTGCATTCGAAGTTTCTTATCCTGTACATAGGATCCGAGTTCTCCAATGAATACTATTAGATGTGTATAAGGGTTTCCCAATCCATCGTATTTCTAGAAATCGGGGACTTGCAATTTCTCGGGATAACGAGCTCCAAGGAAAATACATAGGTCAGAGTTATTGACGCTGTAAAAGGCCCCAGTCCCTTTGATAGATCGGAGAGTTTCTTCCATCTGTTGTATTTTCTTTACAATGTCACCAGCTTCCCGCTCTTTGTTAAGGATGGTGATTTTAGGGGGTTTGTTGGTTGTGTCCTGGTTCTGAGGTCCAGGAATTTGAGTCTCGGCTTTTTTGGTCTCTTGATCCGCCACCACTACCACCAGGTGTTCCTGGTTCTATGTGAGCTTGGGCTTGCTTCCCTTTAAGGACCTTGCTTTGTTTTCTCAGAAAATTGGCCAATTTGGCTATCTGATTCTTCAATCCTTCAAACTCTTCCCTAGATACAGAGGTGGATTCTGGTTGAGCACGAAAAGTCATGTCCGTGGATGGACTTGGTGCTTTCTTAGACTTAGATCTAGTGACAGGACCAATATTTCACCTACAACAAAATGTAGGTGTGTCAATTTCCTGATGTAGGTAGGGATAGAATGCATGCCTTGATGTGTTTTTGTGGTTTTTTAATCTTATCCTGCAAAATAGAGGTCAATTTTTTAGATGACAAGATGATAAAAGGTATATGACAAGGAATGTAAATTTTTATTATGATATTTACATTGTACTCCTTTACATTTGGAATTAAAAATTTGACATTGAATTGAAAGAGGAAGGCATGAAGAAGCTTCCATTTCGTATTTGGTTAATCAGAGGCTGACCTATCTTAGGCTACTCTCGCTACTTTTTGGCATAAAGGTCCCCAGATCATCGAAATCTACTAGAGGGGAAATTAATCCGATCTTTAACCTAGAGCGAATCTGGGTGGTGCATTTTCATTGGCCCAGAGACTGAGCCGTCCCCAAAGATATTACTTATCACCTGACGGGTTTTGCCTCCCGAAGGAGGAATCACGCAACATACATTCACATACATCGTGCCTTACCGTATGCATATGATGACATTAGTGCGAAGCACTAAAAAAATAGGAAAGCATTCTTTAACACATTCATTCAATGTAAAGACGCAGCATCCACACATACATACGTAGTTTTGAAAGGGAAATGTTTGAAAAGATTAGAATGCGGCCTAACCCATCTACTGTCCCCAGCAGAGTCGCCACCTGTCGACGTCGGGAAATAATTCTCGGGTCGGGTGACAACCTGGATCTTCCTCTCTTCCTAAATTATCTCTACCCTCACTCTTTTTATTTGCGAAAAAGGTTTTGAAGGGTTTTTTAAGGAAAAGGCTAACATGTATCATGTCGACAATTTGAACGTTTTACAAAGTCGCCAGTTGGTAGATTTGAAATGGTTGTACCAACTCAACCGAGTTTTGTTTGAAAGAGGCCCAATTGCTAGACACTGTCGAAACTTGATCTTTGAAAACAAAATTTGAGTTCGGGGGCTTGGTTAAGTGTGGGGAAGGAGTTAGGCACCCCACGACTCCCGTGTAAACACGGTACCGCATCTTTTTAATATTTCCCTTAAAAAACGGAAGTGTGTCTGTATACTGTTTGAAATTGGGCCTCTGTTTGATGAAAAGCATGTCTATGCATCGTTGAACCTATATACGAAGGGTTTGATTTGATTTACAAAAAGCCTTTGATTTGATTTGCAAAAGCGTTTGATTTGATTTGCAAAAGCTTCTTTTTTCGAAAAGATTATTGAAGTGATGTTTTGAAAGAAGGTTTTCAAACCCTTACGCTAACATAGGAATTGAAGCATATTGATACTTTAATTTTATCTTTTTCAGCCTTAAGGCACAATTTTAATGGTGATTGTCGGCCTGCGAAGCATCCTTGACCACAACATAAATACAAATGTCGATCTCCTCATGGGCATGATAGCCATCGGAGGGACACTAACAAGACAAACCATATTTATCATTATTTTGAGACCTTAAATCCAGATAACTATTTTAAGGTCTTTTGTACAGTATATTTTACAGAAAAATTGGCAGGGTACATTTGTAAAGTGGAGTTTGTATATCGTGGGAATCAGATTCTGATCAGTTTGATCATGAATCCCACGATTCCTAGGCTCACATATGAGTTGCCAATAAACCTGCATAGCTCAAATTTGTACAAAAATAGATATATACCGAAATGTCACAAGAACTGAGGATTCATTCAGTAAATCCTGGTTCGCACCTGGCCGAAGCGTCTCATTCCCACTAGATAGCGATCTAAGGACCGCGAGGTTACTTTTGCTACTAAAAATAGAAAAATGCTAGATTTAAATAAATCTCAGCCATTCTAGCTTTTCGGTTCCACCTGTACTGATTTTGAACCGTTTGAAAGCTAGAGTTGGCGAGATTTAAATAAATCTAGTTCGCCCGCAGATATGTTAGTGCCGATTTATATAAAATGAATATTTAAAGCAACAATTTAATAAAAGCGAGAAAAGTAATATATATACAATTATATATACGAAAGTTGTAAAGGGCGATGGGTTTTCACACTAGTGCCCGGACTAAAATTAAAATATATATATATATATATATATATATTTTTATAAAAGTTGTATAAAAGCCACGGAATGATCCAGATTAAACAGAATTGAAATATATATAGAAAAATAGTAGAAAAGGCGATGGGTTTTCACGCATATGCCCGAACTGAAATTTAAATGTACATAAATGTAGTCAACCAAGACTGGGAAGATAACTCAGTGTGGTGAAGGCTACTTATATATGCATAAATATATATAAAAGCAATAAAAAGGTCACAGAATGATCCATGCCTAACTGGAATGTAAATGTATAGAAAAGTAGTCAACCAAGACTGGGAAGATAACCTAGTGGTGGTGAAAATTGCTTATATATGTATATTTATATATAAAAGCAGTTAAAAGACCACAGAATAATCCAGGCCGAATTGAAATATAAATATATATATATAGAGACGAAAAAGTGGTCAACCAAGACTAGAAAGATAACCCAGTGGTGGTGAAGGCTGCTTATATATGTATATTTATATATAAAAGCAGTAAACTACTGCGGATTTGACATCCGGGCTTGACAGAATTGAAAAGTTAGTATATATACAGTTAAATATATACAAAAAAGGCCAAACCCGGACTGGGAAGATAACCCAGTTCAGCGAAGTTGCTCAGTATGAAGATGCAAGTATATGCAAGCTGCTGGAAGCGACGAATCGTCAATTCGAGTTGTAGAAATGCCAGAAAATGTTTTTATGTACAAAAATATACCAAAAGTTGACGAAAACGGCCACGAAACTGAGTTCTGGGCTTATTTAGAAAACGAAACTTAACGTGCAAGTGTATAAAAGTGCAAAGTAGTAGTATTGACTTGTTGATCGTAAAAATACTCACAATGGCTGCTACACGGGCTTTTTACAAAGTCGTAGGCTTTAAACGTCTGAATCTACCAGTTATTTTTTGATATGTGGTAGTATGTGGGTATATCTATGTGTTAGAGTGAAAAAATTTGGGTTTGGAAGACAAGAAATTGGACAGAAAACCAAATGAGAAGAGGTTCGATGCGTTTCAAAATTATCAAATGAGCTGGGGGTCACCACTTATTTATAGACCTAGGAGCCTCCACTCAACCTACTACTACCACAGGTAGAGGTGCAGCTCCATGTGGTGGGGCCCACGTGGCTGGTCCCATTGCATCGAAGTATGTGCACTCCGAGCAATGCGATATCAGGTTCAAAACTTTTTAACTTTTGATCAGAGCGTCCGTTTGAGGCGTGCTATATATTTTCAGAAAGCCTTCGCCGAGAGTGTCGCAATGACATGGGATAAAATCTTTTTGGAGTTAAAAAGACGGGTTCATAACCAGGTCTTCGATTACTCGTAGTTTGTCCATTGAGCTGTCTTGCGTTGTTTTTACTCGGGATTAATGTCATAGGTTCTTTATGAACATGATGTATAAATTCAGCTTGGTTTTGACCAAATTGGTTTTAAGTTGGTAAAATGACCATTTTGCCCCTCCAGGGTTGTTTACTGTGCTGGCACGGTCTTCAGTTGTCTTCCTGGGGTTATTCCCTAAGGTTTGGATCTCAGTCGATTCTGTTTATCCTCATGGTCGTCTCTGAGGCTGACTTGGTCCTCCTACGGTTGACTCCTAGGATAGTTTGATCTTTGGGTTTGTCTCTGTAGGTTGAATTGGCTTCCCATGGTTATCTCTGGGGCTAAACGGGATCTCCCGGTTGTGACCAGGGCTTAACTGTACCCCTCAGGTTGTGACCAGGGCTGAATTAATATCCCGGTATTATGATCAGGGGTTGACCTGAAATCCTGGTATTGAGATCGGGGTTGACTTGACGGCCCGGTATTGAGACCGGGGTTGACCTGACGGCCCAGTATTGAGACTGGGGTTGACCTGACGGCCCGGTATTGAGACCGGGGTTAACTTGACGGCGCGGTATTGAGATCGGGGTTGAGTTGAATGTTCGGGGTTGAGTTGATTGTACGGTATTGAGACTGGGGTTGAGCTGATGGCGCGGTATTGAAACCGGGGTGAAACTGATTTCTTATGAGCCCATTCAAGTGGAGAAGAACTTGGCGTATGAAGAAATTCATATCCAAATACTAGATAGGAAAAAGCAAACCTTGAGAAATAAAATTATATCTTCTGTAAAAGTACTTTGGCGTAACCACGATGTCGAGGAGGCTACGTGGGAATTAGAAGATAGGATGATGAAGGATTATCCCCATCTATTTGTGTAACCTTGTAGCAATTCCGAGGACGGAATTTTTATAAGGGGGGAGGATGTAATACCCGAGAATTTCCATATATTATTAAATGAATATATTAATGGAAATGAGAATTTAATTGAATATAAATGAATTGTGTTATGAGATGAGTTAACTCAATTATATTGAATAATTATAATAATTGAGAATATATGGAGTTTGCGATAAACTCGTTGAATGCCTTGTGTGGCACGGTGATGAGAAACAATAAAGGTTATATAAATTAACGAATGAATTATTAAACAATAAATCTATATTAATTGTTGGTATGATAAATTATTCTTATTGCGAGTGATAGCATGATAATAAGTATATTGGTTATAAATATAATAAGATCTATATTTATTAAACTATTGAAGAATGTGATCATTTCTCGTATGGTAATAATTGATAAGGGTAGATTAATAAAGGAATTACTGCGTGAACAATTAATCATATATTAATTGTTATTTAATTATTATTATGAGAAATGAAATATTAGTGGTGATTAATAATATGTGATTGTTATTATTGCAAGGAGTATAATAATAATAAATAACGTGTTTTTAAATATAATAAGATTTATATTTCTAGAGATTAATAATTTCATTGATTACTGAGGAATGGATTAATTAATATTATTATTAATTAATTGATATGATTAGTAGTTTATTGATTTATTTGTGCAAGTATGCGAATATTAAACATATTAAGTATATGGGATACAACTATATTATATAGTATAGTGCAACATTGATGTGATTATACTATATATAGAAACCAAATATTAAGATTTATTAAACTATATTAAATGATGCAATCTGATTGTACATATTGAAACTATATGTTATGAATACATCATGATGCTTATGTGACAATATGTATGTGGGTATACATTAAAATGATATATCATGGATATATTATAAACAATTATTTTTTTTATAAAGAAGATAATGTAATGTGATAATATCCGGTTAAATTATATCGGTGTGATAAAATGTACATGGATTATATGTGTGCAAATTACACTTATTACATTAATGAATTACATTGTGACATTAAAATTACAATCTAAGCATGTAGTATATGAATACAACTTAGGTATAAAATATGTGCAAAGTAGCATAAGTGGTGTATATTAACATTGCTAGATTGCTGAGATACATTCCTTGTTCTATTCTCTTCACGTGAATACATCATAAGGCTATCCTATTCTCCTTTAACCTTAAAACTCAGCAAACCATCATAGCAATCATGCAATGGGGAGTGGGCATGATGATGACCTTCAATAACTATCTACCAACTCTTTCATAACTAACATGCAATTCTAACTCACGTTGGTTTAATTTGAAGAATAATGACATTGTCTGTGTATGGGAAATTCTATAAATTGAGACCTCCCTTCACAAATTCATTTGCTGAGAATTTTGTCTAAGAGTTGGGTGAGAGCATATATATCAGTGTTAAGTATTCCAAGAGTTGAGAATTTCAGCTAACAACAATTACATTACAGAGGTATAACTACATTTCTTGTTCTTCATCCTTATTCTCCATTTTGTTTACTGTCAAAGTTTCAAATCTTGATTATGCCAAATTGGATTTTAATTGGATTGTAGGACACTTATTTAGTTGTTATATGAACTTATATACATGTTTGAACTACTCCATGGCTGTTTGAAATTGTTAACGTGAAGAATTTTTGTAATTGGGCTGGAGACTGCCATAGCTGCCTGCTGTCTGGTGCAAACCAGTAGTGGCGCAGCTGCACCGGTTTAACCCTGGGATGCTGCGCAGCTGCGCCGGCACCCTGCTGTAGTTTTTCTATTTCTGTTTGATTCTGTTAAGTAGTAATGGTTTAAAGTAGCTTAGACGAGCATGCTAATAGGGTGAACATGCTTATATAAGTATATGGAGAGAACGTGAACATGATTTGGCTATGATAGCATACAAGGTATATGAAACGACATATAGTTTTGGAAATGAACTTAAAGTTTCTTAAATGAACGTTAACATTTTGAAGCATGATTATGTTCTGATTTTTGATACATGTTAGCATGACCTGGAAATGCATGAAGAATGTGATACCATATACGTATATGCTTCATAGTATAACATGCACATGATGGACTCACTAGTGAACATTTTTAACGAAAATATAAGTTTTTAAAAGCGAACTTTGACATGTAAAGATCATATATGTATTCTGATTTTTCGGGCATGTTTATATGGCCTTGAAATGCATGTCGGACATATTAACTTATGTATATAGGTTTTGTAATGTAATATGAACATGCGAACCTTATTAGTGAGCTTTACGAGTGAAAATATGAGTTTTGAACGTAAATCTTGACATGTTATATCGAGGATTAGATTCTGAAAATCGTGGACATGTTCGATAGTTCTTTTAAACCTCACTAATGTGTCATATATATACATTTGTACATACCATGCTAAGTGCCATAAAACTAAATAAACGCAAAATGAAGCATGATTTCAAAACCAATAGCGATGCTAGTAATATGTATATGGTAAAGATACTTGTGAGCATACCTAAAACAAACTACATGATCACCTCGTATGCTTAAAATAACAAGCATGATAGCTTACATGATTTCATGATGTTGTAAAGCATTAATTTGTTCAAAATATAGATCTAGAACATATATCATGTAAATTGAACATGAAAAGGTTGAACGAGCATTAAAGTATCCTTTAATATGAATACATGCTATGTGATATTATATGTTGACACTTAATCCGATTTTGACGGTTAACTTATAGAAATGTTATAACTTAATAAAATAAAATATATTTAGTATTGATTATGGTCTTATGTGATATTAATGATATTAGAATATATTTTAACTCAAAAAGAGGAACATTAAGGACAAAAATTATATTAATATGATACTATATATGGTATAACTGTGTAGCTAGGCTAAGATTTAGCTTGTGTGTTGATCGTATGTCCAAGATAAGACATAAAGCTATAATATATGACTAATGGATATCATATATATACATAACTATATTACGATAGGGATTCGAAAATGCTGATTTGCTTTTCGTGGATAAACTACGCATAAGGCAAGTATCCTATCTTTGTGTTTACGTTATTCGAGGAACGTTGTAAGCAAGTTCCTAACTCTACTCTTTATTGAGCATTCATTTAGCTTGCGATATTATTATCGTACAAGTAAGCTTTTGAGATTGAAATCCAGATATTATGAATTATGTACTTCATGGATAAGATAAAAATCGATTTATATTCTTCAAACTTTAAATCTTGAGATTAAACTTATGATTGTTGTGATCTATGCCATTTGATTCGGCTAGACTTATATTGTTGAAAAGCGACCCAAACCAATTGATTGGTGCGGGATCATGTGTTTGACTGAGATGAACAACCTACTTTGAAGGGAAAATATATTTGTCGGGAGACCAACACGCGCACTTGAGTATGATTAAATGTTATGCATAATATAGCGTACTTTAGGCTGATCACCTATTGTACTTGTGTCTATTGGATTTTCAGTATATTACTGTTAAATTCTAGTAGAAGTTCATAGTCCTTAGTGACTGCTCAGTATTCAGTTATCTTGAAATCTTGAATTGATTTAGTATTGAATCTTAATGATATCTTTCTGTCCTTAGCGATTATTATTGAGAACTGTTGATATTTCTTGTTATCCTTGAAACTATCACATCCTATTATACTCTTCTGAGATTCGAGAACTATATTACTCACCCTTATTGTATATTACTTGCTGAGTAATTTGTGCTCATTCTTGCTTTTTCTAAAATATTTCATTTAAGGCAGAGCAGGGCAAACCTTCGAGCGGCGATAAGGGCAAGGGCAAGGCTACCAACTAGCTTGTCTCTTTTATGTTTTAAATATTTTAATATTGTATTAAGATGATGTAGTAAGACTGGATTTGTCTATGTTTAAGCTTAAGTTAGATTATGTAATAAGTTGTTAATTGATATTATTATGTAATCTATTAAGTACTGTAGGTTGCGAGACTTAGGGGAATAATTATAATAAATTATTGTAAATTATTCTAGATTAGATTTTTCGCTGTGAATGTGTGATTTTAGTTATTATCGTATTGCCATGAGAACGTGACGAACCGAATTCTAGTGACCAAGTGGCAGTCCGAATTTGGGGGCGTCACAATCTCCCTTTTCTTTAACTAGTTTTCTCAATTTGCAAAATTATTTTCATATAATTCAAGTATACAAAGACCATCAAGTAATTTTCTAGTTCTATAAAAAATATTATTATTATAAATAGAACAACAATTGTTCTTAAATATAATACCACACCTTCATTGTCCAACAACGTAATGTAAATAATGTTTCTTATTAGAACTGGAACATAATAACAACTTATTAACTTAATAGACTTGCCAATAGGCAATGCTAAACTATAAGTTCATACGGCTAATGCAACAACCTTTGCTTCATTCCCCACACCTAAGATTAATTCCTCTTATTTTAGCCTTCTACTTCTGCTTATTCTGTGTATTAAATTACATATGTGAGAACCAAACCGGTATCTAATACCCAAGTAGAACCTTGACTTATAGAAAGATTTATTTTAATTATGAACAAACTTGTATCTGTAACCGAAGCTTCACTAAGCTTCTTCTGGTCAGCCACTGTAAGATACTCCTTGGAATTTCATTTACAGTGTCCATGCTTACTATAGTGGAATCAAACTCCTTTGCTATTCATATCAATTTTGTTCGTATTGTCCTTCCTCTTTTCCTTTCCGTATACCTTCTTTGAATTGTTCTTCTTTTCAGAAGATCCTTTAGCCCTCTTCCACTTCTCGGAAGAATCACCTACTAATAAGACTTGGTCTTTCTTGGTTATAAAGTGACTCTCAACTTTTTCAACATGTTAGGCAAATCAGTAAAGCTGACATCTTAGCTTGTTCATGTGAAAAATCACAACAAATTGTGAAGGAGTTCGGGCATGACTACAAGATCAAATCTTTGCTCAACTCTCCATCTATGACAAAACCAAGTTGTCCTAACTGTCCAATCAAATTTATTATCATTAGGACACGTGTCTGTACTGTAGTGTCATCGGTCATTCTATATCGGAAGAGCTCCTTATATATCTGATATCTAGCAGTCCAACTTTCCTCACCATTCAACTACTTGATGTGCATGATTATAGTAGGAACATCCATAGTTTCATGTTAACGCTAAACCTCATTACTCATGGATGCGAGCATGATGCATTGAGCTAACTGTGCATCATCTTGCCACTTTCTAAAAGTAGTAAGCTCTTCCTCAGTGCCATTGTCTGCAACTATTATAGGGATAGTCGTATTAAGGACATAAGGTAGCTTTTCAGCATTAAGAACTATTCTCAGATTCCTTAACCAGTCCATGTAATTTGGTCTGGTTAATTAGCATCTAATATGCTCCGTAGTGATAATAAATTAGACATTGTAATATTCTATAAATGAATTTTTAATTTAACAACATTTTAGCATATATTTGTTTGATTAATTACCAAAATAAATTAGGTCTTTATTTAAACTGGTATCTCCCACTATTTTCTTCAAATTATATTACCCTCCTTATATAGTTCGCCAAAATCTAATTAAAGATTTGTTAGTGTGAATATGGATCACATTTCAAATGTATATAGTCGTATGTGTGCACAACAAAAGTATATATAAATAAATAGGTAGATACCTTTTGTCAATTACATCACCATATAACTCCTTTTATTTTTTCTCTTAGATCATAATGGTAAAGTGTGTGCACATTCGAACTAAAATAGTTTAAGTTAAGTCAGACCCAACATTTCCATATAAGTGAAGAGAAAATTACAACCCTTGTGTGTGCACAATAAAACGATAATGTTCAATTCCTCAAAAACATTAAATGTGATAAAAAATAACATCTCAAAAAATTAATATGAATCCTATGTGTTGACAACAAACTTATAATGAATAATTGATACTCTATCGTTTTTATCATGCTAGAAGTCAAATGTTTGATATTCCAAATATTATTGAACGTTACAACTTAATATAATTTCTTTGAGGGGTTTGTTATTAATTTGCAGCATCTTGTTTAGTGCGCATGCACATATATACAAAATACGCATCATATTATTTAACATGCGAAGCATGTTATATAATATATGTAATATATATAGTAAACAAGCACATATAGAATATAATATTCTACCTGGATTGTTTATGAACTTTTATTCTAGTTTAGTTCACTAGAGCCATCAAGTGAACAAAAAGGTAAAACTTAGGATGCAAGAATAGAATTTAAATATAACTATTACATTTTAACCTGGGATTCATTACAAATAGATTTTCAAGCGCTCCTTATTCCATTATCTCCAATTCTTCAAGTAATTCTAACTAATTCTATTATATAAACTATTTACAATAAATAGAAACCATGATCAATAGTCAAGGGGAAGTACATAGGATGAAGATAAAATTTAAATCAAGAAAAATTATAGAAGACGAGGTATGCATATTCCATTTATAAAACTCACTCATTCATACATCCTCATAAAATAAATTCCAATCATCCATTGGTTAATAGTCCATAATCATTCTTATTTATTATCATACATATCACCATATGCATCTATAAATAACATTCATCTCATAAATAAGAAAATCATTCCATATATGTACATATATCATTTACTGTGCAATTTAAAGTTGCATTAAATTTAATTTTGAAGTAAAATAAACTCTTTTAATTTAATCAAAATCTATATCAAAATGAATTTTTTTATTTTAATTTATCCAATTTTGAATAAAAATAAACAATTTTATTTTAACCAAATTCTAACTCAAAATAAACTCCTTTATTTTAATTAACATGGAATCCAATTTCAAGTGTGACCCCCCGAAATCCGGTCTATCTTCACACCTGGATTTCGTACACCACGAGTACTCCTCGTTCCATACATATATCATTACACCATAAAGAATAATGACATATCTTTTCAATTCCCAGGTTCTATTACCTTAAAACCTCGTTCATTACAAATAATGATAATTACATTATCCTCTTCATCTTATAAGAGTGACTTTCATCCTCCACCAAAGATACATGGCAGTTCATTAAACTAATATATAGTTTAGTAACTAATCTACATTACAAGTCTTGGCTAGAGTCTTCAAGCTCATTCATATTTTGAATGGCACTTCGTGAGGGTACCAGTTACTTGATCTTTACGGGATCCTTAAGTTCATTCTACCGTCGTTCGCTAAAAATGTTTTCATTTAAAGCAAGTGTGAGCATTCAACTGCTCAGCAAGGCATATCAGTTGAGTAATAACAACTCAAGAGTCACATATTCTTTTAATCTTCAATAACCAAACAATGGTTATGAAGCTACTTGAATAATAGGAATACGTTCTGATTCCTATCATTTTAAAACATTAATCACATTTATTTTGTCATACTTCCATTCTACTACTTTTTCATATATATAGTGTCTGGCTAGAATCATTAGCACAGACTTAACAATAATGGTTCAGTGGATAAACAAAACTTCTTAACATTGAACAGTTCAATCACAGAACAGTTCATTTCACAGAAACACGAAAGTGCTTAAAATTATGGCACAAGGCCTCACACATACTAACACCTTGTACAAATATCACACACTTGCACATAGGTAAAACTTTCCAAGTTCAACATCTGGGAAAGTTTAAGAAACTAGCATTCATACAAAAATGAATGAAGTTACGAAACTTGCCTTCGCGCTGCATACTACTTACGCTATAACGCTCATCGCAATCCCTATATAACACATAAGGAATAACACATTACCAATTAGTCATATATATGACTTACGCATCTGTTTAAACTTAACTTTGCTTCTTAGGGTTCGCGTTCTTGTAATATAAGTTTATGTGACCAACTACATTCATTTCGTCAGTTGTTATGACATATGGGGATGTCACAACCTTATAATTATCCGTCTATTAAACATTTATTCAACATTTACTTAAGGTTTTAACCACTCATTCTAGTGATACCTTACGTGAACAATACATTCACCACCATTTCATTATGTCTAAGTCATACGTCTCATTGCATGACAAGACTAAACATCAGCTTGCAAACACATGGTGTTCACAACATTCACTTGGATTAATTTTATGATTTTTATCTTAACATTATTTCTTAAACCTAATAACTTCATGTTATAGTTCTACTCGTCCTCTTTCCAGACCATCTTGAATCATCGAAATCGGAGTTCGTATGAAGAAGTTATGATCGTTTGAAATTCTGACGTCGAATGTCAAAAACCAGCCTGACATGGCCCTTCCGCACTCCCACGTGCTTGGGCCAAGCCCTTGCATGGCCTCACGCACGCGCGCCTAGTCGTGCCCCAACTCATCTCAGTTTTTATGTTTTGACACGTAACTTCACGATGTCATAACTTCTTCTCCCGATATTAGAATTGGTCCTTTTTGGAGGCATTGGAAACCTTGCAACACCCTCTACAAATTTCTTGGAATATAATTAACTTTATGACTTTCTAACCAACCTTAAAATTGGCTCAAAAGTCCTCCCTCGCTAAGTTTTTTAACTTAACGTTAAATTTTCGTTCGTCCGTAATTTACTCATCTGAACTCGGAATGAGTTCGTTCTTGAACCTATGATTCACATTTCTTGTGTTCTTTCATATTCCTATGAAATCATACTTGTTCATTAGCATCGTCTAATTTCTTTTACGAAATTTTCCCATAACTTCGTTATGCGATAAATTTCAATCTGTTCTTCATGAATGTTTCTAGCATTTCTAACCACGCATTTATCAAATATATATATATATATATATATATATATACGATGGTTTTAAACTTGTCCATTAACAACAAGCTCTAAATTAGGATGGTTTTCAATTTGTCCATTTACAACTTTTTACCGCATTCTTCGCGTTCTTCGTTCGTTCTTCGTGTTCTTCGTTTTTTTTCAATATTATGATTAAGATTTTACGTTTTTTTGTATTTTAACATTATAAGTTTGATAATTCATCCTTATAACATCGAAGAGTTCATATAACTTATCTGAATCGTCAATTAACATCTTCTACCATCTTTTACTTCCATTTTTCATTAAGTTATGAATTTTTATAGAAAACTTACATAAAATAATGGATTAAAGTTAGGTTTTGATACCTTTCTTAAGTTTCTTCCATTTTCTTCTTCCTCTTGGTTATTCTTGCGATTTGTAAGCTTTTCCATTTCTCGATCTTCTTCGATCCGAGCATCCATGCTCTTTCTCTTCTTTATTGCTCTCTCTCCCAATGAGTTTTCTCTTGGATTTCAAATCCAAGAGAATGAGCTAGTATGTAGACACTAGAAATTTTGTTTTCCTGTTACTAACCATATAGGAGGGCAAAAACATCTTTTTACAACCCTAGAGATAGCCCCGGGAAATCATCAAACCAAAGCCCAGAAAATTAAATCAATCCCCGGAGATAACCTTGAGGAAGAACAGAGTCAACATCAGTCAAACCTCGGAGATAACCATAAGAGAAGACAGTTATAGCTGCGTCAAGCCTGGAACCAAATCCGGAAGGGTAAAAGAGTAATTTTGCCAACTCAACATCAAATCAGATCAAATTACCATGAAAAAGGTCCTACAGGACCAGCACAACAACTACCGAGTGAAAACTGCACCAGACAGCTCAACGGACTAACTGCGAAGACTTGAAGATCCGGTCTATATGGTTGTAACAATGACACATGGAACATATTATGAATATGTTCCAGTTCAAGAGGTAGAGCTCCCTCGTATACCACTTGGGAGCTGTCGTTTACACTCTTAAATTACCTCACTTTCACTTTCCGAATTCAAACAATTAGCACAGTAGTAAGCAAGGAGCGATCCCACAGAGAGTGATTTATTTATATTTATCCTATGATTTCTAATTAAAAGGGGTTTTGAATTGATTAAACTAAATTATCAAAAATAAAGTAATAAGAATTAACAATAAATAAAAAACTTCAGTTCTTCAGTTCAGTATCACCTTTTCACAATTATAGAGTAATCAAGTTTTACATTATTTACCCTTCAATGAAACTATTAGCCCTAGATAGCAACAAGCTCTGCTACCCGAAGTTCTCCTTAGATCGTCACTGTATGAAATAAGCTCTTCACCAGATTCTAACTGTAATATAACCTAGAACAAGCTCTCTAGATATAATATAACAGAAGCATTAAGAAATAGAGAATTAGAATAATCCAAGTAACAAACACATAAGCTCGATTTGTTTAACTTGTCTTCTGATAATCATAGCAATACTCAAAAGCTTGTCCACAATCAAGTATTACTAATTGCTACTTGTGATTAGGAACAATACCAATTACACGTAATACTATTCCTTGATCTAGCATATGACACCAATTCACTAATTTAATCATGCAGAATCATGTTAGTAAATTGAATAGCATACAAGAAGTTAAAGTAGATTATCAGAATAAATCTCATGCAAGAAGGAATAAATAAAATAAACTTGATCAAACTGTTAATTATGAAAATAGTTCAACATCCCTTCTGAATTAAAAGAGTTAGTTCTTCCTTCAAGCGAACCTAGATCTAATATCAAAGAAATAATAATATGATCCCCTGAATAAGTTCTTATCAACCCCTTTTATAACCCAAGAAAACAACTCTAATTATCCTTAATTACTATACCAATCCGTATCGCAAAAGGACAAGTTGCTGGCCTTTTCTTCCCGCCTCCCCGCCCCAGCGAGAGACTCCTTTCATAAATCCCCGCCCCCGCAGGGATGCACACTGCCCAGCCTTCCATGATTTAGTTAATGTCACTTGGTAATCCCAGAGCTGCAAGGACTTCATTTTGTGCCCAATAAAAACCGTACAGCTACTCGAAATAATCTACTACAACCGTGTAATTTGAATAAGCCATGCAATCAACCCAATTAGAATCTAATTCGGAATTTCCCAAGTGACTTGCATGTATTCCTTGTTGAATTTGGCACTGTAGCTTTCCTTTGCAAGCTGGTGTCGTAGCTGCTAATGTCATTCCTTTGCCAGCTAGGAATCGTAAGCTGCTTGCTTTCCCATCTCTAGCCCACATAATATTTGCCTTAAAAATCCGTGCATGTGATTGTGAGTAGCTAGACTCTTATTTCGTTTAATTGCTTTGCTTGTTAATTGATCCATGAGCTGCCAATTCGTGGCCCACTCGGACATTAGGAAAATCGTGAGCTACTTATCAATTTCGGAATGCAAGCTGCTTGTTTAAATTGTGACATGAGCTGCATGGGCTTTCATGAAACTGTGGGCCATTCCTCTTCAATGCTGCTGACTCCGTTCCTTATTTTCCAGTTGCTTGATTAATTCGGAGCTGCTGCCAACCATTGTGGGCCCATATGATATTACTAATCAAGCTGCTGAAATGTGGCTGCTAGATATTTTAATCAATTTTGTGGGCTTCTTTGCATAATAAATTCGTGGGCTTCTCTTTAATTCCCAAACTGAAGTGGCTGTTATAAATCATGGCCTTGTTTGTTCCTTTTGAGCCCATTTTGCCTCTTTGGATCAACTGCACCTAAAATAACAAGTATAAGATAAATGAATATATTTAGGTACAAAAGAGATATAAAAGATTAAGTATTAAGGGAATAAAACATAACAAATTTATCCTTATCAAATTCCCCCACACTTATCTTTTGCTCGTCCTTGTGCAAAATAAAAATAAACTTGTACCACAATAATTCAACCAACTACATATGTCAAACTTGAGCCACGAGTCAATACGAACTATAACATTGACCTCAAAGATTCAAAACAATAATTCTGGAAAACTTCAAAACAATGTATTATCTGAAACCCAAATTCCTCTAACAATCTTACTTTACTCCCAATCCCTTGTGTGTGTATGTATCCACCTGTATCAAACTAATCAGACCATAGAAATATTTATAAAATCGATGCCTTAAAGAAGAAAGAGAAACTCCACCACTTGTTTTCCCACCAATCTCAGTTAACACCAGCAGATAATCTTCAAAGGATCAAAAGGCTTTTCTTTCTGTCTTATTTTTTTCCTTTCTTTTTTTCTTTGGTAAGTGCATTTTATGCTCCATCTTTCCAGCGAGTGTGTTTTACGCTCCATCTCGCATGTCACGTGTTTATTAGTGAGTGCGTTTTACGCTCCATCTCATCCCACCACATGAATCATTTCTTTTATCTTTTAAAATTTTTTCTTTCTTACAATCTTGCAAAATTTGCCTAAATCATTTCCCTTTTCTTAACAATACCTCATATCAACTTCAATTGATGATCAAATAAATAATAGAGTTCAAAGTTTCTTCCCTAGACGTTCAATCAGATAAATTTCTTCCAAGTCAAAATTAGGTCGAACAAATGGATATGTGCTTAAGAGTGAAGGGTCTCAAATAAAGTAGGGATCAACAAAGAAAACCAAATTTAGATTACACAATGTCTCTCAATTCTCCCAGAAGTTATCACAAAGAAATCAAGATTTTATCATTGGTCAAAGATCAAAGTCAAAATCAACTTATTGCTCAAGGGAGAGATCCTAAAACCTCTCCATGTTCGCAGGAAACACGATTGCACTTAGGATGTGCAATAAGCCTTTAAACCCCAAGGTTACCCCGAGTGGACGAGTTGTGTCTCATGAGGGTTTGTAGTTAATATACCCACAAAATAAAAAATAAAAAATTTAAAAAAAAATTGAAAAATATCTAA
This sequence comes from Panax stipuleanatus, assembly GCA_020205555.1. Lineage (NCBI taxonomy): Eukaryota > Viridiplantae > Streptophyta > Magnoliopsida > Apiales > Araliaceae > Panax > Panax stipuleanatus. Next base: position 69,915 of record JAINUT010002301.1, on the reverse strand, counting down.
ATGCTTCCCTCCACACTTAAAACTTACATTGTCCCCAATGTAAACTAAAATGCAAAGAAAAGTAGAGAGATACTCCCCTATGGGTTGCCTCCCATGCAGCGCCTTTGTTTATTGTCATTGGCTTGGCATCTTTCCTCTCGTTCTATGTAATTGGACTTGTGAACTTTAAGTGGACTGGTAACAGTTTCATCCTTAAATGAGGAACATTGTATACTTCATGATCCTGCTCCTTTCCAGCCATCAAATCCTCCTTGTATAATTGTATTCGATCAAAAGATTCCTGCACTAAATAATCCACAACATCAATAGCAAAAACAGATTTAACATTACCAAGATACCTTTTAGTCTCATCTGCGTTGAACTGGAACTTTGCACTGTCCACTTTCATGGTAAAGGTACGATGGTGTGTATCATTCCTTGTTCCTGTTGATTTTATTGATGAAAATGAATCCTCATCCTTCTCGTAGAGATCTGCAGCACTTATCAAATCATTCCCATCTTCCTCTTGCTCCTTCTCCTGATCAAATTCTATATGACTATCTGTTCCTGAAGTAAGCATTGAATCCTCCCGCTCCTCTTCGTCATATCTCTCAACAAACGGAGGAGGTAACTCCCCTAAACCTTGAGATTCTAACCTCCCTATTATGGTTGCAAGCTGACCAACTTGATCCCTCAGATCTTGAACAGAAGTTCTTGTCTCCTGCTAGAACTGTTGTGTCTGACTCATGAACTGTAGTGTTCGGCTCATGAATGCCTTGAACATATCCTCCATAGATGTCCCAGAATTGACAGGTACTTCGTGATTTTCTGTGTGGTACTGAGGTTGAACTTGCTAAAAACCTTGCGTATTCCTTGCAGCCATTGGTCGAACTATAGCAGTTAATTCAGAAATTTGTTGCTCAATTCTTGGCACCTCCATCTTTTCCTATGTCAAGTGTTGGAACAAGAGCTTCTTTTGTATTTGCAATTTTCTCTATCTCTTGATCAAAATTTAAGTTAATAGAGTGAGAGGATTGAGTCAGAAAACAAAAAGAAAAAGAAAAAGAAAAAGAAAATAATAAAAATAAACGAAAACAAAGAATAAACAAAAACAAATAACACTCCCAGGCAACGGCGCCAAAATTTGGGAGCTGTCGTTTACACTCCTAAATTAACCTCACTTTCACTTTACGAATTCAAACAATTAGCACAGTAGTAAGCAAGGATCGATCCCACAGAGAGTGATTTATTTTATATTTATCCTATGATTTCTAATTAAAAGGGGTTTTGAATTGATTAAACAAAATTATCAAAAATAAAGTAATAAGAATTAACAATAAATAAAAAACTTCAGTTCAGTATCACCTTTTCACAATTATAGAGTAATCAAGTTTTACATTATTTACCCTTCAATGAAACTATTAGCCCTAGATAGCAACAAGCTCTGCTACCCGAAATTCTCCTTAGATCGTCACTGTATGAAATAAGCTCTTCACCATATTATAACTATAATATAACATAGAACAAGCTCTCTAGATCTAATATAACAGAAGCATTAAGGAGTAGAGAATTAGAATAATCTAAGTAACAAACACATAAGCTCGATTTATTTAACTTGTCTTCTGATAATCATAGCAATACTCAAAAGCTTGTCCACAATCAAGTATTACTAATTGCTACTTGTGATTAGGAACAATATCAATTACACGTAATACTATTCCTTGATCTAGCATATGACACCAATTCACTAATTTAATCCTGCAGAATCACGTTAGTAAAATGAATAGCATACAAGAAGTTAAAGTAGATTATCAGAATAAATCTCATGCAAGAAGGAATAAATAAAATAAACTTGATCAAACCGTTAATTATGAAAATAATTCAACATCCCTTCTAAACTAAATTGAAAGAATTAGTTCATCCTTCAAGCGAACCTAGATCTAATATCAAAGAAATAATAAGATGATCCCCTGAATATGTTCCTATCAACCCCTTTTATAACCCAAGAAAATAACTCTAATTATCCTTAATTACTATACCAATCCGTCTCGCAAAAGGGCAAGTTGCTAGCCTTTTCTTCCCGCCTCCCCGCCCCGCCCCGCGGGGATGCACACTGCCCAGCCTTCCATGATTTAGTTAATGTTACTTGGTAATCTAAGAGCTGCTAGGACTTCATTTTGTGCCCAATAAAAATCGTACAGCTACTCGAAATAATCTACTACAACCGTGTAATTTGAATAAGCCATGCAATCAACCCAATTAGAATCTAATTCGGAATTTCCCAAGTGACTTGCATGTATTCCTTGTTGAATTCGGCATTGTAGCTTTCCTTTGCAAGTTGGTGACGTAGCTGCTAATGTCATTCCTTTGCCAGCTAGGAATCGTAAGTTGCTTGCTTTCCCATCTCTAGCCCACATAATATTTTCCTTAGAAATCCTTGCATGTTATTGTGAGCAGCTAGACTCTTATTTCATTTAATTGCATTGCTTGTTAATTGATCCATGAGCTGCCAATCCGTGGCCCACTAGGACATTAGGAAAATCGTGTGCTACTTATCAATTTCGGAATGCAAGCTGCTTTTTTAAATTGTGACATGAGCTGCATGGGCTTTCATGAAACCGTGGGCCATTCCTCTTCAAAGCTGCTGACTCCGTTCCTTATTTTCCAGTTGCTTGATTAATTCGGAGCTGCTACCAACCAACGTGGGCCCATATGATATTACTAATCAAGCTGCTGAAACATGGCTGCTAGATATAGTAATCAATTTCGTGGGCTTCTTTGCATAATAAATTCGTGGGCTTCTCTTTAATTCCCAAACCGAAGTGGCTGTTATAAATCATGGCCTTGTTTGTTCCTTTTGAGCCCATTTTGCCTCTTTGGATCAACTGCACCTAAAATAACAAATATAAGATAAATGAATATAGTTAGGTACAAAAGAGATATAAAAGATTAAGTATTAAGGGAAAAAAACATAACAAATTTTATCCTTATCACCACTTCACCTATCTTCCTCAGTATTTCGAATGGTCCCATAAATCTCGGACTCAGTTTGGCCTTTTTATCCAAATCTGATCTTCCCTTTTAAGGGAGATACATTCAAAAATGCATAGCTTCCCACTTCGAAGTCCTTTTTTTCCTATGCAAATTTGCATACTTCATTTAACGGTCCTGAACTGCTACCAGTCGAGCTCTTATCGCCTTAATGATCTTCACACTTTGTTGCACCAACTCTGGCCCCAACAGCCTGCGCTCACCTACTTCATCCCAACATAAGGGTGTTCTACATTTCCCCCCATACAGTGCTTCGTACGGTGGCATACCAATGCTCGAGTGATAACTATTGTTATATGCGAACTCTACCAGTGGAAGATGATCCTCCCAACTTCCCTTGAAGTCCATCACGTAGGCCCTGAGCATGTCTTCTAATGTTTGAATTGTTCTCTCGCTATGCTCATCGGTCTGTGGATGATATGCCGTACTTAACATTTGCTATGTCCCCATTCTTTCTTGAAGACTCCTCCAAAAGTTTGACGTGAAGCGCGGATCTCTATCAGACACAAGTGATATCGGCACTCCATGTCTCAAAATAATTTCCTTGATATATAGTTTGGCTAACTGATCCAAACTATACCTGATCTTGATCGGCAAAAGTGTGCTGACTTTGTAAGATGGTCTACTATCACCCATATGGCGTCGAAACATTTCTGCGTCGCTGGAAGTCCCACCACAAAATACATCGTCATGTGCTCCCATTTCCATTTCGGAATCTCTAACGGCTGCAACAGTCTGCTCGGTCGTTGATGTTCTGCCTTGACTCTCTGACACGTTAAACATCTGCTGACACATTATGCAACTTCTCTTTTCATGTTTGGCCACCAAAAGTGTTGACACAAATCCTAATACATCTTCGTCATTCCTGGGTGTATCAAGTATCTCGTACTGTGTGCTTCTTGCAAAATCTCCTCCATTAGTTCTGGTACTAAAGATACCCAAATTCTTCATTCAAATCTCAGCAGTCCGGTGCCATCGATCTCGTACTTCAACTCATCACCTTCAGTTAATCTCTTCTTGATGTTATTACAGTCTTTGTCATTTTCTTATGCCTCTCTCACCTTGTTGAGTAAAGTCGGACTTGCTTCTATTACTTTATCCGAATTCCATAGATTTTTCACCTCCAAATCTATTTTCTCCATTTCCTTTACTAACTCTTCTTGCTCTGACAAAACGAATAACTGCTCTCTGTTCTTTCTGCTTAGAGCATCAGCTACTACATTGGCCTTCCCTGGATGATATAGAATCTCACAATCATAGTCTTTGATCAATTCTAACCACCTCCTCTGTGCCTCATGTTCAACTCCTTTTGCATACAGATATATTTCAAACTCTTGTGGTCTATGTATATCTCACACTTTTCTCTGTAGAGATAATGTCTCCAAATCTTAAGGGCAAACACTACCGCAGCCAATTCCAGGTCATGGGGAGGGTATCCCTTCTCATAGTCCTTTAACTGTCGTGATACGTACGCAATAACTTTACCATTCTGCATCAATACGCAACCTAGTCCCTTGTGTGATGCATTACTGTATACTGTAAAACCTCCCGTATTATCTGGTAAGGATAACACAGGTGCTTCACTCAATCTTCTCTTTAACTTCTGAAAACTCTGTTTACACTTCTCCGTCCATACATACTTAATTGCCTTCCTGGTTAGGTTCGTCAATGGAGTTGTTATCTTCGAGAAATCTTGAATAAACCTTCGGTAATATCCTGCCAATCCCAAGAAACTTCTAACTTCAGTCGGCGCCTTTGGTTGTCCCCAATTTTTCACCGCTTCTACCTTTGCTGGATCAACAGAAACTCCTTCGTTGTCGATAGCATGTCCCAAAAATTGAACTCTCTTCAACTAGAATTCACATTTTGAAAACTTCGCGTATAGCTTCTCCTTCCTCAATGTCTCAAACATAATTCTCAAATGATCAGCATGCTCCTCCTTAGTCTTCGAATACACCAATATGTCATCAATGAACACGACCACAAACTTGTCCAAGTATTGCTTGAACACTCTGTTCATCAAGTCCATAAAAGCAGCTGGCGCATTCGTCAATTCAAACGACATCACTAAGAACTCATAATGGCCATAACTTGTCCTAAATGCTGTCTTCGGTACATCCTCCGTTCTCACCTTCAACTTATGATAAACAGTCCTCAGATTAATATTTGAAAAACATCTCGCTCATTTAAGTTGATCAAACAGATCGTCTATTCTTGGTAGCGGGTATTTATTCTTGATTGCCATCTTGTTCAATTCTCTATAATCCATACACAACCTCATTGATCCATCCTTCTTCTTTACAAACAACACCGGTGCTCCCCACATAGATACACTAGGTTGGATGAACTTCTTATCCAACAAATCCTGCAATTGGACCACTAACTCTTTCAGCTCTACCGGAGCCATCCTATATGGTGCTTTTTATATCGGCGCTGTCCCCGGTAATAAGTCGATCAAAAACTCTATTTCTCTATCTGGTGGAAGTCTAGGAAATTCCTTTGGAAAGACATCCCCAAACTCATTAACTATGGGTATCTTCCCCATGTCAGACTTCACCACCCGTGTATCCAGTACATGAGCTAAATAACCTTCACATCCTTCCTTTAACATTCTCCTAGCATGCATCATCGTCAGATAACTCATTTATCTTGGCGACTTGCTACCATAAAATATAACCTTAGACTTCTTCGGTGTCTTAAGGCGTATGCTTTTCTTCTGACAGTCAATAACTGCCTCATAGTTAAAAAACTAATCCATTCCTAGGATCACATCAAATTCTCATAAGCATATAAGAATCAAATTCACGCTTAATTTATGTCCCATTATTTCCACACAAAAGTTTCTATGGAAAAACTCTACATGGATCACTTCTTTGTTTGCTACTTCTATATTCATTGGGTTTTCTAACTTTTCACGAGGTAAATTTAGCCTTTTAGAAAATTCATCAAATACAAAAGAATAGGTTTCTCCCGAATCAAATAGCACATATGCATTTATATTGTTGATCAAAATTATACCTAACACCACCTCCCTGGATGCCACTGCATCTTGCACAGTCATGTTGAAGGTCCTAGCAGTCGGCTTGCTGGGCTGAGCTGATCCTCCTATGGGTAACTTGGTGTTACTGCCCCTCATATCGCTTCCTCTATCAGTGTTCTTCTTCAGTGGGCAATCTTTGAATCGATGTCCAGTTCCTCCACATGAAAAGCAACCTCCTTTCTTTGGCTTTTAACAATTTGGTGAAATATATCCTTCTTGCCCACAGTTGTAACATACGCTCTTTCCTTCCATACACTCACCCGAGTAATTCTTTCCATAATTCCCACACGTTTGCTTCTTCTGTTGTACACTTCTTTGTTGACTTTCAAGATTGTTGCCACTGTTGTTCCATTTGCATTTCTTACTATTACTGCCACCACTGTTGGCATTCAGATTCCCTCCTTTAACTTTATTTGTATTCTTTTCTCGATTGTACTTTGAAACTGCTTCACTCCCACCTTCTTCAATAAGTGCTTTCTCTAACAGAGTTGAAAACGTCATAATTTGCAATACTGCTACTTCGCTGTAAATCCACGGCTTTAACCCATTCTCAAATCTCCTTGCCTTCGTTACTTTAGTGTCCACCTGATGTGGAGCGAATCTGGCTAACTCATTAAATCGTATTCTACCACTGACATGTTCTCCTACTTTAACTCTAAAAATTTAACCTCCATCCATGCTTGCATACTTTTCGTGAAATAGTTTTCGAAGAATAGGGTTTTGAATCTTTCCCATGTCACAACTTCTTCTCCGGCTCTATTCTGGATTGATTCCCACCAAAAATTAGCCTCACCTTTCAATATGTAAGTGGCAAAAACTGCCTTCTGCTCCTCTGCAACTCTTGCAATCACAAATGCTTTCTCCATCTCCTTAACCAATGTTTAGGCTTCGATAGGGTCAGTAGTTCCCCTAAACTCTAGCAATCCCACTGCCTTAAAGTCTTTAAAGCCAACTAATCTATTAGTTGGTCGATTCCTCGCTGCTGGTGCTCTGTCCTGCATTGCTTGAGTTAACATGTCAATAAAATCTTGTATCGGGCTTGCTTCTTGACCTCCTCCATTGTTAACAGATTCCTCTATCCTTCTATTTCTTGTTTCTCTTGGCGGCATTATCTGATCAAGCAAAACCCTAACTCGTTACTTTGGTTTTATTATATGACATATCATATTAGCGTTTAGCATGTAACATATAATTTGAATTCGAACAATCACATGTTCATGATGTGATAATTTAGTTCACTGTACTTTTGAATTCATCTTACCGGATTAATGTATTTAGTTTGCTAAAATACCAATTCAGTTTGTTAAATTTACATATTATCTATAGACACTCGAAATTTTCTTTCCCTGTTACTAACACTATAGGAGCGCAAAACTGTATCATCAAATCAACCCCTGTCTCAATACCGGGCCGTTAAATCAATCCAAGTCTCAATACCGAGCTATCAAATCAACCCCGGTCTCAATACTGGGACGTCAAATCAACCCCGGCCTCAATACCAGGCCATCAATTCAACCCCGGTCTCAATACCGGGCAATCAGTTTAACCCCGATCTCAATACCGGGTAATCAATTCAACCTCGGCCTCAATATCGGGCCATCAAATCAACCCCGGTCTTAATACCGGGCCATCAATTTAACCACGGTCTCAATACTGGGCCATCAAATCAACCCCGATCTCAATATCAGGCTGTCAAATTAACCCTGGCCTCAATATCGGGCTATCAAATCAACCCCGGTCTCAATACCGGGCCATCAGTTCTACCCCGGTATCAATACCGAGCCATTAATTCAACCCCGGTCTCACTATCGTGCCATCAACTCAACCCCGGTCTCAATACCGGGCCGTCAAATCAACCCTGGTCTCAATACCGAAAAATCAAATCAACCCCGGTCACAATACCAGGCCGTCAAATCAACCTCGGTCTCAATACCGGGCCATAAAATGAACCTCAGTCTCAATACCGAGCCATTAATTTAACCCCGGTCTCAATACTGGGCCATCAACTAAACCCCGATTTCAATAACGAGCCGTCAACTCAACCCTGGTCTTAATACCGAGCAATCAAATCAACCCCGGTCTCAATAGCAGGCCATCAACTAAATCCCGGTTTCAATACCGGGCCGTCAAATCAACCCCGGTCTCAATATCGGGCCATAAAATCAACCCCGGTCTCAATATCGGGCCATCAATTCAACCCCGATCTCAATATCGGGCATCAACTCAACCCCGATCTTAATACCGGGCAGTTAGGTCAGCCCCGGTCACAACCCGGGAGGTACAGGTCAGCCCCGGTCTCAACCTGGGAGGTACAGATCAGCCCTGGTCTCAACCCAAAAAGTACAGGTTAGCCTTAAGCTCAACCCGAGAGGAATATGTCAGCCTCGATCTCAACTTAGGAGGTACAGGTCAGGCCTAGTTTCAACCCGGGAGGTACAGGTCAGCCCTGGTCTCAACCTGGGAGGTACGGGTCAGCCCCAGTCTCAACCCGAGAGGTACAGGTTAGCCCCAGTTTCTACCCAGGAGGTACAACTCAGCCTTGGTCTCAACTTGGGAGGTACAGGTCAGCCCCGGACTTAACCCGGGAGGTACAGGTAAGCCCCGGTCTCAACACGAGAGGTACAGATCAGCCCCGGTGTCATCCCGAGTGGTATAGGTCAGCCCCGGTGTCAACCTAGGAGGAAAAGGTCAGCCCTGATCTTAACCAAGGAGGTACAGGTTAGCCCCAGTCTCAACTTGGGAGGTAAAAGTCAGCCCCGGTCTCAACCTGGGAGGTACAGATCAGCCCTGGTCTCAACCCGGGATGTACAGGTCATTCTCGGTCTCAACCCGGGAATCAGGTCAATATCAGGAACAAACTTGAAGCATCACAACATCTCCAGAGGAAAACCTGGAGCAACCAAGTCAACCTTAGAGACAACACTGAGGATAAACAGACTCGAATGGGATCCAAGTCTTGAAAACAGCCCCAGGAAGTCGACCAAAGACATGTCGACACTAAATGCAACCCCGGGAGGGGCAAACAGTTATTTTACTAACTCCAAGATGATTCAATCAAACTCAAGCTGAATTGATGCCACCAAGGTCAGAACGAACCATAACAATGATCCGTACTGCAAATAGAGCAAGACATCTCAATGGATAAACTGCGGGGAATCAAAGAGCTAGTTATGAACCCATCTTCTTGGACCCGAAAAATATTTTATCCCATGGCATTGTGACACTCTCGGCGAGGGTTTTACGAAAAGGTATCGCACGCCTCAAACGGACGCTCCGATCAAAAGTTAGAAAGTTTTTACTTCGACCTAGCGTTGCTCGGAGTGCACGTACTTTGGGACGACAAAACGCACCACATTGGCTCTGCCACGTCGAGCCGCACCTCTACATGCGGCAGTAGCAAGTAGGGTGGAGGCTCCCTGGCCTATATATATGAAGGCACCCCCCCTCATTTTTAGAATTCTATAACGCTTCGAACCTCTGCCCGTTTGGTTTTCTGTCCAATTTCTTATCTTCCAAATCAAAAAAAATTCACTTTAACATGTAGAAATACCCAATACTACCACATATCAAAAATTAACGATAGATTCAGACGTTTAAAGTCTACGATTTGGCAAAAAGCCCATGTAGTAGTCTATTTTGAGTATTTTTACAATCAGCAAGTCAATACTACTACTTCGCACTTTTATACACTTGCGCGTTAAGTTTTGTTTTCTAAATATGCCTGTAACTCAGTTCCATGGTCGTTTTCGTCAACTTTTGGTATATTTTTGTACATAAAACGAATTTTCTGGCATTTTTACAACTCGAATTGACGATCTGTCGCTTCCAGCAGCTTGCATATACTTGCATTTTCATACTGAGCAACTTTGCCGGACTGGGTTATCTTCCCAGTCCGGGTTTAGCTTTTTTTTTTTGTATATATTTAACTGTATATATACTAACTTTTCAATTCTGTCAAGCCCAGATGTCAAATCCGCAGTAGTTTACTTCTTTTATATATAAGTATGTATATATAAGCAGCCTTCACCACCATTTGCTTATCTTCCTAGTCTTGGTTGACTACTTTTCCATCTCTATATATATATATTTATTTATATTTCAATTCGGCCTAGATTATTCTGTAACCTTTTTACTACTTTTAAATATAAATATGCATATATAAGCAATTTTCACCACCACTGGTGTTATCTTCCCAGTCTTGGTTGACTACTTTTCTGAACATTTACATTCCAGTTCGGCCAAGATTATTCTGTGGCCCTTTTATTGCTTTTATATATATTTATGCATATATAAGCAGCATTCACCACACTAGGTTATCTTTCCAGTCTTGGTTGACTAGATTTCTGTACATTTACATTTCAGTTCGGGCACAGGCGTGAAAGCTTATCGCCCTTTCTATTGTTTTTATATATATTTAAATTCTATCTAGCCTGGATCATTCTGTGGCTTTTATACAGATTTTATAAAAATATATATATATTTCAATTCTAGTCCGGGCACCGGTGTGAAAACCCATCGCCCTTTACAGCTTTTGTATATATAATTGTATATATATTTCTTTACTCACTTTTATTAAATTGCTGCTTTAAATATTCATTTTATAAGAATTGGCACTTACATATCTGCGGGTGAACTAGATTTATTTAAATCTCGCCAACTCTAGCTTTCAAACGGTTCAAAATCAGTACAGACAGAACTGGGATGCTAGAATGGTAGAAATTTATTTAAATCTAGCCTTTTTATAGTTTCACTTACAAAAGCAACCTCGCGGCCCTTAGATCGCTATCTAGTGGGAACGAGACGCTTTGGCCAGGTGCAAAATAGGATTTACTGATTTAATCCTCGGTTCTAGCGACATTTGGATATATATATCTGTTTCTATACAAATTTGAGCTGTGCAGGTTTATTGGCTACTCATATGTGAGCCTAGGAATCATGGGATTCATGATCAAACAGATCAAAATCTGATTCCCACGATGGACAAACTCCAATTTACGAATGTACCCTGCCAGTTTTTCTGTAAAAATATACATGCAAAAGACCTTAAAACGGTTATCCGAATTTAAGGTCTCAACATAGTGAAAAATATGGTTTGTCGTGTTAGAGTCCCTCCGATGGCTATCATGCCCATGAGGAGACCAATACTTGTATGTATATTGTGGTCGAGCATGTTTCGCAGCCCGACAATCACCATTCAAATTGTGCCTTAAGGCTGAAAAAAAGATAAAATTAAAGTATCAATATGCTTCAATTCCTATGTTAGCGTAGGGGTTTGATAATCTTCTTTCAAAACATCATTTTAAATGTTTTCGGAAAAAAAAATCTTTTGCAAATCAAATCAAACATTTTTTTCAAATCAAATCAAAGACTTTTATAAATCAAATCAAACCCTTCGTATATAGGTTCAACGATGCATAGACATGCTTTCAAATCAAACATAGGCCCAATTTTCAAACAACATTCACACACACTTTAGTTTTTTAAGGGAAATATTGAAAAGATGCGGTACCATGTTTACATGGGAGTTGTGGGGTGCCTAACACCTTCCCCACACTTAACCAAGCCCCCGAACTCAAACTTTGTTTTTAAAGATCAAGTTTTGACAGTGTCTAGTAATTGGGCCTTTTTCAAACAAAACTCGGTTGAGTTGGTACAACCATTTCAAATCTACCAACTGGCGACTCTATAAAATGTTCAAATCGTCGACATGATAAATGTTGGCCTTTTCCTAAAAAACCCTTCAAAACCTTTTTTTCATAATAAAAAGAGTGAGGGTGGAGATAACTTAGGAAGAGAGAAAGATCCGGGTTATGACCCGACCCGCGGATTTTTTTCCCGAAGTCGACAGGTGGCGACTCTACTGGGGATAGTAGAGGGCTTAGGCCGCGTTCAAATCTTTTCAAACATTTCCCTTTCATAACTACGTAGGTGTGAATGTTGCGTCTTTCCATTGAATGAATGCGTGAATGCTGCGTATTTACATTGAATGATGTGAATGAATGTTTTCCTACTTTTTTAGTGCTTCACACCCATATTAGTGCTTCGCACCCATGTCATCATATGCATAACGGTGAGGCACGATGTATGTGAATGTATGTTGTGTGATTCCTCCTTCGGGAGGCAAAACCCGTCAATGATAAGTAATGTCTTTGGGGACGGCTTAGTCTCTGGGGCTCATGAAAATGTACCGCCCAGATTCGCTCCAGTTGAAAGATCGGATTAATTTCCCCTCTAGTAGATTGCGATGATCTGGGACCTTCATGCCAAAAAGCCGTGAGAGTAGCGTAAGATAGGTCAACCTATGATTAACCAAATTCGAAGAGAAGCTTCTTCATACCTTCCTCTTTCAATTCAATGTCAAGTTTTTAATTCAAAATGTAAAGAAGCACAATGTAAATATCATAATGAAATATTTACATTTCCTGTCGTATACATCTTGTCATCCTGTCACCAAAACAACTGACCTTTGTTTCGCAGGATAAGATTAAAAACCACATCATGGCATGCATCCTATCCCTACCAACATCAGGAAATTGACACGCCTATGTTTTGTTGTAGGTGAAAAATTGGTCCTGTCACTAGATCTAAGTTTAAGAAAACACTACGTCCATCCACAGACATGACTTCCAGTGCTCAACCAGAATCCACCCCTGTACCTAGGGAAGAGTTTGAAGGACTGAAGAATTAGATAGCCGAATTGGCCAATTTTCTGAGAGAACAAAACAAGGCCCTTAAAGGGAAACAAGCCCAAGCTCACACAGAACCGGGAATACCTGGTGGTAGTGGTGGCAGTCAAGAGACTGAAAAAGCTAAAACTCAGATTCCTGGACCACAAAACCATGACACAACCAACAAAACCCCTGAAATCGCCATTCTCAAAAAAGAGCAGGAAGCTGGTGACATTGCGAAGAAAATACAGCAGATGGAAAAAACTCTCCGATCTATCAAAGGGACTGGGGGCATTCGAAAGTGTTAATTACTCCTACTTCTGTATTTTTCCCGGGGCTCGTTATCCTGAAAAATTTAGAACTCCTGATTTTGAGAAATACGATGGATTGCGAGACCTCTATACCCACCTAAAAGTATTCGTTGGAGAACTCGGATCCTATGCAGAGGACGAGAAGCTTCGAATGCAATTTTTTCAGAAGAGTCTGACTAGAGAGGCCAGAGCCTGGTACGCCCATTTGGACAACTCTAAAATTCATAGTTGGGAAGAGTTGGCCCATACCTTGCTCAGTCAGTACAGCTTCCAATCTCAGCTGGCTCCAGACAGATACCAGATAACCAAAATCAAGAAAAAGAACACTGAATCATTCAGAGAGTATGCCCAACGATGGAGGCGGGTTGCAGCATAAGTCTGATAGTAGTGTGCATACAAGCCAATCATGTATGATGATAAAGCACATACTTTGTAAACAATCTTATTTATTTATTAATAAAATATTTATTTATTAAAGGCATTTAATTATCTACATGGTGCTGTTTTTATAAAATGTAAATAACCCATAGTTTTAAGCAATGCTTTTAGAATCATGATGTTGATCATGCTAATGAGATCTAAATTCTTAGAAAGCTTTAAACTAAAATAGTTCCCAATCGTGGGATTACTAAAAAGGGGATTAGTAAATCCGGATAGATTGGTACATATGTTGCTTGCTCATTGGATGAGGATGATAGATCTCATGATCATTTGTGTGGAGACACTAAAGCAAGTATGTAGGTGCTTATTGGAGAATAAGTTCACTGAACGTGACTCGCTATAGAATACCTAATGGAGTTTACTCGCCTGTCAATAGGAATTCCTAATATGAAAGTAGTACAAGTGATCCTTGGACTTGAGATCATCATAGTATCTTGTATGTAACAAATTATACTTTGACTTATTCCTTAAGACCTTTTAAGGCATATATAGGGTATGCTTGGGTATAATGAGTTACATATGGAGATAATGAATGATCAATAAAGAATCTACCACCTCTAGTAAAAGAGGAGATATGTCCTATGTGATTCGTTAAATGACAACCCAGGAATCCTTGGCCAAGGTGGAATGAAATTAGAAAGAGGTTTCTAATTTGCATTAATCGGAGTTGTGCATTTTCTAATCGAAATACATATAATTAAATAAAATAAGACTTGACAGTAAATTCATGTCTTATATTTAATTGGGACATTGTATGGTGGAAGGATTGAATTGTATGGTAACTATTTACTCACAGGTTCTTTTATGATTAATGTTGAAATCTATATTATCTGGAAAGTCGTTGATCGCTAGGGAGGTTTATCCCTATTGTAGAATAAATATTATTTATTTAAATAGATTATTAGTTTAATTTATTTATTTAAATAAGATTAGAATTGTTCTAATTGATTTATTCACAATCGGTTTAATATAGAGAACCTAAAGGGTTACACCATAGAAGGAAGAATAATTATTTAAGAAGGTAATGGCATAATCGTAATAATGTATTCAGTGTAATTAATTTAATCTATAGTGATAGAATAAATTAAATAGCTTAATGTTTATTATTTAATATTTAAGAAATATTAAATATAAATTAATAAGAGGAGTCTTATTAATATTATTACAATTATTATTATTTTAATTTCTAAAGGAGTTTAGTAATTAATTTAATATTTAGTACTCTCATTTATTCCTAATAAGATTAGGAGACAAATTAATTAAATGAATTTATTTAATTATTCTCAAATTGGTGGGATCAAAGGAAGGAATCTAACCCGAAAATTCAAGGAGATCACGAAGAACAAGGAGTTGAATAGTACCTATGGAAGCTTCGTTTTACAAGAGTATGATTCCATAACTTCTTATTTATCGTTTTAAATTAATAATTTGCATAAAGGATGATCCGGGTAATGGTTTTGTAGAAATTTTTAAACTCTGATATACCATGCTTTCGCTAATTTTTGCAATTTGATTGCGTCACAATTTCGTACAAACCCAACAGAGTCACCCCAGCCATGACTGAGTCTGAGATAGTCATGACCTTCATCGACATCCAAGAAGCTCCATATTATGAGAGGGTCCTAGCAGGCGTAGAAAAACCATTCTCTGAAATGATCAAACACGGCAAAATGGCAGAAATGGGGCTCAAGTTCTGGAAGATAAAGGATCTAACCGCCCTCAAAGCTATCGCTGAGCATATCCAATTCCAAAATTATGGTAGTAATCCCCGGAGGGTACACAAAAAGAAAGATGAAGAAGTGTCCTTAGTATTGCAAGGACAAAATCAAAGAGGCGAGTCAAACAGTGTCACTATTCAAAAGAGGAACTATACCCCTTTCCAAGCTCCAGCACAGCCTTCAAACCCTCCATTTCAGAAAATATATGGAGGTCAGGCATCGAAGAACTTTCACCCCTTTAGGGGATTCACTCGAGAATGTGCTAAAGCTGTTGACGGCACAGAAGAAGATTGTCCAAATCCTTCCACCAACCAACACTGGTGGACGGAATTTTGACCCAATCAAGAAGTGTGCTTACCATTCTGGCTCCTTAGGCTATGACACTCAAGACTGTTGGTCTCTCAAGCACAAAATTCAAGACTTGATTGACAATGGAGAGATTGTGGTGTGACAAAACCCGAATAACCGCATGTGCAGGACAATCCTCTCCCTTAGCATAAAGAGGAGAATGTCAATATGATTAGCACCACAAGTGGAGAAGGATCTAAGTACCTCCGTTATGTGGGAGAGTCAACTTCATCCAGCAACAATACCCCAGACGGTTGGGAAGTCTAAGAAAGGAGATTCCTGATAAGAGCAAGAGATAAAGTCTATCAAGGAACAAATCGAACAATTAGCAGAACTGATCGTCTACCAGCATCAGATAACCAGACAGATGATGAACCAAACCAACCAGTCCGATGCCGATCATCCTCCCACACTAGAGATCAATCCCATTTCCAGAAGGGATCACTACCGGTCTCATGAGCATGAACCTTGGGCTGACAAGGTGGCAAAAGATGAGAATTGCCAAGCTGGTAGGAAAGTCTTATTTTAAATAAATTTCACCAACCTGAACCAGCAAATGGAGGAAATCCTCCAGATGTTAATCAACGAGGGAATGGTTGCAGACTTATTACCACCACTAAACCCTCAATCAAAAAAATTCAAGCCTGACCAAATCTGTTAGTACCACTCCAATTCACCCGGCCATGACACTGAAGATTGCTGGGCAACTCGTAACCTGATTCAGAATATGATTGAAAGCGGTGACTTGATAAAAGAGAATCGGGATTATAACCTCCCGGAAGAAGACACTCTCTTTATTCCCACCACGTAGATTCAGGATACAGTGGCTGTAGTTTCCTGCGATAAGGAGCCAACCCTCACACCCTTAGTACTGCCAAGGAAAGGGGTCAAAGAAACACAAAATCCTGTGAAGGTGGCCACACCCGAGCCTCTAATCTTACCCTTCAGACCTCAATATCCAATTATTAGTCTGAAGAGGGTCCCATGGAACTACGGGAACGACGAAGGTTCCACCTCAAACAACATTGCAATAGTACTAAAGGATAATCCCTTGTACCTGCCTCAGCGGGTGATCAAACCAGTCATCAAAGCCAAAGAAAAGGTGGCTAAAGATAAAATTGAAAAGTTCCTCAACAAAATTGGACACAATGAAATCAAGGTGGTGCAAGGCATGAAAGACGCACCCAAGAAAATGTCCATCATAGACTTAGTCTTATCCTCGGTGGATCATCGCAACATTCTAGTGAAAGTACTGGAAGAAGCTCATCTTCCACATACCGTGGATGCCGAGAAATTTTGTAATGTGGTAGAACACATTTTTAACAGCAATGTGATTTCTTTCACTGACGATGATATCCCTGCAGAAGGAACGGGCCATCGTAAGTCCCTGCACATAGCTGTGATATCTTCCGGGTATGTGATCGGAGGTGTGCTCATAGATAGAGGATCATCCCTCAACATCTATCCCTATGACACCTGAGAGAGGATGAAGATCAACCCAAACTGGTTCAAAACCAGTCATGTGCTCATCCAGGCTTTCGATGGATCTCGTCAACAAGCTATGGGAGAGATAGAGCTTCCATTAGAGATTGGCCCACACACTTTCTATGTGTCCTTTCAGGTGCTCAACATCACCACTGAATACAACTTGTTATTGGGCAGGCCATGGATCCACATGGCAGGGGCAGTGCCATCCACCCTCCATCAACAACTCAAATACATTATCAAGGGCAGCCTCATCACAGTCAATGCCGAACCAGAATACCGTGTCTGCATACAGGAAAATATGCCAGTGATTAGCCTGGATGCAGGTATTGAACCTGCAAGTTTTTAAGCCGTGTAGGTGAGTGATACTCAGTATCTACCTATCGGAGCACCAGCATTAAAGCCTAAAGTCTCCTCTGAAGTGATGATAGTGGGCCAAGAGATTATATCTTTGGGTTTCCAACCTGGAGAAGGGCTAGGAAAGAATTAATAAGGTATCAAGAGTCCAGTACAAATCCTAAGCCAGACTGGGAGAGCCGGATTGGGATATTCATCTAGGTCACACCGTAGGAACCCACACAAGCATCCTAAGGCTCATGCTTCTACAATTTTGCTGCCAAACCTTACGGGTATCGGATGGGTGAAACCCATAAGGAAAATCCCAGCGGTGGTATCAACCATGTTATTTCCTCCCATTATACCAGCAAGTGAGAGAACAACTCTCAGATTCGAGATGGATAGAAAAATGGGAAAAGAAAAGATCTTGTACAAAGGACGAGACCCATTTGCTAACATGCGGAATATCATAAACTACGAGGGTATGAATGATGAGATCCTAGACAGCGACGACGAGGATCAGATTCAAATTCCTTGGTTCAAGAAGGAAAAAGGGGGAAGTTCGAAGGATGTCTTAGTCATCATCTGAGACGAGGTGGATGATCACCAATCCTTGATCCTCCGTGTTCATGAGGATCTAACCCTGAATAACTGGAACAGTGTCCCTTGCCTCAATCAAAAACGTTAAAGGGGCAAAGAGTACATCGGCCCTTTAATCATGCTTTCATTTACTGCTTACTTCTGACTGCACAACTATAGCAGTAACTTTTGTCATGTTTTGCCAAATGCTTTGTATATTTAAGCAGTTGTATATATTAAAATGGAAGCATTTTTGTTTTCAGGACTCGAGCATTAGATGTGTAATAACCCAATATTTTTATATAATTAAATAAGAAATTTTGCGTATAAATATTTAATTATTATTATTTTTATCGAAAATAATATGTGGGAATAAGTGCAAGGTAAAGAATATGTATTTATGTGACAAATATATATTTATTTGTTGCACGAATAATTTTAAATAAATTTTTCGATAAAGGAATTGTAGATTTCTATAAATTATATTATTATAATAAACTAATTTTGATAGTCAAAATATTTTATAATTTAATTTTCATGAAAATATGACTAATATATTATTTCAATAATATAAGAAATGATTTATAGAATTATTATAATAATTATTTTATTATATGAATTAATCAAGATTAATTAAGTTAATTATTTTAACTTAATTAATAATGGGATATATTAGGAAAAGTGTCATTATAGATTAAAACCCTAATTTTGATCTATGTTATGAAATTTCAGAATTAATAAAATTATTATATAGTTGTATTTAAAATGAAGATATATTTATGTGGTGAATAATAAGAAATTATTTTCTTAAAGAATTTGGATATTAAATATAATTATTAATTATATTTGTCTCCAATATATATAAGTATGTTAATACAAGATATAATTATGAATTATATATATAATTATGATAATTAACATAACTATATGAATATATGTTATGAATTTATTTATTTTTTCTTTAAATATTAAACATAGTAATTGATTATGTTATATTTAAATGAAAGTGTGTATATTATGTGATTAATGATACTAATTAGGAAATTCTAATTTTATCAAGAAACCCAAATTTTATAAAGAAATCCTAATTTTTAAATTAGTGCGATTCAATTTTATTTTTATTTAGTTCTTAATTAATTTTCCAAACCCTAAGAATTATTTGGCAAACCCTAAGGGTTAAAACCTAAGGGTTAAACCATATATTCAAGTGCCATGGACAAAAATACCCTTGAAGGAATTTATTAATTAAAAAAAATAATCAATTTTGGTTTTATTTTATTAAGTTACTTGTGAATCTTGCCAAAATATTTGGACTCACCAACTACAAGATCTCTCGTGTGACCAAAAATCTCAGCAAATCAGCCACCTTGCATCAACAATATGCATTGCATCAAAGATTAGATAGGTTAGAGAGAGAAAAATCAAAAATCCAACTCATTTGTATTCAAACACTCAACCAAGTCCTTCTCTCTCTAGACCACAAAATTTTCTCCCAAACTAAGTCACAAGATAAACCCAAAGCACCTCATAGCAAGCCAAGATCAGAATTAAGGGATAGAAATCAAAAATTTCTCAAGAAATGTATAAAATCCTAACTCGTGATAGATCTTTAAATTTTTGATAGATGTTATGTTTAAGTGTTAAAGTATGTGCTATATTATGTTATTAAGTGATCTGGGTTGTTATATTGTGGATCCATAACATCTAGATGCATGAAAATTGAAATTTTTGAAAACTGGAAAAATTTTAAAAAAATGGTTTGGTAGTCAAAATCGGGGATTATATTTCTCAATCTGTTTACCATATGATGTGTTTACGTGTTTATATGTGTTCTATGCCTTGTTGTTAGTAGCCTGGAAGTGGTAGAATGGAAATCGGACTAACAGATTGAGAGATATGAACGGTCAAAACCCGTTGACCGAGCATGACTTCGAGTTTTCTAGGTAACCCAGAAAACTGAAGAATACTGCTTGGTCGTTACTTTGACCGCTTCGATCTCTTGGCTGTTAGTTTGTTTGAATGTTAAGTTGTATCTAGGTTGTACTCTGACATGAGGACTACAAGTCCAGAGAACTCTCAAGCCTTAAAGATTAACCGACCGAAAACTATAAGCGGTCAAACTAGGCTGCTCGCTCATCTGGAAATTCTGGGTAACCCAGAATTTCTCAGGTAGCATCTGACCACTTTTTAAAAAACCTAAATCTCTCTATGTGTTGATATCTAGATCATGTTAGTGCTTCCTAGTTGTAGCCTGGTAGTTAGTCTACACAGCCCAACGTCTAACACACCCAAATCATGATCAGGTTGCAAGATCTAAGGCCAACAAGTACGTTGACCGGCATTGACTTTATGTTTCTGGGCTGCCCAGAAAATGAACAACAGCCTCTGCCAGCCACTTTGATGGCTTATAATTTCTAATTGTGATATTGTTTAGCCATGAAACTTGGTTGTGGTTGTAGTATTACATCAATACTACAACACTAACACCTTAGCAAGCACATAAATTTAAAGATCAAGGATCTATCACTAGTCAAACTAGGTACCCTGTTAGCAGACTTTGAATGTTCTTGAAGGCTCAAGAACACCTATAGTGACAGATTTCGTCGCTATAGGCCTTTAGCGACGGTTTTAATAAAAATTAAGTATATTAATTAAAATAAATAGAAATTAATTATTAAAAATTCATAAAATAATTTTAAAAATAATTTTAAGTTATATAAATTAACTTTTAATATTTTGACATAAATTTCATTAATATTTTAATTTAATTAAATATTAATGATATTTAATTAATTTAATAATTATATTAAATAAATTAGTTAAAAATGATTTTAAAATCATTTTAAATAATATTAAAGTATTAAAAAATATTTTAAGTTATAATAAATGACTTTTAATATTTTGAGATAAATATCATTAATAATTTAATATTAATAATAATAAATTTATTTAATAATTATATTAAATAAATTAGTTAAAAAATGATTTTAATATTTAAAAAAATCATTTAAAAATGATATTAAAGTTTTAAAAAGTATTTTAAGTTATAATAAATAACTTATAATATTTTGATAAGAATTTCATTAATATATTAATATTAATGATAATAAAGTTATTTAATAATTGTATTAAATAATTATTTAAAAATGATTTTAATGTTTTATAAATCATTTAAAGGTGAAAAAAATGAAAAAAAAGTATTTTAAGTTATAATAAATAACTTTTAATATTTTGATATGAATAACATTAATATTTTAATATTAGTGGTAATTATTTAAAAATAATTTTAGTACTTTAAAAATTATTTGAAAGTAATATTAATGTTTTAAAAATGTTTTAAGTTATAATAAATAATTTTGAATATTTGGAAATGAAATACATTAATATTTTAATATTAATGATAATTATTTAAAAATAATTTTAATATCTTAAAAATTATTTAAAGGTAATATTAAGGTTTTAAAAATATTTTCAGGTTCTAATGAATAACTGTTAAAGTGTTGACATGAAGTTCAATGAATATTTTAAATTATTTAAATATTAATAATAATGATATTAATTGACAATTAAATCATTAAAAATGATATAAGTGTTTGAAAAATCATTATAAATGATTTTAATGTTTGGAAAAATATTATAAATGATAATTAAATTATCTAATATAATAATTAATTTCTTGAACAAAGTTTCATTAAAAAGAAATTCGTTAATTATCCGATAATGTAATCGGGATGCCGAAACAGTACCGAACTCAAACCAAATCGACATAGTTTGAATAGGTATACGTTCTTATGTGTTGCAATGACTGACATGAATATGTGACAACATGTTAAAGCAGTATTATGTGTTGAGTTATATTATTCTAATTAAAAGAATAATTCTATTGATGATAGAACTTTGTATTAAAGATAACATCATAAACTATACTACGTAGCAGTAATCAGTTATCAAGGCAAGTATTCTAACCTTTGCATTTACTTTATGCAATGGATCTAAGTAAGCAAATATCTAAATCTTACTCTTTATTGAGCAAGTATTTTGAAATTATTCATATATGGGCAAGTTCTTTAAATTCTGAACTGTCTGTCACTTACTTATAAATAATACAAGGTAATAAGACCTTTTTATTCCAGTCAGCTTCAAAAAGAATAGTTAAGATACTATCAAGTACATCATTCTTTTCTTATTTGAAAAAGTTTACATTGCAAGTTTCTTTACCCAAATTATTATTGATATCCATGATTCGATTATTTCTTATTATTATCTCATTATTGTCTGTTGTCATACAAGTGTCCCCACTTGTATGAGCTATGGTATTCATGCAAGAACTCTTGAACTAGAACTTCTTTGATATGAAAAATTCAGTTATATACTATTAAACTTCGGTATGTGTTTATGGTTTAAAGACTGTCTAAGATATTTGACTCGGCTAGACATAGTTTAAATTGTACTACCAGATAGTATTGGTTATGATAAAGTCGTCCAACTGAATTATATAGTTAGGACTTCAGACTGAGTATGAACAACCCTTAATGGGGAAATTATTTATGTAAGAACCCGAATTTCCAGATATTATTAAATAAGGATTTAATAAATAAAATTCTTAAACCGTGAGATGTGTTCGAATAAAAAGATATATATGTGATATGAGGTATGTGGTATTATATTACATAGGGTAATATGGACTATGTAATATGTGTTTTTGTGATTAATGAATATATTATTAATATATATTTGTTATTTATTTTAGAGACGATTCAATTGAGGTAAAGGAAGTGGATAAATTCCTATCGATATTAAATAATTTATAGAATTATTTTATCATAGTAAGTTGGTGACATTAAATATCCTTAATGTATAATCACCATATTCTTGAGTATGTGTATTAATAACTAGTATGTTTATAATATATGTTATTAATAGCACTTAAGCTATCCGTAAATAGGTTTAGATAGTGAAGCATGAGTTAGTTAAGGAATTAACTAATAAGAATAAATATTGGTTAATTTAAGTTGAGAGTTATATTATGGAATAATATAATGTGAATATTGAACCTTAATTAACTAAGGTAATATGGTACAAGGTTTGATTTACTTAAGCAAAGGAGTGAATTAATATATATGTTGAATATATGATTATAATTAGTACCTTCTATATATTACTTAGAATGGTAATATGTGTGAAAGTCTAATATACAAATAACGTTAATAGATATATATACGTTATTAAAGAGAAATGGAAATCATTATATCTTTAAATAAATATTTGAAGAAATTGTTTTGGGAACAATTTATAGAAAAGAAAGAGAAATAATTATTATAAAGGATATTAAAATAAATTCTAATATTGAATTATTTTAATAAAGGAGGAAATATTATTTTTGAATAATAATATTACCCTATATGTTTTTGGGTATGATGTAATAGGTGTGATTAATTAATATGGTAAATACATTAAAACATATTTGCTATATATAAATAAATTGATGGAAATAAATTATTATAATAGAAAATAAACTTATTACCTATTTTCTATATATAATGTATGTACATGTGCCATACAGGTAATTATTTTAGTAGATATTATATTAAGAATAATATCTTGAGACAATAAGTAAATTATTTTCTAACAATGAATATCTTTATTTGGAGAAAACATAATATTTTATGTTATGGCAAAATACATAATTCCTAATGTATTTTCAAGAAAGTTTATTAATGAAAGAAAACTAAGTTATTTCAATATATTAAATAACTTAAGTTATTATTTTATCGTAGATTTTATAATAATTAATAGAGTAAATATTAATTATTCTAGTGTAAAGGTTATACATATAATTGTTCAAGGTAGCTAAATAATTTAGCATTAAAGTGCATGTGTCACACAAACCTTATATTAAAAGAGTATTAAAGTGTGATGGGAGTGATAATAAGCTTAAGGTAAGCTTGTGAGATATGCCTAGTGTGGCAAAGTGGTGGAATAAATATTCATTAAATAAATTAATGAATGAATAATTAATGGAATTAATTATTATTATTATGTGAATAAATTCCTATGTGCAATGATGTGTAATTATAAGTTATATAGTAGATACATCTATATAATATGGAATGAAGTGTGACACTTCAAGAAAACTATATAATATAGGAAACTATATGATTAAGTGTAATAATAAAGTTACAATAATGGGGTGTGACACTACTCAATTAAAATATATTCGGTATTGTCAAATGTACATGGATTATATGATTGGGTGTATGTGTGACCCTATCATACCATATGGTAATAACATTAAGTTATTAGATATAAGCTTGCAAGTTAGTCCATGTGAGAGCAATAATGGTCAATCAAGTGGTTAGGGTACATGAATAGTGGTAGTTGGTGGGCGTTAGCCACCAACTTCTCTTTTGCCCTTTGGGTAATAACCATAGGAGAATAATAGCTTGATAATGAATAGATGCAATACATTGGTGTGTAGAGTTTGTTAATTCAATTACTACATTGTTGCTAAGAAAGCATATAATAAGAAATGTAATTACACCATGAGCATGTTATAAGGTGTAATGATGAGGAAGGACCATGAATAGTAGTAGTTGGTGGAGTTAGCCACCAACTCCTCTTTGACCATTGGGTATTACCCGTAGGAGGGTAATAGATTGATTATAATAGAGAACATGTAAATTAGTAATGTAATGGTATTACTTTATGAACATATTATAAGATGTAACATTGAGTATAATATTATCTTAGGAGATTATATTATTATAAACTTGTGGACTATTAAGTACTAAGTTCACATAATTATGCCTTGTGTGGCATAAATAATGAAGTTAAATCAAGGGGATTTAATTGGAAGTATTAGAAGAAAATGTATTGTTGATATTAATTATCATTATAATATTTGAGTATGTTTATGATAATAATTTTATGGAAAATGGTGGGATGATAGTACCCAACCATATTATATTTAGTCCAATTAGAATATTAGCTTAACCTATGTACATGAGGTACATGATTATATGTAGTAGTGTATATTTAAAATATGAGTATACAATAAAATAATATATCATGGATATATTATAAATAATTATTAAATTAATAAAATTTAATAATAAAGGAAACAATGTAATGTGATAATACCCGATAGAATTATATCCGGTAAGATGAGATATATATGGATGATATATGATACATTGTAATTAGAGATTTTATTTACAATTCATTCATAACCTAAGCTATATGTATGAATGTGTATATATGTATATATTATATAACCTAAGTGTATATATTATATATAGAGGTGTGTAACCAAGTGTGGAATTACATTTGCTAATTGTTATTGCTGAGTTAGATTATTTGTCTCACAATGAGTGCCCAACTTCTCTTTCACGTGAATGGCTAAGGCTAGCCTATCTCCTTCATCTCTCAACTTCCTAGCTAGCAATGAGTGTGATGATTGTGAGGGGTGTGGGATTGATGATGGATTTTACCAACTCCTTACTAACCTCTTGTTAACCTCCATGTCTTTAATCAACCCATTGGTTTGATTCAATGTGCAAGAACCAAATTTGGTCCATAAATTCTCTATAAATTGAAGCTTCATATTCATAAGTTGAAGTTGTTAAATAATTGCTAAGTTGATATAGAGAATATGGTGATGAGAGTTTGTGATGCTATAGAAATCTGAGAAAGAAGCTAGCATAGTAATTCAAAGCTCCAAGAGGTATAACTCTTACTTTAAATTCTTAGTTGTGAGTTTATAAATTCATAAGAGATTTCATGAATTAGTGGAGAATTGATATGTAAGATGATGTTAACATGTTAAGTAGAGTCTAAATATATGTTATAGATACAATATGATGGCTTTCAAGCTTGTTACATGAAGTAAGAAAAGGATTAGCTGAAGCTCTGTTTTAGCAGTAAAGTTTCTGGTCTGGAAACGGGGACGCGCGGCCGCGCGTCTCCCTAGTACAAATGGGGCGCGGCCGCGCCCTCTGCAGAAACTCTTGGTGATTTTGTGTTTTCTGGTTGGTTAAGCATACTAGTTAGACTCTAATAATTGCATAAAGGGGTCTGACATGTGTACTAAGATTGTCATGCACATAGTGAGTTGTATTAGTTGGTTTAACATAATTTCCTAAAAGAAAACGTAAAGTTTTGAAAATGAGACTTGACGAATTTTGTGTTCTTTGAGTCGGACTTTTGAGATATGTGTAAGTGTCTTGGTTATGTGTATCAATGGGTATGAAGGTAGTTGTTGATTAATTACCTTGGCTAATAGTAAACAATTATACCTTGTTGTAGTGGAGTTTTTTTAATGAAAACTTAAGGTTTTATAAATGAATTTTGGCGTATATAAGTCATGTTTATATTCTGACTTTTTAAGCATGATTATATGGTTTAGATATGCATGATATGTTAGGACCAAACTAAGTTTATGAAATCTAAGTTCTGGTTCTGGCAAGGAGTCGCGCGGCCACGCCACTCCCAAGCTTAATTGCCGCGCGGCCGCGCCGTGTTGCAGAGCTGCCAAGAACAGTTTGTTAACTGTCTGGTCCTAAGTTATTTTCCTTAAGGACCCTAAGGACCGAAATAAAATGGTTTCTATAGAATAAGTATGAAGGTATGATGTTGTAACATCGTGGTTATCCTAAGATAGAGTGAAATGAAACCAAGATTAGAAAACGATATACGAATTGTTATTCTATTAAGAGCATATGAAATGTATGACTGATGGATGTAAATCCATGATTATATAACTGTGTAGGAATACACAAAGTGCAGATAGCTTTAAGCAGTTAAGTCGTAGTTGTTAAACTACGAATCAGGCAAGTCTTTCAGTTCCTATTTGATATATGAATTCAATAACTGTTAGTTGAATTATATTATGCTGTGATAATGTGAACTTATATATGAACTGTATATGAGATATAAATGAGATTGAAAGTTGATCTTTGATGATATACTTGTTATGTGAAAAGTAACATGCGTAGTAAATATAAATTGTTTATAAATGCATGAACTGAGTATAATGTTGTATGCTATGTGATGCATGAAAACTGTTAGAATTGTTGAGCTGTCGAGCTCACTCTTGCAAATAACCACTTTTGCAGGTTAAGGATTCACGGTAAAGATTTCGTGCTTCTTGATTGATAAAGATAGATAGTATCACAACGAAGAATACTGATTAGATTATTACTCGAACCATGTCTAGGTTCTAGTAGTTGTACTTGATATTTGTTTACGAGGTTTAATGCTTGGCGTACTATAAAGATGTATTAGATAATACATAGAAGATATCGAGTTGAGTTGTAAATGTTTATACGATAACTCAGATAAGAAGGAATCATATTTTATATAGTGGTTCAAGAATGTGTAATTGATTCAAGTTATGAAATCAATAAAAGATTTTATTCAAGGAGGATTGAAAAGTTTAAATTATTCCGCATTTTAGTAACATCGAATATGATGTAAAGACGAGATCTTGGATATGAATAGAATTTATATTCTAAATTGTAATAAAGCAAGTTGTATTCTTTTAGTAATAAATAAAAGATGTAATAGTTTGACGATAGTAGTATCGTGACTGCACCGAATTCAAGGTTTCGAAGGAACGTGGATTTGGGGGCGTCACAGGTTGGTATCAAAGTTGTAGGTTATAAACCTTAGGTAAGTGTACCTTAGACTATAACCTGAGAGAGTGAAAGATAAAGATTAAAATATATACGTGAAGATTCAAAGAAGAATCTCGAAGTATCTAGAGAATGAGAAACAGGAGTTTCCTAACTCCGGTAATGAAAATGCTAAGATGATGTCTATAAGATGTATATGACAAAGATAATGAGAATAAACTCAGATGGAGTTTGGTTGATAATAGGGAAAGAACCCTAAGGTATAGTGATGATCACGACGTGATCAGATTGAACTGTGAAATGATAGATAGTCTGTAATGACTAAGTATGTATAGCTTGATGCTATAAGAGAATGTACTATGATAAAGTACGAGATGAACTCATGAGGAGTTGTATGTGATGAAACGTAGAAAGCTCGTAATGAGCAAGTGATAGAGTAAGATATGGTTAAGTGTTGGAATTCCATTGAGGACTCATGTAACGGCTTAGTTGTACAAACTTTTGTATGGGCAGAAGTTTTGTGCTTGCACTGAGTGCGTCACATTGATAATCGTTGGAATGTTAGTGTCGCGGTATCATTATACATATGGCGGAAAGGTGATTCTTTTCTCATATTTATTTTGATAGATAGAGATTTCTAAGATATAATTAGATAATACTAAGATTAGGTGCGAGTTCTTAAGACTTATGCCTATGACGAGTTCGTGACTCATAATCGTATGATGGGACCCCTCAGCGAATGGACGATTTTGGTCTGACTAGGATAAGTTCCTCAACCCATATGATTGTGGTAAGTTCCTGAACTTCCATGGTGTGGTAAGTTGGTGAACTGTACTGAGAATAGATATATTATATAAGAGTTTTGGAATAGTGAGCATTGATGGTAGTAAGAGATTGAAGTGATGGAGAAATTGGATTTTTCCTAAATCCTCTAGCTACGCTAGATTTTCAATAATTATTGACTTCGTGCTAGTGTTTGCACTTCGGTTTTCTTGAGAAAACATTGGGTCAGGTAACTGAACTAATGAGTTTTAAAAACAACACCGTTATTCGTATGTCTACGCTATTTGTTTCGGCTATGACAAAAATGATTTGACAATCTTTCAAAATATATTTTAACCTTGTGCATCATTTGATATGATGTAGAATGGTAAACGATGAAGTCATCAATGCAATCGAACCTAATGTTGGTTGTGATCGAAAGATCGTCAGCCCACTATGGTATGTTGTAATATGACAAAGTCATAAAATGGCGGAATCCTCAACGTACTACTAATCTAGTATGGTATCATGCCGTCATAAAAGAATTTTTGGTTTTCTTGTAAATTATAAAGAAGGTCAATTAAGTTGACTAAATTATTTCGATTGATGTCCGAATTGTTGATGAGAGTCTAAGCTATTTGATTCGGCTAGGCGACTATTGGAAAGGGATTATAGAATTCAAGTATTCTTGTGTATGTATGCCAAACCAGATTGCTCTGGTGCGGATTTTGATGTTGAAAAGCTGTGGTGAACAACCCTATAAGGGAACATGTTTTCGGGGACAATGGTTCCGAGCGTAACGCATATAGTCGTTACAAAACACTACGTTGCGGCCCAACATAGTGGTACAATAGGTTGGCCACCTAGAGTACGTGTGGAGAGTGTTTTTTTTAGTCTTTGTGATTGATAAACACTCTGGTTTGCGGTGTGAAGAATTGTGTTGAAGCATTAGTAAACTTGTGGAAAAGTTCACGGTCTTGTGACCCCTCAGCATAAATTGGAATCTGAGTTATTCATACTACTTCCCGATTATTGAAAAATCGTGGAAGATTCTTATTCTTCTAAAGGATGAATGTAGTAAGTAGATGCTCCTTAGAAAGGAGAAAGTGGTAGAATGAGATTGAGAAAGTTATAGTAATAAAACTTCTGAAAAGAGAATGAATAAAATTATTCAAGAGAATATGTAATATTCGGAATAGCACCGAGTAGAGGAAGTTTCGGTGATTCCGAGGACGGAATCCTTATAAGGGGGAGAGGATGTAAGAACCCGAATTTTCAGATATTATTAAATAAGGATTTAATAAATAAAATTCTTAAACCGTGAGATGGGTTCGAATAAAAAGATATATATGTGATATGAGGTATGTGGTATTATATTACATAGGGTAATATGGACTATGTAATATGTTTTTTTGTGATTAATGAATATATTATTAATATATATTTGTTATTTATTTTAGAGACGATTCAATTGAGGTAAAGGAAGTGGATAAATTCCTATCGATATTAAATAATTTATAGAATTATTTTATCATAGTAAGTTGGTGACATTAAATATCCTTAATGTATAATCACCATATTCTTGAGTACGTGTATTAATAACTAGTATGTTTATAATATAGGTTATTAATAGCACTTAAGCTATCCGTAAATAGGTTTGGATAGTGAAGAATGAGTTAGTTAAGGAATTAACTAATAAGAATAAATATTGGTTAATTTAAGTTGAGAGTTATATTATGTAATAATATAATGTGAATATTGAACCTTAATTAACTAAGGTAATATGGTACAAGGTTTGATTTACTTAAGCAAAGGAGTGAATTAATATATATGTTGAATATATGATTATAATTAGTACCTTCTATATATTACTTAGAATGGTAATATGTGTGAAAGTCTAATGTACAAATAACGTTAATAGATATATATACGTTATTAAAGAGAAATGGAAATCATTATATCTTTAAATAAATATTTGAAGAAATTGTTTTGGGAACAATTTATAGAAAAGAATGAGAAATAATTATTATAAAGGATATTAAAATAAATTCTAATATTGAATTATTTTAATAAAGGAGGAAATATTATTTTTGAATAATAATATTACCCTATATGTTTTTGGGTATGATGTAATAGGTGTGATTAATTAATATGGTAAATACATTAAAATATATTTGATATATATAAATAAATTGATGGAAATAAATTATTATAATAGAAAATAAACTTATTACCTATTTTCTATATAAAATGTATGTACATGTGCCATACATGTAATTATTTTAGTAGATATTATATTAAGAATAATATCTTGAGACAATAAGTAAATTATTTTCTAACAATGAATATCTTTATTTGGAGAAAACATAATATTTTATGTTATGGCAAAATACATAATTCCTAATGTATTTTCAAGAAAGTTTATTAATGAAAGAAAACTAAGTTATTTCAATATATTAAATAACTTAAGTTATTATTTTATCGTAGATTTTATAATAATTAATAGAGTAAATATTAATTATTCTAGTGTAAAGGTTATACATATAATTGTTCAAGGTAGCTAAATAATTTAGCATTAAAGTGCATGTGTCACACAAACCTTATATTAAAAGAGTATTAAAGTGTGATGGGAGTGATAATAAGCTTAAGGTAAGCTTGTGAGATATGCCTAGTGTGGCAAAGTGGTGGAATAAATATTCATTAAATAAATTAATGAATGAATAATTAATGGAATTAATTATTATTATTATGTGAATAAATTCCTATGTGCAATGATGTGTAATTATAAGTTATATAGTAGATACATCTATATAATATGGAATGAAGTGTGACACTTCAAGAAAACTATATAATATAGGAAACTATATGATTAAGTGTAATAATAAAGTTACAATAATGGGGTGTGACACTACTCAATTAAAATATATTCGGTATTGTCAAATGTACATGGATTATATGATTGGGTGTATGTGTGACCCTATCATACCATATGGTAATAACATTAAGTTATTAGATATAAGCTTGCAAGTTAGTCCATGTGAGAGCAATAATGGTCAATCAAGTGGTTAGGGTACATGAATAGTGGTAGTTGGTGGGAGTTAGCCACCAACTTCTCTTTTGCCCTTTGGGTAATAACCATAGGAGAATAATAGCTTAATAATGAATAGATGCAATACATTGGTGTGTAGAGTTTGTTAATTCAATTACTACATTGTTGCTAAGAAAGCATATAATAAGAAATGTAATTACACCATGAGCATGTTATAAGGTGTAATGATGAGGAAGGACCATGAATAGTAGTAGTTGGTGGAGTTAGCCACCAACTCCTCTTTGACCATTGGGTATTACCCGTAGGAGGGTAATAGATTGATTATAATAGAGAACATGTAAATTAGTAATGTAATGGTATTACTTTATGAACATATTATAAGATGTAACATTGAGTATAATATTATCTTAGAAGATTATATTATTATAAACTTGTGGACT
Source organism: Panax stipuleanatus (assembly GCA_020205555.1). Taxonomy (NCBI): domain Eukaryota; kingdom Viridiplantae; phylum Streptophyta; class Magnoliopsida; order Apiales; family Araliaceae; genus Panax; species Panax stipuleanatus. The sequence continues at coordinate 38,076 of JAINUT010002301.1, read as the reverse complement.
ATTAAGTACTAAGTTCACATAATTATGCCTTGTGTGGCATAAATAATGAAGTTAAATCAAGGGGATTTAATTGGAAGTATTAGAAGAAAATGTATTGTTGATATTAATTATCATTATAATATTTGAGTATGTTTATGATAATAATTTTATGGAAAATGGTGGGATGATAGTACCCAACCATATTATATTTAGTCCAATTAGAATATTAGCTTAACCTATGTACATGAGGTACATGATTATATGTAGTAGTGTATATTTAAAATATGAGTATACAATAAAATAATATATCATGGATATATTATAAATAATTATTAAATTAATAAAATTTAATAATAAAGGAAACAATGTAATGTGATAATACCCGATAGAATTATATCCGGTAAGATGAGATATATATGGATGATATATGATACATTGTAATTAGAGATTTTATTTACAATTCATTCATAACTTAAGCTATATGTATGAATGTGTATATATGTATATATTATATAACCTAAGAGTATATATTATATATAGAGGTGTGTAACCAAGTGTGGAATTACATTTGCTAATTGTTATTGCTGAGTTAGATTATTTGTCTCACAATGAGTGCCCAACTTCTCTTTCACGTGAATGGCTAAGGCTAGCCTATCTCCTTCATCTCTCAACTTCCTAGCTAGCAATGAGTGTGATGATTGTGAGGGGTGTGGGATTGATGATGGATTTCACCAACTCCTTACTAACCTCTTGTTAACCTCCATGTCTTTAATCAACCCATTGGTTTGATTCAATGTGCAAGAACCAAATTTGGTCCATAAATTCTCTATAAATTGAAGCTTCATATTCACAAATTGAAGTTGTTAAATAATTGCTAAGTTGATATAGAGAATATGGTGATGAGAGTTTGTGATGCTATAGAAATCTGAGAAAGAAGCTAGCATAGTAATTCAAAGCTCCAAGAGGTATAACTCTTACTTTAAATTCTTAGTTGTGAGTTTATAAATTCATAAGAGATTTCATGAATTAGTGGAGAATTGATATGTAAGATGATGTTAACATGTTAAGTAGAGTCTAAATATATGTTATAGATACAATATGATGGCTTTCAAGCTTGTTACATGAAGTAAGAAAAGGATTAGCTGAAGCTCTGTTTTAGCAGTAAAGTTTCTGGTCTGGAAACGGGGACGCGCGGCCGCGCGTCTCCCTAGTACAAATGGGGCGCGGCCGCGCCCTCTGCAGAAACTCTTGGTGATTTTGTGTTTTCTGGTTGGTTAAGCATACTAGTTAGACTCTAATAATTGCATAAAGGGGTCTGACATGTGTACTAAGATTGTCATGCACATAGTGAGTTGTATTAGTTGGTTTAACATAATTTCCTAAAAGAAAACGTAAAGTTTTGAAAATGAGACTTGACGAATTTTGTGTTCTTTGAGTCGGACTTTTGAGACATGTGTAAGTGTCTTGGTTATGTGTATCAATGGGTATGAAGGTAGTTGTTGATTAATTACCTTGGCTAATAGTAAACAATTATACCTTGTTGTAGTGGAGTTTTTTTAATGAAAACTTAAGGTTTTATAAATGAATTTTGGCGTATATAAGTCATGTTTATATTCTGACTTTTTAAGCATGATTATATGGTTTAGATATGCATGATATGTTAGGACCAAACTAAGTTTATGAAATCTAAGTTCTGGTTCTGGCAAGGAGTCGCGCGGCCACGCCACTCCCAAGCTTAATTGCCGCGCGGCCGCGCCGTGTTGCAGAGCTGCCAAGAACAGTTTGTTAACTGTCTGGTCCTAAGTTATTTTCCTTAAGGACCCTAAGGACCGAAATAAAATGGTTTCTATAGAATAAGTATGAAGGTATGATGTTGTAACATCGTGGTTATCCTAAGATAGAGTGAAATGAAACCAAGATTAGAAAACGATATACGAATTGTTATTCTATTAAGAGCATATGAAATGTATGACTGATGGATGTAAATCCATGATTATATAACTGTGTAGGAATACACAAAGTGCAGATAGCTTTAAGCAGTTAAGTCGTAGTTGTTAAACTACGAATCAGGCAAGTCTTTCAGTTCCTATTTGATATATGAATTCAATAACTGTTAGTTGAATTATATTATGCTGTGATAATGTGAACTTATATATGAACTGTATATGAGATATAAATGAGATTGAAAGTTGATCTTTGATGATATACTTGTTATGTGAAAAGTAACATGCGTAGTAAATATAAATTGTTTATAAATGCATGAACTGAGTATAATGTTGTATGCTATGTGATGCATGAAAACTGTTAGAATTGCTGAGCTGTCGAGCTCACTCTTGCAAATAACCACTTTTGCAGGTTAAGGATTCACGGTAAAGATTTCGTGCTTCTTGATTGATAAAGATAGATAGTATCACAACGAAGAATACTGATTAGATTATTACTCGAACCATGTCTAGGTTCTAGTAGTTGTACTTGATATTTGTTTACGAGGTTTAATGCTTGGCGTACTATAAAGATGTATTAGATAATACATAGAAGATATCGAGTTGAGTTGTAAATGTTTATACGATAACTCAGATAAGAAGGAATCATATTTTATATAGTGGTTCAAGAATGTGTAATTGATTCAAGTTATGAAATCAATAAAAGATTTTATTCAAGGAGGATTGAAAAGTTTAAATTATTCCGCATTTTAGTAACATCGAATATGATGTAAAGACGAGATCTTGGATATGAATAGAATTTATATTCTAAATTGTAATAAAGCAAGTTGTATTCTTTTAGTAATAAATAAAAGATGTAATAGTTTGACGATAGTAGTATCGTGACTGCACCGAATTCAAGGTTTCGAAGGAACGTGGATTTGGGGGCGTCACAATTTATGTGCCCAAGGCGAACAGAGTGAATGCATTTATCGTTCAAACAGATAGTATTGATCAATACAGGACATAACGGGGCTGATCACCCTACATGTCCGTAAGACCAGAGCGATTTGCAGATGAATTTCTGTTTAAACCTTTTCAAAAATAAAAATAAAAGTTCATGGTCTATTGACCGCTCAGCATTTATAGTCACTATGTCATTTCAAAATTTTAAACGATTTGTTAGGTTATTAAGATATGTTTCGAAAGACTTCACAACTATTGATTCGTTGTAGAAGTATGCCTCAAAGAAAATATTTATTTCCTTCAGCCAAAGTTTATTAACTATTATTACTTGCTGAGCAATTGAATTCTCATTCTTGCTTTAAATTAAATGTTCTCAGCTAAACGTGATCAACCAGAAGGCTCTGGCAAGAACAAAAGGAAAGGAAAGCTGCAAGAATAAGTTTATGATATCTTATGTAATAACTATATTTTATTAAGACGATAATATTTACTATCTATCATATAATGAATGTATTAAAGGTCGTGTACCTAGGATTAGACAACTCTGATATGTAAAGTAAGTTTGTTTATATCTTTTATAATATTATTTCACTCAAAGAAATAATATCGTGTAGCACCAAGTTTGGGTTTCAAGTACCTAAATTTGGGGGCGTCACAGTATGTGTTTCTCTACTGATGAGATGCCAACCTGTCACAGTGACTACAACTTTGATGTAGAACTGAACTTCGACTTGATGGATATTGATCAAGAGGAGGAAGATGACTATGAGGTGCCCAAGGAGATCAAAGAATGGGTCGAAGACAAACCCAAACCAAACCTCGATCAAACCACCACTATCAACATAGGAACCTCCAAAAACATCAAAGAAATCCAGATAGGCATAGACCTCACCCAAAACCAAAAAGCCAACCTGATCGAGCTCCTAACACAGTTCCAAGATTTGTTTGCATGGTCACATGAAAACATGATTGGCCTGTCCACTGACATTGTCATCCATCGAATGCCCATCAAAGATGGATTTAAGCCAGTCAAGCAAAAGCTCAGGCGATTGAAACCTGAATGGAGTCTAAAAGTCAAAGAAGAAGTCATTAAACAATTCAAAGCCGGAATCATCATGGTATCAACATACCCGGAGTGGCTGTCAAACATAGCTCCCGTACCTAAACCCAGAGGGAAAGTACGAGTATGCGTGGATTACCGGGATTTGAACAAATCCTGTCTTAAGGATAATTTCTCGGTACCTTTCATCCACATCTTGATAGACAATACAGCAAAGTACGGCATGTATTCCTTCGTAGATTACTTTGCTGGTTACCATCAAATCATGGTTGCTGAAGAAGACCGGGAGAAAATAGTTTTCATCACTCCCTGGGGAACCTTCTGCTGCAGGCGACTATCCTTCGGCCTCATCAATGCTGGAGCCACGTATCAGCGAGCCATGATGGCCTTGTTTCACGACATGATGCACAAAGAGATAGAGGATTATATGGACGACATCATCATCAAATCTTGAAGGGAGGATGATCACATCAAACATCTCAAGAAGCGGCACAACAGGTTGCGTAAGTACAACCTCAATCTAAGTCCCGCCAAATGTGCTTTTGGCATCAAAGCAGGTAAGCTGTTAGGATTCTTGGTGAGTAATCGAGGCATCGAGCTAGACCCTGCCAAGATCAAATCCATCATTGAGATGACAGTACCTCAAACATGGAATGTGATACGTGGGTTCCTTGGGAGAATCAACTTCATAAGCCAATTTATTTCCCAGCTCACAGCAACCTGTGAACCCATATTCAAGCTACTAAGGAAGAATTCCTCTACCAAATGGAATGAGGATTGTAAGAAAGCATTCCTTTCCATCAAGAAATAGCTGGCCGAAGCACCTGTTTTGGTACCTCCAAAAGATGGAGTTCCCTTGTTCATGTACCTGTCCGTTAATGCCAATGCAATGGGCTGCATGCTAAGACAAAAGGATGATAGTAGTAAGGAGAGAGCCATCTACTACATCAGTAAAAGATTCAGCAGTGGTGAACAGAAGTACACCCAGATCGAGAAAACATGTTGTGCGTTAGCATGGGGCGCCATGAGGTTGCAACACTATTTGCATGGGCACACGACATACCTAATATCCTGCATGGATCCACTCAAGTACGTATTCAACTAGCCAATGTTGAATTATCGACTATCCAAATGGCAGTTGATCCTACAACAGTTCGACATTGTCTACGTAACTCAGAAATTAATCAAAGGTCAAGGCATTGCAGATCAATTAGCTGAAGCACCTTCAGGAGGGTTCGAGCCCCTAGAGACCTATTTCTCGGATGATTGGATCATGATAATTCAATAACTCTAGTAAGAGAATACAGTCCAACCATGGAAAATGTATTTCGACAGAGCAGTAAATATGGAATGTGACAACCCCAAATTCGGTAACTTAATTTCCTCAGGATTTAGTGTTCACTGTTCCAATATCATATAACTATCTACCCATAAATAATGAAATTCATTTATTAGATAAATAAATCATCATCTTACATCATCTGACATAATAATACATCATAAATCCCAAGTTAAACTTAACCTTAAATCTGTTGCGGAAACGTAAATAAATAAGTCTTAAGTCATCACACATAAATCTTGAACTTTAACATTCTTAACATCAACACAAGTCTTCAACACTTGTTAGCTTTTCCTTTGCCCTTGCTACTAGAAGGTACATTATTTCGTTCATTATTAGCTGCAATGTTATTATGCAAGAGTGAGCACGAATGCCCGCAAGTAGAAAAATATGACAGAATAATATAATGCGAGTGAAAGAATTCTGAATAATAGAAAGCTCAACATTTGAATCAAGAATATTAATCAAGAGTCAAATTACTTCTCAACTTTTGAATCAAGAATATTAATCGAGAGTCAAATTACTTCTGAGGGCCATTAAGACCTTGAACTGAGTCTTAGGTTGTCACGTATATTAACCTTTTCAACCTTTAAAAGTCATAAGACTATAGACATTACTTCTCGTACTTAGGGATTTCAGCCCTTCGTACTGATACTGTGCACATGATCTTAACGCTTAAAGCATCTTCATTAATCCCCTATATTAGGGTTGTTCATCTCAATTTGACATCAGAATCCGCACCAAATATAGTTGATTTGGATAACTCAATAAATGATATTCAAATTGAATATTAACTTCTCAAGGTATACAATCGAATAAGTATTGTACACTTAAATGATACTTTTAAAAGAATCATGGCATCTCATGTAAAATTCTAAACTTGGATATTCAAGAGTAAGAATTTGCTCAACAATAGTAATTAAGCATAGCAATTTCTTAATTTAAAGAGTTTAGTTTAGGAAACTTGCCCAACAATAATAATAAGTTAGGGATAGAAAACTTTCCTCGTGAACAAGCTACAATTATTTCTCACTTCTTTAATTACTCTTACCTATCACACATTTATAATATCAATTAATCACAGGTTCGATATGATTATTGATTTATAATTAGTATTCTTTGAACTCATTATTAGGTTTTTCAAATAATGGTTCACGTTGATTAATTAACTTATTAATTAATCACATAACTTAAGTTATTAACTTGTATTAACAACTTATAACATACATAACATGTCTTCATGTTTATTAAACTTAAAATAATGTCTTCATATTTATATCACATTATTTAAAGTTTATAAATAATAATTTAAGTCACATAATTAATTCATTAATTAATCACGTAACATAATTTATTAAACTCATATCAACATCCGATCATATTTACAACATGTTTTCATGTTCATTAGATTAAAAACATTTTTCTCAAATTTCAACACTTACCAATTTTTTTTAAAAATTTCAGACGGGCGCGGCCGCGAGCCATTTAGCCTTGTACCCGGCGCGGCCGCGCGGCTACGTTTTTCCAGAATTTTCAGTTCGCGAAGAACACAGAAATTCAGCCACTTTCTCAAATTTTATACCAATATACTGATTTATAATATTACCCATGAAGTATAAACTTCACAGGAACATTATATATCACTTATAACATGTTCTTAACATGCCAAGTCATGTAATTACACAAATCAAAACATAAATTTTCACTGTTCTTCAAAACTTTCAAGAGTTTAATGAAAAACATAAAAAAAATCTCATTACGGATTCGTTACTACACCGAATCCATTCATTTCAATTCCATTTTCTTTGTTTTAATATATACAATCATATTCATGTATCAATTTAAATATAAACATATGATTTAATCATTAATTTAACCCATATGGGTTATTCACCCATATTCAATACTCTATAATTTCATAAACCCAATTATTAACAAAATTACTTGGTGTGATCAGTGTAAATCAGGGATACATGATCCAGCACATAATACTAACATATACGGTCACATATATAATAACCTCACACTTTAATTTCCCAAAAACAAGTACTGACAGAGAAATTTTACAATATCGTAGAAAACTCTTTAACTTTTTGAAAAACCAATTAAGGCCAAATTATATAAAATTGATCCTTTAAAACATGTTTATATGTTAGAAAAATACGTTATATTGTCATACCCATATAGATAAAGCCATATCGTAACCCAATTGGGAAACCCAATTTCACAGAAAACTCTAAACTCGTATATGAAATCTTTAGAAAATATAATTTTAAAAACTTTGAAAGAAGATTACCCTTTGTTAGTATGAAGATAATCAAAGACAACACTTAAGATTTTCTCAAATCTCTTTCTCCCTTTCACTCTCAATTTCTTTTTCCCGATCTCTCTATTTTCTTCTCTGAACTTTTCTAATTTTTTTTTTCTGACTTTGAAAATAAACTTATGTCTGACAATCATAAACGTATATGTATATATATTATACCATTGTATAATAAACGGATTAACCTCTCTTAAGGCCTTGTTTGCCTTCCTCTTCTTTTCTTTCCCCATTTATTTTAATAAACTAATTTACTATATAGTTAATTGTCACCTTACTTATTGATTAATTAATTTTATTTAAATTAATTAAATAAAATAAGATAATTCACATTAAATCACATTGTCGCATAATTAATATTTTTATTTATTAATTATGTCAATTCATTATTAAATTAACAAAAGTAACATATGCTTATTTAATTAATTCAATTAATCAAATAAACTCAATTAAATATATTCTTTGAACTATTAAATTACTACATATTAATTTAATTAATGTCACACATATAATTAAATTAATCTACCATAAATTCATGAATTAATTATTTAATTCAATAATTAAATCATTAAAAATATTTATTTATTTCAATAAATATTAAAATATCATTACAAAATTCTCGTTCGTCACATCTTTCCCCCCTTAAAAGGATTCTGTCCTCAGAATCGCGGTTCGATTAATAATTTCGTCCCATCACATTCTTATAACCAAAATATTTATTTATTCCAATAAATATTCAAAACAATTTTGGAAAATTCTCAATATTTATTTATTTCAATAAATATTCAAACAACTTTGTAAAACTCTCGTTTGTCACATCTTTCCCCCTTTAAAAGGATTCTGTCCCCAGAATCACGTTCACCTATTCAAGAAAATAAGTGTGGATAATTCTTCATCATATTCTCTTCGAGTTCTCACGTAGCTTCTTCAATGTTGTGGTTCCTCCAAATTATCTTAACAGAAGGTATTACTTTGTTCCTGAGAACTTGCTCTTTCATGTCAACTATCTGAACAGGAACTTCTTCGTATGATAAATCTTTCTCAAATTGTAGGGGTTCATATTCTATCACATGTTTGTAATCGGGTTTATAACGTCGTAATACCGACACATGGAAAATATTGTGGACATGCTCCAGTGCCGGAGGTAAAGCTACCTCATAGGCTACTTCTCCAATTCTTCGGAGTACCTCAAAGGGTCCAATGAACCTCGGGCTCAATTTTTCCTTCTTACCAAATCTGATCTTTCCCTTCCAAGGAGAGACCTTCAAAAATACAAAACTATCCGATTCAAACTCGACATTCTTGCGGTGTGGATCGACGTATTTCTTTTGCCTATCCTGAGCCGCTACTAATCTTATCCGAATTACTTTAACTATCTCTGCTGTTTGTTGAACTAACTCTGGTCCTAGCAATTGTCTTTCACCAACTTCATCCTAGTACAGTGGAGTTCTGCACTTTCTACCGTACAATGCTTCGTAAGGCGGCATACCAATACTAGCGTTGTAACTATTATTATAACCAAATTCTACAAGCGGCAAATGATCATCCCAATTGCCTTTAAAATCCATTATGCATGCTCTAAGCATATCCTTTAATGTTTGGATCGTTCTTTCACTTTGTCCGTCAGTCTGACGGTGATAAGCGGTGTTCATCCTTAACTGTGTTCCCATACATTCTTGCAGTCGGTTCCAAAAATTCGATGTGAAATGCGGATCACGGTCAAAAATAATTGACACTGGCACCGCGTGCCTCGAAATAATCTCTTTTACATATAACTTCGCCAATTGTTCGAGGTTAAATTTGATTTTGATCGGAAGAAAGTGTGCGGATTTCGTTAATCGGTCGACGATAACCCATACTGCGTCATAGCCTTTCTGGGTCGTCGGAAGGCCAACAACAAAATCCATTGTAATAGGTTCCCATTTCCATTCTGGGATTTCTAAAGGTTGTAACAAACCACTTGGTCTTTGGTGTTCTGCCTTGACCCTTTGGCAAGTCAGACACTTGGCAACACAATCGGCAACGTCTTTCTTCATATTTGGCCGCCAAAAGTGTTGTTGTAAATCCTGATACATCTTGGTACTTCCTGGGTGAATGGAATACCTCGAACTATGAGCCTCGCTCAGAATGTCCTCCTTGATTTCTGGTATTGGCGATACCCAAACTCTACTTTCAAATCTCAACAATCCTTCACTGTCTATTTTAAATCTAAGTTTAGTCCCTTCAGATATCTTTTTCTTTACTTCCTCACATTCGTTATCCAGGATTTGTTCTTCCTTAATCTTATCCATTAAAGTTGTACCAGCTTGAATCTGGAAAAGTTTCTCGTCAGTCTCCATTGGACATCCTATTTCCAATTCCAGCTTTTCCATTGCTGAAATCAATTCTTCCTGTGTTGTCAGCATCATCAACTTCTCCCTAACCTTTCTACTTAAGGCGTCGGCTACAACATTCGCTTTGCCTGGGTGGTATAAGAAATCACAATCATAATCCTTTATTAATTCCAGCCACCTTCTTTGGCGCATATTCAAGTCTTTCTGTGTGAAAATATACTTCAGACTCTTATGGTCTGTATATATTTCACACTTCTCCCCATAGAGATAGTGTCTCCAAATCTTTAAAGCGAATACCACCGCGGCCAATTCCAAATCATGGGTTGGATATCCCTTCTCATAATCTTTTAGTTATCGTGACGCATACGCAATGACTCCGCTGTTTTGCATAAGCACACAGCCTAGCCCTTTATGCAACGCATCACTATATACCACAAAGTTTCCTGTATCATCCGGTAGGGACAACACAAGTGATCTACTCAACCTTCTCTGCAGCTCTTGAAAACTTTCCTCACACTTCTCCGTCCAAATGAATTAAACAACTTTCCTAGTCAAATTCGTTAGCGGAGTGGCGATTTTGGAAAAATCCTGAATAAATCTTCTATAGTAACCAGCTAATCCAAGAAAACTTCTTACTTTCGACGGTGTTTTCGGCTGATCCCAATTCATCACTGCTTCGACTTTGGAGGGATCCACCGAAATTCCATCCTTATCAATCACGTGTCCGAGAAATTGCACCCTTTCAATCCAAAATTCACACTTTGACAATTTGGCATACAACTTCTCTCTTCTTAATACTTCTAACGTCAACTTCAAATGCTCAACATGTTCTTCCTTGGTCTTAGAATAGACCAATATATCATCAATAAAAACCACTATGAATTTGTCCAGAAATGGCTTGAACACTCTATTCATTAGGCCTATAAATGCTACAGGCGCATTTGTTAGACCAAATGACATAACCAAAAATTTGTGGTGACCATATCGTGTCCTAAACGCTGTCTTCGGGACATCTTCTGGCCTTACCTTCAACTGATGATAACCACTTCTCAGGTCTATCTTCGAGAAATATCTCGCTCCTTTTATTGATCAAACAGATCATCAATCCTTGGCAACGGATACCTATTCTTAATGGTAACCTTGTTCAATTCTCTATAGTCAATGCAAAGTCGCATCGTTCCATCCTTCTTCTTAACAAATAATATCGGTGCTCCCCACGGTGATACGCTCGATTGAATATATTTCTTGTCCAACAGCTCTTGTAGCTGTACCATCAATTCCTTCATTTCTACCGGAGCCATCCGGTACGGTGCTTTCGATATTGGAGCTGTTCCTGGCATCAAATCGATAAGAAAATCTACTTCCCTGTCAGGCAGAAGTCCTGGCAGATCATTCGGGAAAACATCCATGAAGTCTCTTACGACTGGTATTTCTTCTAACTTTGGATTCTTTTACGACTATCGACTATATAGGCTAAATACCCCCACACAGCCTTGTCTTAATAATTTCCTGGCCTGCATCATCGTCAGACAACTCGCTTGTCTAGGCGATTTGATGCCATAAAATATAACCTTTAACGGAGTCATAAGGTTAATACATTTCTTCTGCCAATCAATTACTGCTCCATAATTGAATAACCAATCCATTCCAATGATAACGTCAAATTCCCCAAGTTTAATCGGGATAAAATCTGCATTCATAACGTTACCCTTAATATCCACTCTACAGTTCTTGTGTATATACTTAACAGGAATTACTTCCTTGTTCGCAATCTCTATGTTCATAGGGATTTCTAATTCGTCTTTAAGCAATTCTAAATTCTTTGCAAAGTCATCGGATATAACTAAACAAGTAGCACCCGAATCAAATAAAACATAAGCATTGACTTTATTGATCGGAATGATACCTGACACCACATCACGAGACTGCACAGTGTCTGGTATGGTTATGTTAAATGTCCTTGCAGTTGGTCGATTTGTCAAAGTCGGTCCGGTAATGGTAAGAGGATTTCCACTGTTATTTCCCTTATGTCCACCTGACCCTGCCCCTCCAGATGCCTTCTTTGGAGAGTCTCTAGCCAAGTGATCCTTTGACCCACATGTGTAGCAGGCGCCCTTCTTAGGGTTAGGGCAGTTAGGTGCTATGTGGCCTTCTTGACCACAATTATAGCAAACTCTTTTTCCTTTCATGCAGACTCCCAAGTGAGCCTTCCCACAGGTTGGGCATGGTTCTAACTTTTTCTTCTGACTACCTTGTTTCCTTCACTATCATTCTTCTTCTTCTTTTGATCCTGATTGTACTTAGACACCGTTTCGCTTCCACCTTCAGCTAGAATGGCCTTCTCCAGAACTCTAGCAAAAGTGTTCAATTGAAACATTGACACCTTGCTATACAACTAGGGTTTCAGTACCTATTCAAAATGCCTAGCATTTCTTTCGTCAGTATGCACCTGATATTGGGCAAACCTAGACAATTCATTAAACTTTGCCGCGTAGTCGGGCACAGACATATTCCCCTTCTTCAACTCCAAAAACTACACCTCCATTTGATTTTGGGAGCTGGTCGGGAAATACATCTCAAAAAACATTTCTTTAAACCTTTCCCAGGTTATTACACCTTCTCCTCCCCTGATCTTATTTGCCTGCCACCAGTAGCTGACTTCTGATTTTAACATAAATGTCGCGTAGGCGGTCTTGTCGTCTTCCCTAACTCGGGCGACCTCAAAAATTTTCTCCATTTCTATAACCCAAGTCTGAGCTTCTATCGGGTTCGTGGAACCCTTAAAATCTGGCGGTCCCACTGCCTTAAAGTCTTTAAATGCGGTGTTTGGTGGAGCTTGAGGCTGATTGTTCATCGCTCCAGCAAACAGATCTACCAACTGCTAAACGGGGTTCGCATTGGCATCATTGTTGTTATTGTTATTGGTTGACCCTTCTTGGGCTTGTCAACAATTTTGTCTCCTTCTTGGCGGCATATTTCTGTTAAGAATATACGCTCATTAGATCTTTATTCAATCTCTCAAATATTTAAGACTTAACTCAAATATTTAATATAACCACTTTAACTCTTTTTTTCAAATAACCTTTGATATTTTATTTAAATCAAAAGTTTTAAATATAGTACTATAGCATCTCTGCCATTTACTTCAACTATCCCAAGATAAAGAATCTTCAGGATTTAGTTTCTCAAAATATTCCTTTGTTTTTAATCACATCAGAATTTACATTAACTACTCCAAAGAGTATCACATAATGTTAAATACTTTAAATACTCACTTAGCCCATATCATCTTGAACAACTTTATTATTTTATTAAAACCAAAAGCTTTTAATACAATACGATAGCATTTCTGTCATTTACAACAACTATCCTGAAATAAAGTTTCTACAGGATTTACATCATCATAATATTCCTTTGTTTATAAACACATCGGAATTTACATTATTTATGATTATTTAACCATTAACATAATCATAATGTCCTATCATGGCCTGCTAAGACGTCACACAGCTTCACTACGCTCCTCCTCCATAATGCGAGACATAGTCCTGCGATCTAACATATACCCAGGCAGTCCCTCGTACTGAATAGGATATCTCATAACTCGGTCCTGGGCCTCATCAAATGCCCTTAGAAACGTGTAGCACGTCTCTGCAACCTTAACTCTCTTTGCACGTGCCTCCTCCTCTGCCCAGTCTGCACGTCGTGCATTTCTCACCCAAGCTTCTTCCACTATGGCGAGTCATTCAGATGTCTCTTTCAACTCATTCTTCAACCTTTCTATTTCCTCTGTCTTCTGCTCAGTTTGGCCCTTCTCGTGAGCCAAGTCCCACTCCACATTCCCAAGGTGGGTGTGGAGTGTCTCAACTTCCTCATTCTGCTGGTCAATCGTATCTCGTAACTCTACGTCACGATCATACAATAAAGCATACATATCAGCGCTGACAGAGTTCGGTGGGAACTCCTCAGGGTCTTCTTCCTCTTCTTCCTCCTCCTCGGCTGCCTCAGCCAAAATCTCAACCTCCTCAGGGTCCTCCTCTGAGTCAGTCTCTGGCTCATGCTCCTGACCAAAATCTGGAATCACAGGAGATGGCTCTGGCTGTACTAACTGCTCCCAGACAGTATATATGTCCCGGGGCTCCTCATCTCTAGTCTATAGGGGTACAACATCCCTGGGCTGATTAGCTCCTCCAGTATCTGAAATCCTGACAAAATAAGTTTTAAGTCTTAGTTTTTACGTGATGTTAATTAGTACTCTAACAAGTATGAACACATAAGCACATAGCACATAAGGTAATTTTATTATCTTTCTTAGAACTCAATCAGAGTTATCATTACTATCTTCACGAAAGCTACTATCCTAAGATTTTTCCCCCCACCTAAGGTTCATAACCTACGGCATTGATACCAACTTGTGACACCCCCAAATCCGGTATCTTAATTTCCACAGGATTTAGTGTTCACTATTCCAATATCATACAACTATCTACCCATAAATAATGAAATTCATTTATTAGATAAATAAATCATCATCTTACATCATCTGACTTAATAATACATCATAAATCCCAGGTTAAACTTAACCTTAAATCTCTGTTGCATAAGTATAAACAAATAAGTCTTAAGTCATCACACATAAATCTTGAACTTTAACATTCTTAACATCAACACAAGTCTTCAACACTTGTTAGCTTTTCCTTTGCCCTTGCTACTAGAAGGTACATCACTTCGTTCATTATTAGCTGCAATGTTATTATGCAAGAGTGAGCACGAATGCCCGCTAGTAGAAAAATATGACAGAATAATATAATACAAGTGAAAGAATTCTGACTAACAGAAAGCTCAACATTTGAATCAAGAATATTAATCAAGAGTCAAGTTACTTCTCAACTTTTGAATCAAGAATATTAATCGAGAGTCAAATTACTTCTAAGGGTCATTAAGACCTTGAACCGAGTCTTAGGTTGTCAAGTATATTAACCTTTTCAACCTTTAAAAGTCATAAGACTATAGACTTTACTTCTCGTACTTAGGGAGATCTCTCAAATATTTAAGACTTAACTCAAATATTTAACATAACCACTTTAACTCTTTTTTTTTCAAATAACCTTTGATATTTTATTTAAATCAAAAGTTTTAAATATAGTACTATAGCATCTCTGCCATTTACTTCAACTATCCCAAGATAAAGAATCTTCAGGATTTAGTTTCTCAAAATATTCCTTTGTTTTTAATCACATCAGAATTTACATTAACTACTCCAAAGAGTATCACATAATGTTAAATACTTTAAATACTCACTTAGCCCATATCATCTTGAACAACTTTATTATTTTATTAAAACCAAAAGCTTTTAATACAATACGATAGCATTTCTGTCATTTACAACAACTATCCTGAAATAAAGTTTCTACAGGATTTACATCATCATAATATTCCTTTGTTTATAAACACATCGGAATTTACATTATTTATGATTATTTAACCATTAACATAATCATAATGTCCTATCATGGCCTGCTAAGACGTCACACAGCTTCACTACGCTCCTCCTCCATAATGCGAGACATAGTCCTGCGATCTAACATATACCCAGGCAGTCCCTCGAACTGAATAGGATATCTCATAACTCGGTCCTGGGCCTCATCAAATGCCCTTAGAAACGTGTAGCACGTCTCTGCAACCTTAACTCTCTTTGCACGTGCCTCCTCCTCTGCCCAGTCTGCACGTCGTGCATTTCTCACCCAAGCTTCTTCCACTATGGCGAGTCATTCAGATGTCTCTTTCAACTCATTCTTCAACCTTTCTATTTCCTCTGTCTTCTGCTCAGTTTGGCCCTTCTCGTGAGCCAAGTCCCACTCCACATTCCCAAGGTGGGTGTGGAGTGTCTCAACTTCCTCATTCTGCTGGTCAATCGTATCTCGTAACTCTACGTTGCGATCATACAATAAAGCATACATATCAGCGCTGACAGAGTTCGGTGGGAACTCCTCAGGGTCTTCTTCCTCTTCTTCCTCCTCCTCGGCTGCCTCAGCCAAAATCTCAACCTCCTCAGGGTCCTCCTCTGAGTCAGTCTCTGGCTCATGCTCCTGACCAAAATCTGGAATCACAGGAGATGGCCCTGGCTGTACTAACTGCTCCCAGACAGTATATATGTCCCGGGCTCCTCATCTCTAGTCTCTAGGGGTACAACATCCCTGGGCTGATTATCTCCTCCAGTATCTGAAATCCTGACAAAATAAGTTTTAAGTCTTAGTTTTTACGTGATGTTAATTAGTACTCTAACAAGTATGAACACATAAGCACATAGCACATAAGGTAATTTTATTATCTTTCTTAGAACTCAATCAGAGTTATCATTACTATCTTCACGAAAGCTACTATCCTAAGATTTTTTCCCCCACCTAAGGTTCATAACCTACGGCTTTGATACCAACTTGTGACACCCCCAAATCCGGTATCTTAATTTCCACAGGATTTAGTGTTCACTGTTCCAATATCATACAACTATCTACCCATAAATAATGAAATTCATTTATTAGATAAATAAATCATCATCTTACATCATCTGACTTAATAATACATCATAAATCCCAGGTTAAACTTAACCTTAAATCTCTGTTGCAGAAATATAAACAAATAAGTCTTAAGTCATCACACATAAATCTTGAACTTTAACATTCTTAACATCAACACAAGTCTTCAACACTTGTTAGCTTTTCCTTTGCCCTTGCTACTAGAAGGTACATCACTTCGTTCATTATTAGCTGCAATGTTATTATGCAAGAGTGAGCACGAATGCCCGCAAGTAGAAAAATATGACAGAATAATATAATACAAGTGAAAGAATTCTGACTAACAGAAAGCTCAACATTTGAATCAAGAATATTAATCAAGAGTCAAGTTACTTCTCAACTTTTGAATCAAGAATATTAATCGAGAGTCAAATTACTTCTGACGGTCATTAAGACCTTGAACCGAGTCTTAGGTTGTCAAGTATATTAACCTTTTCAACCTTTAAAAGTCATAAGACTATAGACTTTACTTCTCGTACTTAGGGAGATCAGCCCTTCGTACTGATGCCGTGCACATTATCTTAACGCTTAAAGCATCTTCATTAATCCCCTATATTAGGGTTGTTCATCTCAATTTGACATCAGAATCCACACCAAATAAAGTTTGTTTAGATAACTCAATAAATTATATTCAAATTGAATATTAACTTCTCAAGGTATACAATCGAATAAGTATTGTACACTTAAATGATACTTTTAAAAGAATCTTGGCATCTCATGTAAAATTCTAAACTTGGATATTCAAGAGTAAGAATTTGCTCAACAATAGTAATTAAGCATATCAATTGCTTAATTTAAAGAGTTTAGTTTAGAAAACTTGCCCAACAATAATAATAAGTTAGGGATAGAAAACTTGCCTCGTGCACAAGCTATAATTATTTTTCACTTCTTTAATTACTCTTACCTATCACACATTTACAATATCAATTAATCACAGGTTCGATATGATTATTGATTTACAATTAGTGTTCTTTGAACGCATTATTAGGTTTTTCAAATAATGGTTCACGTTGATTAATTAACTTGTTAATTAATCGCATAACTTAAGTTATTAACTTGTATTAACAACTTATTACATACATAACATGTCTTCATGTTTATTAAACTTCAAATAATGTCTTCATATTTATATCACTTTATTTAAAGTTTATAAATAATAATTTAAGTCACATAATTAATTCATTAATTAATCACGTAACATAATTTATTAAACTCATATCAACATCCGATCATATTTACAACATGTTTTCATGTTCATTAGATTAAAAAACATTTTTCTCAAATTTCAACACTTACCAATTTTTTTCAAAAATTTCAGACGGGCGAGGCCGCTCGCCATTTAGCCTTGTACCCGGAGCTGTCGCGCGGCTACGTTTTCCCAGAATTTCCAGTTCGCGAAGAACACAGAAATTCAGCCACTTTCTCAAATTTTAGACCAATACACTGATTTATAATGTTACCCATGAAGTATAAACTTCACAGGAACATTATATATCACTTATAACATGTTCTTAACATTCCAAGTCATGTAATTACACAAATCAAAACATAAATTTTCACTGTTCTTCAAAACTTTCAAGAGTTTAATGAAAAACATAAAAATAATCTCCTTATGGATTCGTTACTACACCGAATCCATTCATTTCAATTCTATTTTCTTTGTTTTAACATATACAATCATATTCATGTATCAATTTAAATATAAACATATGATTTAATCATTAATTTAACCCATATGGGTTATTCACCCATATTCAATACTCTATAAATTCATAAACCCAATTATTAACAAAATTACTTGGTGTGATCAGTGTAAATCAGGGATACATGATCCAACACATAATACTAACACATACGGTCACATATATAATAACCTCACACTTTAATTTCCCAAAAACAAGTACTGACAGAGAAATTTTACAATATCGTAGAAAACTCTGTAAGTTTTTGAAAAACCAATTAAGGCCAAATTATATAAAATTGATCCTTTAAAACATGTTTATATGTTAGAAAAACACGTTATGATCCCATACCCATATAGATAAAGCCATATCGTAACCCAATTGGGAAACCCAATTTCACAGAAAACTCTAAACTCGTATATGAAATCTTTAGAAAATATAATTTTAAAAACTTTGAAAGAAGATTACCCTTTGTTAGTATGAAGATAATCAAAGACAACACTTAAGATTTTCTCAAATCTCTTTCTCCCTTTCACTCTCAATTTCTTTTTCCCGATCTCTCTATTTTCTTCTCTGAACTTTTCTAATTTTTTTTTTCTGACTTTGAAAATAAACTTATGTCTGACAATCATAAACGTATATGTATATATATTATACCATTGTATAATAAACGGATTAACCTCTCTTAAGGCCTTGTTTGCCTTCCTCTTCTTTTCTTTCCCCATTTATTTTAATAAACTAATTTACTATATAGTTAATTGTCACCTTACTTATTGATTAATTAATTTTATTTAAATTAATTAAATAAAATAAGATAATTCACATTAAATCACATTGTCGCATAATTAATATTTTTATTTATTAATTATGTCAATTAATTATTAAATTAACAAAAGTAACATATGCTTATTTAATTAATTCAATTAATCAAATAAACTCAATTAAATATATTCTTTGAACTATTAAATTACTACATATTAATTTAATTAATGTCACACATATAATTAAATTAATCTACCATAAATTCATGAATTAATTATTTAATTCAATAATTAAATCATTAAAAATATTTATTTATTTCAATAAATATTCAAATATCTTTACAAAATTCTCTTTCGTCACATGGAAGGTGCCGGAGCTGGGCAGTCCTTATCTCTGGTACATGAGAACAATATCCTATGGCTACCAAACTTTAATTTGGCAACACCAACAACACAGCCGAGTATGAAGGCTGTATAATGGGGGTTGAAATTAGCCCAATCCATGGGTATCAAACACCTACTGGTCTTTGGAGACTCTAAGTTTGTCATCAGACAAACCAACGAGGCATATCACACCAAAGAATTGCATTTGCCGCCCTATCATCGGCAGGTCATCAAAATATCCTTGGAGTTTGAAGACATAACCTTCAGCCATATTCCTTGGGGTAGGAATGACTTCGCTGATGCATTGGCAATGTTGGCTTTATTGATCCGCATATCCGATAGGAGTGGAATTCCTGACATCAAATTCACAAGTCAAAAGGCCCTGACATACGGGAATTACATTGGAGATATATCAAATAAAATACCTCCTATGAATCAACCTTGGCATCAAGACATCAAGGAATATCTCCGAGATTGATCTACACCCGCTGGGGCAAGCCAATCCGAATGAAAGCGGATTCACAAAATGGCTATGAAGCTTTATCTAAGCGGAGATGCACTCTATAAAAGAGATGCTGGAATAGGCCTGTTAAGATGCCTTGATAAAGAAAAAGCCTAGAGACTGATGGATAAAATCCACGGTGGAGTCTGTGGTCCACACATGAGCGGTCATCTACTGACCAAGAAGATATTAAGAACAGGACATTACTGGATCTCGCTCAAAGATGACTGTGATGATCACGTCAAGAGATGCTTTCAATGCCAAGCACATGGAAATGTCATACATGCTCCTCCAAATGAGCTACATAACATGAGTTTGCCATGGCCTTTCTCCATGTGGGGAATGGATGTGATCGGTCTAGTAGAACCAAAAGCCAACAATGGTTATCCATTCATTTTCAACATGATCGATTACTTCAACAAATGGGTTGAAGCATCCTCTTCCCTAAAGTCACCAAAGAAGTCATCATCGGTTTCATCAGAAACAATGTCGTCTGTCGATATGGACAACCGGAGGTGATCGTATGAGACAATGCCAAGAACTTGAACAATAAAATGATGAAAGAACTTCGCAGTAAGTTCCACATCAAGCATCTTAATTCTGTCATCTATCGGCCAAAGATGAATGGTGCTGTCGAAGTGGCCAACAAAAACATCAAAAAATCATGCATAAAATGTCTGCTAATCACAAAGAATAGCATGACCTGCTACCTCTAACCCTGTTAGCATACAGTACATTAATGCGCACCTCTACTGGGGCTACTCGCTATTCATTGGTCTATGGCATGGAAGCAGTCCTCCCCATAGAAGTAGAGATGGAGTCCTTAGGAGTGTTAATCGACGCTCAGATGGACGAAGACCAGTGGTTGCAAGACCGATACCACCAACTATCCCTGATAGATGAAAAGAGGGTTACAGCCATTTTCCAAGGATAGTTATATCAGCAAAGGATGGCTCGATCCTATAACAAGAAGGTTTTATTACTGTAATTCAAAGAAAAAGACTTGGTGCTGAAGAAAATCTTGGCCAATCAAGACGAAGCCAAATGAAAGTTCTCCCCAGATTAGGAAGGCCCTTTCACTGTCAAAGAGGTATTGATAGGAGGAGCTATCAGATTGCAAGAAATGGATGGGAACGAATTTCCCTAACTCATCAATTCAGATACAGTGAAAAGGTACTATGTCTGAAACATATGCATACCCGCATCTGGGTCCTACAAATCAAATCAGGTTCGGTTTTTCACTAGAAAGTCGGAACTACGAATGATCTGATCTCGCTCAACCCGGGAGTACGTAGGCAACCATTTCTGGTGCGGTCAAACCAAACAAAAAAAATTCAAAAACTCATCAAACAAAACTCAAAACCCAAGATAAATATTTTTCAAACCTCTCTCACACAAAAAAATTGAACTACGAATGATCTAATATCCCTACACCCGGGAGTACATAGGCAGCCATTTACGGCATGGTTTGACCTTCAAAAAAAACAAAAACTAATGAAAAACAGTCCCAAGACACCAAAACCATATAGAAGCTAAGTCTTATCAAGCTACCCTAGTCAACAGGCCCATCTGAGATACTCTCTGGCATCTCAACTGTCAGTCCATCAAGAAGAAGCTCAAGATACATCAACAACAGCGAGTCATGAAAGAAGTGGTAATCACTCAGCAATGACAGTACATATCCAAACAGGGAAGTGAATCAAAAATATTTCTCTATTATATAACACTGTTTGATATATACATAGTGTCCAGTACATGACAAAAATGGCTGATCTAGTATGTGCAGGAAAAATAAAGTTAGTCTATGGACCCAAGAATAAGCGGGCTAGCAATGACACAATGGAATCTCTCTCTGAAGATGGAGGAGCAGCTGCAAGTGCAATACCCTCAGCCTCCATACGGCTCAAAACCTTCACAGTCATCTGCAAGGTGGCACTATGGTCACCAATATATGCACTCATCTCGGTAACCAGACCACGAGTATAAAACCAAAGAGCAGTACTGTCGGTAATATAGAAATCTTGGGAAGCTTTAGCCTCGTCCCTCTCCACAAAAGCTGCGTCCCTAGCAATCAAAGTCCCCTCGATCTCAACAAAATTTGTGTCTCTAGCATATCTGATCTCCTCTCGCTCAATCAATCCTGCATCATGAGCAGCTCTAGCTGTATCTCTCTCAGCCAAAGCTATATCTCTGCCAGACAAGGTGGTCAACATCAGCGCTCCATCCTGATCCCTCTTAGAGGTCATCCTAGCTAGTGCGTCTGCCAAAGCTGGATCTGTCCCTGTAGGAATGATCGGCGGATCATTAACTAGTGCTGCTGTCAAACCCATCAACAGCTTATCCTCAGTAGGAGACTCAGGATCCTCCATAGGCTCCTTCTCGTATGAATATACAATGGGAGCTGACTGGATGAATGCAGTTGATGCGATATCTGCCTCCTACCATGCCGAGTACTCTGGAGAACGGTCTGGATGGCTACTGGAGATATCAACCCTCTCCCTGTGAGTCCAACACTAATACACTCGAATCAAGTCAGCAGATGATATAGACAAAGCTTACATCCTCTGATCAGCAGCCCCCTCAAAAAGTTGCAGGCTCTGGAACTGATCAAACTGGCCCATAACAACCAGAGGATGATAAGTAGTCACTCCCATCAATCCCGCTAGGGGAAAATAGTCCATGCCAGATGCATGGGTGTTGACGCTATATGGGGAGGCTAGACCTAAGCATGGAAAAATCAAGAACGGATGCACAATATCTGACAGAAAGGTCAACCATGTCCCTGCATCAATACACTCCGCAGGTTGAAAGGAGTAAGATGTGGCTACCTCGTGGGTGACGCAATACCCATAAGGTCTGAAGAATCCAATTGGTCGAATATGAGACATAAGCCATACATACAAAAAGACCAAACTGCCTCTCAAAAACCCCTCCGGGTGGGTACTGCAGTAGGTGACTGACCTCAGCGACTCAGCCAATATCATCGGTATAATGGTGCTAGCCTGCCTAAGGGACCGAACCACGACTATCAACCCCACATCCAAGTGGTCCAAACGGAGCAGCATGTAAACATAGGACACGATGCACATCAGCAAAATGTCTATCTTGGCCAAATGCCATGCCTCTGCTGAAATAATAAAATCTGCGGCATGTCGATCATAGATATCAAGCTCACTAAAATGGTCAATCAAGAAGTCAATAGAGATCACCTGTCCAGAGATGATCTCATCTCTCACCACGCTCTAGCGAAGACCTGACATCTGTGTGAACGGTTTGCTCATATCGCTGATCGCTGTCCGAGCGCATGGAAACTCTAAGGCTAAACTAGTAAATTACTGATACTCCTCAAGAGTCGGCGTCAGCTCATGCTGTCCAAAATGGAAGACCTATCTCTTAGGTATCCAAAAGGGTAAAAGACCATTCACAAACCCATACGGAACCCAAAAATCTGCAAGGGCCAATGAATGCCCCAACATCTGATCAACTATCCCTCTAGCTGAGAAGGGCAGACTGCTATACCACGATCTCATTGACGATGCCACCTCTGGTGGTGGTAAATGCTCGATACGGCTCACGGTAGATGACGTCATCTGTATCATCGGATCACAAGACCATCCAGAGGTCAAATCTGAACTCGTCTGTCTAAATGCATATACATGACATAATACATGCATGATGACAAATATAAACATGATGCGATAAATAGGAAATATCATGAATATCTACAACAAACTATCTACTACAAGCATCATCCCAATCTAATAATATAAAGTAAAATGAAGAGTATAGGAACATGGGGCACCACCACCCAACTACTAACAGTGGTCTATCAAAATGAGGCACAACTGCCAAATAGCCAAAATAGTGGCTGACCAAAAGATATAGCTGCCATAGCTATCTAAAAAGATCCAGCACATCTACGCTCAAGTGGTTAACCTGCTCCATATCCTCCGTGGACACAAAACCGCTGTCATCAAGCATGTCTGGGTGGTACAAGGGAGGATCTGCCCCTGTAAAACTGCTGCAAAATTGACCTGAGGAGGGGCCCGCTCTTGAGCTGGAATGGTCAAAAGAAGATGCCTCTGACGGATCTCGGCCAAGATACCTGATAAAAATCTAGCTCTCTCCAACTCCCGGGTCAGCTCTACTATCTGATCTGAATGAGTAGGCTCCCTGTGGCAAGCTATCCAGTCTGTCATAATCACAGACCCTGGCACCATGTCTTCCACAAACTGGGTAGCCCGAGTCTGAGCTCCAATAGTGCGAGGACTCCACCATCTACTGAATGCCTCTTGGCTGAACGGGCCCTCTAATAGGTTAAAGCCATATATGCCTTCCATAGCGATATCTGTTAGTGGAAAGAGCAATGGCCAATGATGCTACGCAGGAGGAACAATGAGAATGTGGATCTGCCCTGTAATGCTCCTGATAGCATGCTCTCCTAAATAGAGCTCCCAGCCTCCCTCTGTCAAAAATGGGACTCTGCGGGTCGACAATGCAAACTCCCGACCAGTTGGGAAGCCTCCCTCAAATCCAATAATTAAAAACTCAGAGGTATACGGCATCCAAGAGATCGAGCCAGCCGTCAAAAGCTCCAACTGCAGGCGGGCATGGGTGAATCCCTTAGCAACATGGACCTTCATCAGAGTGGAGTGATTCCAACGCCGTCCTCGAGGATATGTCTCCAGACCTAAAGCAGTGGCGGGCCGTAGGCAAGGAAGCCTCTCAAATGGACATAACTGGCCATGTAAATATCAAAAGTCCTCAGTAACCAAGACTGACAAATACAAATGCTGAAATTAAAAAGGTAGAAGAAAGATGTACTCACCAGGAGAAACGGGTAAAACCCTAACCAAGCCTCTGTCAAACCCTCCGAAAGTATGCGCATGCCTTGAAGAAAATAAGCAAAGGTGTAGGAACCCCAATCAAAGTCACTGAGGCACTCTACATGTCGGGTAGCACTAACCAGGGCGAAGGACACCACAGATGAGTTGCCCGCCACAAAACAACCCCTAATGATCACCAAGAATAATCGCCTCAAGATGCAATCCCGAACCCTCTGATCATCAGGCAGAAGCTCAAGTAAAGCCCACTCTGGGCATCTATACTCAAGAGACCAGATCGGACCGTCCGACCTTTGATCGTCGTCGTAGGGACTCCCAGTAGGGACCGAACGGCAGTACGTGTGATGTCAGCCATGACAGGCACTAGCTCACCCTCGAACTCAATGTCGGTGATGAACCTCCAATCCATAGGGGACATTATCACCTCACAATCTAGCAAATGAAGGGACTGAGTCTGGTGGAACCAGCGCTCAGATAAAGTCCTCATATACCCCCAGGGGCAACGGAGGGGAAGAATAGAGAAGTAAGCCTGAAACCCCCAACCATCAATGATATCCCTGTACTCCTGGTGCAAAGTGTAAGAACCCGAATTTTCAGAAATTATTAAATAAGGATTAAATAAATAAAATTCTTAAAGTGTGAGTTGGGTTCGAATATATATATGGGTGTTATGAGGAAGGAAGTATTGTATTACATAGGGTTATATGAGCTATGTAATATGTGATTAATAAATATATTATTAATATATATTGTTGTTTATCGTAGAGACGATTTAATTAAGATAAAGGAAGTGGATAGAATTTCCTATCGATATTAAAATAATTTATAGAATTATTTTATCAAAGAAGTTGGTGGCATTAAATATCTTTATGAGTAAATATTGGTTAATTTAAGTTGAGAGTTATATTATGGAATAATATAATGTGAATATTGAACCTTAATTAACTATGGTAATATAGTATAGGGTTTAATTTACTTAAGTAAATGAGTGAATTAATATGTGTGTTGAATATGTAATTATAGTTGGTACTTTTATATATATTACTTAGAATAGTAATATGTGAGAAAGTCTAATGTACGAATAACATTAATAAATATACATACGTTATTAAAGGGAGATGGAAATCATTATATTTTAAATGAATATTTAATATTTGAAGAAATTGTTTTGAAAATAATTTATAGAGAGAGAGAGAGAAATAATAATTATATATTTCTAACAAATGATATTAAAATAGCTTCTAATATTGAATTATTTTAATAAAAGGAGGAAATGTTATTTTTGAATAATAATATTACCTTATATGTTTTGTATGAGGTGTGATTAGTTAACATAGTAAATATATTAAAACGTATTTGCTATATGTAAATAAATTGATGGACATAATTTATTATAATAGAAAATAAATTTATTATCTATTTTCTATATATAATATATGTACATGTGTCGTACATATAATTATTTGATAATATCATGAGACAATAAGTAAATTATTTTCTAATAATGAATGTCTTTATTCGGAGAAAGCATAATATTTATGTTATGGCAAAATACATAATTTCTAATGTATTTTTCAAGAGAGTTTAATTTATAAAAGGAAACTAAGTTATTTTAATAATTTGAGTTGTTATAGTACTGTAAGTGTTATAAATAATATTTGAATATTTCTATTCGTAATATATTTATATGTGGACCTTGTGACTTAATAGTTCTAATTATATTGAACATGTTACAAGTAGTAATGTGGTGAGAGATGAGTAAGTAATGAGAATAATAATAAGCTTGAGATTAAGTTTGTGGGAAATGCCTTGTGTGGCACGATAATAGATCCGACGATTAATTAAATTCAAGGATGGAAGAGTTATTAATTATCAATTAATTCATATTATTAATTGTTATTATAATGGTATGTTGATTTATTATGGCTAGTGATAGTATAATAATAAAGAGGTTGATTATAAATATAATCAAAAATTATATTGATAAGGAATGGAATATATTCTCTCACTATATTATTATTATGGATAATATAATATTATCAAGTAATTATTTGATAATATGTTGATTAATGAGTAAATAATTTATAAATATAATAAGATTTATATTTATAATATAAATGTTAATTAATTCTTATGGAGATTAATAATTTCATGAGAGATGAATTAATAAATATTTTATTAATTAGTTGTCATTGAGTATAATAATATATAAACGAGTAGATTATTAATATGATTATAATTGCTCAACTAGTTGATATGTGCAAAGGATGTGATTATTAAGAGTATAACATATAGTAGTTACGCATGTGTTATATAAAGTGTAGTGCAACAATTAAGTGTGACCCTACAATTATATATAAACTATATTATATAGTGCAATGTGGCACATTAATGTGGCTATATATTATATATATAGACTATATAGTATGATTAATTATAGTATGCGAGTTACATAATATTATTGCTTATGTAACATGATGTGTATGGGTAGACCTTGTTGTATACCCTATTATTATATAGTAATATCAATAACAATTGATAATTGATAATGATTTCAATAGTTATTATAATAGAAATAATAACCATTGTGATAATGAATAATAATGATACCCATTTGAAATAGGTAATTGGTATTAAGGAAAATGTACATGAATTATATGGATGTACTCTTATTTGTTACATTGTATTTAGAAGGGGCATTGTGACTTAAAAATATACTCTGTGTGCATATATTATAACCAAAGTGTATATATGGATGTATAACCCAAGTGTTATATTACAATGCTGAGAATTGCTTGTCCCTATATGAGAGTCCCTCTCATTCTCTTCACATGAACTCCCACGTGGCTAGCTAGTCCACCTTCCTTCTCAATTTCAGCAAATATAGCTTATGATTATGGGGGAGTGGAGATGATGATGGGATTCACCAACCTCCTACCTGATCTATATGAACCATTATGCAATTTTGCAATCCTTTGGTTTTAAATGGTGGAGAATTACAATGTCTGGTTATACATTTGCCTATAAATATAACATCTCTTCCTCTCATTTTCTTTTGCTGAGAATTCTGTGAAGTAAGGCTAGTGAGTATAGCATTATAATGAGTAAGTTACTGTGAGAGTTATCAGTGAGGGAGAATTTATTTAGCAGTAAGTTCATTTCCCATTGCAGAGGAATATTTCCCATCTTGTTCTCCAAATTCTGTAAATTACTAAGTTATTTGATTCTTTGATTAAGCATGATTCGTACGATAAGTTGATTTGGGTTATGATGTCAAGTGTTATTTAAGTTGACAAGCATGTTAGAACTGTATTGTAGTAGCTTAGAATGATATTCGTTAAGATTTTCTGAGTTTGGGTCTGTGAACTGCCGAAGCAGACTGCATCTTGGTTCGAACTGCACACGGCGCAGCTGCGCCGGGTTTATACCTGGGCGCAGCACAGCTGCGCCAGTACCAGATTCTGGTTTCCCCTTTTCTGCTACAAGCTACTAAATGGTAGTTAAATGTTATGACTTTGGCAAGTATATTAGCATGAATAACTTGTGTAGAGGGATATGTAGACCTAAAATGAACATGTATTACCATGATTGCATGCATGATTCGTAAAGGTTTATAATTTTGAAGAAAACGAAAAGTGTTGTAAACAAATTGACATATGTGAACTATGTTGACATTCTGATCTTTACAAGCATGTTAGTACGACTTAGAAAGGCATGAAAAACATGTCGACTTGTGTGTATATGCTTCATAATGTGACATGGACATACAAACCCCACTATTGAACCTTTCTAACTAAAATGTAAGTTTTGATGGTGGATATTGAGATGAAAAATACCATATATACATTCTAACTTTTGAGACATGTTTGTATGACCTAGAAATACATGATTGGTATGTTCACTTGCGTAGATAAGCTTCATAATGAAATACGAACATGCAAACCTCACTAGTAGCAAAAATGTAAGTTTTAGAAAATAAACTTTTGACATGTATATACCATGCTAACGTTCTAATTTTACAAACATATTGGTATGGTTTAAGAATGCATGAAGAGCATGTTAACTTACGTACATATGTTTCACAATGTAATGTGAACATACGAACCTTATTAGTGAGCTTAATAATGAAAATATAAGCTTTGATCGTGCACGTTAACATGTTACCTTAAGATTTGGATTTTGATGTTTATGAACATATGTGATAGCACTCTTGGACTCTCTCATATATCATAGATGTATATACACCATGACTACATGTCGTGAAACCAAGTTTACTATAAACGAAGCATGTTTTCAAACTAATAACTATAATAGTTACATGAATGAAATATGAATATTCATGAACAAGTCCAATATGAGTTATATGAATACTTTATGTGTTTAAAGAACTAGCATAATAAACTTTGTGATGTTCATGACCTTGAGTGGCCTTAATTTATTGGAATGTTGACTTAGAACCTATATCATGTAAATTAAACGTGAAAAAGTTAAACGAGCATGAAAGTATCCTTTAATGTGTATACATGCTATGTAGGACTATATGTTAATACTTGAATCCGATTTTGACGGTTAATAGAGTATATTTGCTTTGTTATGGCCTTATGTGTTAGTAATGATACATGAGAATGATTAACTCAAAAGATGGACTACATTTGCTATATGTAAATAGATTAGTGGTAGACAGGCATGTGTATGTCGAGAATGGTAGTAAGTACGCATGGTTAAAGTATACTTATACGTACATAGTTATTCTAAGAATACGATAAGAAAGTGAGACGAAGGTTCTAAGAACCAAGTTAGACAACAATGTAACCTTTATTATTATATTGAGAATGTGTGGACACATATAACTGATAAGTGTGAATCCATGATTATATAATTGTGTAGGATTACACGAAGTGCAGATATCTTTAAGCAGTTAAGTCGTAGTTGTTAAACTACGCATCAGGCAAGTATTTCAGTTCCTATTTGATAAATGAATTCAATAACTGTTAGTTGAATTATATTATGCTGTGATGATGTGAACTTATATATGAACTGTATATGAGATATAAATGAGATTGAAAGTTGATCTTTGATGATATACTTGTTATGTGAAAAGTAATATGCGTAGTAAATATAAATTATTTATAAATGCATGAACTGAGTATGATGTTGTATGCTATGTGATGCATGAAAACTGTTAGAATTGTTGAGCTGTTGAGCTCACTCTTGCAAATAACCATTTTTGCAGGTTGAGGACTTAAGATAAAGATTTTGTGCTCCTTGATTGATAAAGATAGATAGTATCGCATTGAAGAATACTACTTAGATTATTATCTAGACCGTGTTTAGGTTCTAGATGATGTACTTGATAGTTGTTTACACTGTTTAATACTCGTTGTATTGTAAAAATGTATTAGTTAATACATAGGAGATATCGAGTTGAGTTGTAAACGTTTATACGATAACTCAAATAAAATGAATCATATTATATAGTTGATTCCAGAATATGTAATTGATT
The DNA here is from genome assembly GCA_020205555.1 of Panax stipuleanatus. NCBI lineage: Eukaryota > Viridiplantae > Streptophyta > Magnoliopsida > Apiales > Araliaceae > Panax > Panax stipuleanatus. The sequence goes on along the minus strand of JAINUT010002301.1, from coordinate 7,906 downwards.
TAAGTTATGAAATCAATAAAAGATTTTATTCTAAAGAGATGGAGAAGTTTAAATTATTTCGCATTTTAGTAACATCGAATATGATGTAAAGACGAGATCTTGGATATGAATAGAATTTATATTCTAAATTATAATAAGCAAATTGTATTCTTTTACAAATAATTAAAAGATGTAATACTTTCGCGTTAGTAGTATCGTGACTGCACTGAATCCGAGGTTTTGAAGGAACCTGGATTTGGGGGCGTCACACAAAGTATGATACAGGGAGTGCACATTGAACCAGTTCCCTCGAGGCTACGTAAAGCCGGGAACCTGCATCAAAAACCAACCCATATCAAAAACCTGTAGCCTGAGAATGACTAAAAAGAGAAAGAGAATCTACAAAGAAGAAAACTTCAAGTCATCTCATTGGCATGAAGAAATCTCAATGGATTGTGACTCAAGTCGCCCAATAACTCCTGGGTCGGCACAACAATGCCCAGAACCTCCGCACGTGGAGCTTGAGCAGGGACTTGAGTAGCAAACTGAGTCTGCTCGTCATCAATATCGATCGGCTACTCGTCTTGTGCTGGACGAATCACCGACTTTGCCAATCTGCGAAGCGGTCTAGCTAGACGTGGCTGAGGAACATCAGAAGCCCTCCTACGTCTAACGCCTGAAACGACTCTGCTGGCACTACCGGGTCTATCTCTATCCATCACCTGGACAAAGTCTCCAAATCACCTCAGAAAGGGTTTGGTAAGCCTAAAACATGTGGCTTATTATTTTAAATCAGTACTCTATGCATCTCTAAGTCCTAAAACATGGATGGGTCAGTCAAAAATACCCAGTAAAGTTAAAACTGCATGTTTTTCAAAAGATAAGTCCTAAAACATGCATGGGTCAGTAAAAAATCTCTAGTAAAGTCAAAATTGCATGTTTATTAAATACTCGTGTTTTGAAAAAATTTCGCTAGAGTCTCCTTTGTAAATAGGGCTATCCGCATGCATATAGGCATGTCTAGGTGGCCATTCAGAAGCACACCTTCCCAAAAATAGGAAAAGTTCACATTTATGAAATAAAGAAAACTTCACATGGTAGCCAAATTACAATGGACATTTTTAGTTGAAAATCTAGGCTCACTAGGCCACAAAAAAGATGAGTGAACTGATCAAAAAGGGCAAAATATGACTGTCTCAGAATCTGAATTTTATTACATCCAAACGTGCATTACAGTAAGATATGCATACATATGTAATAAGAAAATTATTATCAGCTCATATAAGCATACATTTTTTATACATTACGTCTAAAAGCCCCCTATGTGGTTCACATGCTTTTAACCGGCAAAACTTGCGAAAAAAGGACGTAAAACGTTACCTGCGATGCGCTGAATGCGTAGAAACTGATGGAATCAGAAAAAGGTTGCCCGAGCTACGTAGATCTAAAAAAGAAGATCGAATTCCGTTTGAAACTCGAAATGAAAACTTGAAAATATAAAATCCCGATGCCCAATATAAAGCCACAAGTGGAAGCAGGCCCACCCACGGTAGCCGCACCTCTACCTGCGGCTCCCTAGGGTGGGTCCCACTTCCTAGGGCTCTGTTCGGTTCGAGTCAAAATAGAGTATTTATGAGCTGTCAAGTCAAATCTAAAGAAAAATCGCTACGCGATTGAGCAGTTTGTCCTGAAATCCAGAGTTTAACCAGTGTAATCCTGACAGAAAGCGAAACTCCCTGGAGACCTTTGGTATTCATCCCAGAGCAATGTCTGGTGATCAATGATGCAAACTGCGGAAAAATTGTGCAAAACTACCGAAAGCTGCCACTTTCGAAAGCATCGGCTACAGACCGGTGATAGTTCAGCCGTTGGCACAACCCCAGCTAAGCGTCGGGTACAGACTAAGACAATTCAGCCATGGGCTCAACCCCAGTGAAGCGTCGGGTACAGATCGAGATAGTTCAACCGTTTCCTCAACCCCTGCGAAGCGTCGGGTACAGACCCAGACAGTTCAGCCGTTGGCTCAGCCCCAGCGAAGCGTCGAGTACAGACTGAGACAGTTCAGCCGTTGGCTCAACCCCACTGAAGCGTCATGTATAGACTGAGACAGTTCATCCATTGACTCAACCCCAGCGAAGCGTCGGGTACAGACTGAGACAGTTAAGCCGTTGGCACAACCCCAGCAAAGCATCGGGTATAGACTGAGACAGTTCAGCCGTTAGCTCAAACACAGCAAAGCGTCTGGTACAGACCGAGATAGTTCATCCATTGGCTCAACCTCAGCGACGCGTCGGGTACAGACCAAGATAGTTCAATCGTTAGCTCAACCCCAGCGAAGCGTCTGGTACAGACCGAGATAATTCAGCCGTTGGCTCAACCCTAGAGAAGCGTCGGTTATAGACCGAGATAGTTCAACCATTGGATCAACCCTAGCAAAGCGTCTGGTACAGACCGAGGCAGTTCAGTCATTGGCTCAACCCCAAGGAAGCCTCGGGTACAGACCGAGACAGTTCAGCCGTTGGCTCAACCCCAGCGAAGTGTCGGGTACAGACCAAGACAGTTCAGAGCCGTTAGCACAACCCAGCGAAGCGTAGGGTACAAACTAAAACTGTTCAGCCATTGGCAACACCCCAGTGAAGCGTCGAGTATAGACCGTTGACAGTATCGGTCGTTGGCTCAACCCCAGCGACGTCTCAGCTGTTGGCACAACCCCCACAAAGCGTCGGAAGGGATCCGATGGCGGAGGCAATATAGTAATCCATCACTACTGATGGAATCTGTTATACACATCCTCAAAAGGAGCACCAAGCAGGAGTGGTGATTCAATCCCCCTGTGGCCAACTACCAGTGTAAATTATCGTCAAGATAAGCATTGGAAGTGCATTGGCATAACTCGGCGGCAACAATGTCGTCCTCATCAGAGTCATCCCTAGGCTATCATGAATGACATCATCCCCAATACAAGATGATGAAAAATAATTTGTGGTAGCCTATTAGTGACATCCCTAGCAGAACAAGACAGCAGCCTACGCTGATAGCCTGGCAGTGGTTATCCTACTAGTAATTGTCAGGCAATGCCTCCACGAGGGTTATCACAGGTGACGTTATCCCTATCAGAAAATAACGTAATCAAATCAGTGATAACCCTACCCCCTTGAAGGTATCTAACATCCATTGCATATCATGCCATGCATCTCATCGTTTTTACCTGTGCATTTCCCGTGTCTACTAAACTTTAACCAATCCATTTCATTACATTGCATGAACATGATAAAGAGGGGCATCTATAGACACTCGAAATTTTCTTTCCCTGTTACTAACAATGTAGGAGGACAAAATTGTATCAATAAATCAACTCCGGTCTCAATATCGGACTATCAAATCAACCCCAGTCTCAATATCGGGCCGTTAAATCAATCCCGGTCTCAATACCGGGCTATCAAATCAACCTCAATCTCAATACCGGGCCCTCAACTCAATCTCGGTCTCAATATCGGGCTATCAAATCAACCCCAATCTCAATACTGGGCAGTCAAATTAACCCCGGTCTTATTACCGGGCTATCAATTCAACCCCAATCTCAATATTGGGCAATCAGTTCAACCCCGGTCTCAATACCGGGCAATCAATTCAACCCCGGTCTCAATACTGGGCCATCAAATCAACCTCGGTCTCAATACCGGGCCATCAAATCAACCCCGATCTCAATACCGGGTAGTCAAATCAACCCCGGTCTCAATATCGGGCTATCAAACAACCCCGGTCTCAATACCGGGCCATCAAATATAACCCCGATCTCAATAACGATATCGTGTTTACACGATAGTTATGGGGTGCCTAATACCTTCCCCACACTTAAACAAGCCCCTGAACTCAAACTTTGTTTTCAAATATCAGTTTCGACAGTGTCCAGCAATTGGGCCTCTTTCAAACAAAACTCGGTTGAGTTGGTACAACTATTTCAAATCTACCAACTGACGACTCTGTAAAACGTTCACATTGTCGACATAATACATGTTGGCCTTTTTCTAAAAAACCCTTCAAAACCTTTTTTTGCAATAAAAAGAGTGAGGGTAGAGATAACTTAGAAAGAGAGAAAGATCCGGGTTGTGACCCGACCTGCGGATTTTTTCTCCACGTCAACATTATCGGACAGACAATTTACTATCTTAATTCTCAAAACACATAGCATATATATTCATAAACCAAACCTTTGCGTCTTACACTTTCATACTTGGTATATTACTATAAATGCTACTATCCCATTTAAAACACAAAAGATGGGAACTACTCACAATGTTACTCCCCTATATGCACTAAGGGGAATACAACATACTTGCATACTACCTCACACCTACTGGGTTTACATAAAACCCTAATAAACAAAAGGGGTACTAATGCATCTATATACATAACACCAAACCAACAGATCACTGACTATTAGGCTGAGCCACCTCCATACGGACTTGCTCCTGCTCCTACAAGACACCTCCATCCGCACGGTGTCGCACGGATCGGCTCGACTCGTCGACCTCGAAGTGTGGCCTTCTATCACCAACTCTGGGACCTACATAAGATGCATCTAGAGATTGTCCCAAAGACTCAATCATGATCTCTCTATCCCTGCACCACATCTCTCATTAGATCCACCCTTCTAGCTGCCTTAATCCAAGCATCTTCAATTCGGATCTTGTCAGCGATATCTAAGTCGAGCTTAAACTGCATTGCCTGATGCTCTGTGCTCAACACTCCTATATTCATACCTACCTACTCCAATCTGCTCTCATCTCTGCTAACTCTATCTGGGTTTGGTGAGCAGCATCTCTATACTGCTATTGCATGAACTGGTGGGTCATGTTCCGCTCCTCTAGATGTGCAACCCTCTCCTCTAGCTCATGGTTCCTAGCTAATAAGCCTCTAACCAACTCATCCCGTGAGTTGTCCTCCACCACCTCCTGCTTAATCGGCTCTTGATCGATCGAATGGCTACCTTGCTTTTCCTCAGACATCCTACAACCACCACAAATAAAAATAACATCAGTACTACAATAAAATATATTCATTGATAAAATGAAATGATATTTTATTAAGTAAAACTCATACACAATGAATTTCCTAATCCATCTCCTAACATACTCTATATAAGTTTTCTTCTAAGGTTATAACCTAGGTTTCGCATTCCTAATGTTTATAACCAACAGCTTTGCTACCAACCTGTGATGCCCCCAAATCCAGTCTTCTAACCTCAGATTCAGTGCTCACGATCCCTAAATAACATACACATTCTATAAACTATTGTGGAATAATAAACATATATTGTTCATCATGAATAAAGTCTGACAACATAATCTAGGTCCTCTTAACCTTAACTTAAACATACACTTAATATAATAAGGTTTACACATCCAACTGCATAAAAGTAAAATAATACATAAACATTCTCATTATCTATTCTTGCACTTTTCCTTTGCATTTGTCCTTCTTGGACATCTCGGGCTTAGCTGAAATAAATGTCATGATATAGGAAGAGTAAGGAACTAATTTGCTTAGCAAGTTTAAATACAAAAGAGATATATCATGATTAGAAAGGAATTTAGCTTTCGATGTTTAACAATAAAAATCAATTGTGAAAGAATATGAATTAATTCTCAATAATTGAATATTCGGATATTTGAATAATAGAAGCTGAGTGGTTCGAAATAACCATGAACATATACTAAGGTTGTCAGTATTTAAACTGATCCTTTTAATAAGTTTTGGTAATCAAGGGGATCAGCCTTTCATACCCGGTGTATTATGCATAAACACTTAATAATCGAGCACCAATTGTTTTCCAATATGATGCTTTAATAAAATTATTCTTTTTCTCAGTCAAGAGTCCATGCCCAATCAATTGGTTAGGAACATATTTTAAAACATATTTGATTTAACAAATTTAAACATGTTTGATCTAGCTGATACAACTAGCATCAATCTATCTCATTAACAGTTCATGGAAGAAAGAACTTTAATTAATTCATAGTTCAATAATAATAAAACATGAATTCAATTACACAAAGTGCGATTTAACAATAATCATTAAAGATGTGGAATAATCAACAATAATTATCCACTAACATGATTCGAAAATAATAACTCGAGTTTGAGTTAGGAAACTTGCTTTGTTTGTAGTCGACTGCTTTGAAATTAAATTTATCCGGTTAAGCAGTTTAGCTATCTTCCTTGGAAAACCTATAATTGATTTTCCAATTAGTAAATCATATAATATCATTACTCCATATTAAATTGTTGAACACTTAGTCATTATGTCAATTCCTTAGTTATATTATCACCCCTTGATAATATTATTATCACGTAACATTACCTTAAACTCATCTAATATTATTACCCTTAATAATATTTTATTCTACTCTTATATTATTAACCAATTAACAATACCTTACTCATTTACTAATATTATTTATCACTACAATATCTTATTCATTTAATATTATAAACATTTTAATAATATTTAATTCAATTACGAATATTATTAATATTTAATAATATTTTAATCCTTACTAATATTATTAATCTTTTAATAATATTTTATTCAATTACGTATATAATTAATCATTTAATAATATTTTAATCTTTAACTAATATTATTAATCTTTTAATAATATTTTATTCAACTACGAATATTATTAATTATTTAATAATATTTTAATCCTTAACTAATATTATTAATCTTTTAATAATTTTATTCAATTTTAAATATTATTAGTCATTTAATAATATTTTAATCATCTAATAATACTTTAATATAATATTATTAATTACATTAATAATATTTTAATCTAATATTATTAATTACATTAATAATATTTTAATCTAATATTATTAGTTATTTAATAATATTTTAATCATTTGTTAATGCTATAATCTATAATTATTAGTCGTCTAATAATATTTTAAATCAACTTTTAATCTAAATATTATAAATTATTTAAAAATATTTTAATCTAATATTATTAATACCTTAATAATATTTCAATAATTTATTAGGGCAATAAATAATTTATTTTAATTGTTTAACCTTTAACAATTCACTTATTAAATACCCATATGAGGTCATATATATTACTTCTCATCAAAAATTACCAAAATACACTCCAATATTTAGAACACCATATATTTAGGATTTCCAAGCATTAAGATCATATTTTTACTATTTATGACATCCCACAACTAATTATTTCCATTTGTTCATAACACCATCATTTACAAGAAAAATACCAAAACTATTCCACAAATTTTTGTTTTCTAGATCTGGACAGAATATGATCCCCAGAAGATCCCCAAATTTTTCTGGAATTTTCTAACTTGTTTTACTATTTTTAAAGTGCTTAAAACTTCCGGATATTGCAACATTTATCATAAATCGATTTTTTGTCCAAAAATTATGAAATATTCAAGAGATGTTCCTGTTATGTATATGTACTTCCTGTAAAGATTTCACATTTGTCTGAGTTACACAAAGAGATATTCACGTTTAATTTTAAAAGAGTTCTTTGTTGGAAAATGCATAACTACTATTTTATACATTGAAAAAGGTCCATTCTTTTTATCAAATGTAGATACTCATCAAAGTACCTTCCTGATTTTTCTAAGAATTTTCGAGGTATATAAAATGGACGAAATTACCCTTAGTAGAAAGTGGCCAGAAACTGTCCACTTTTGTTCTATAGTGGACTGTTTAGGCTCCAACACTCACCAAGGCTTGGAAAGCAGTGTTGTTAATGCTACCTCTTGGGTTAAGTAGTTAACTTACATATCTAGCACTCTCCTTTGACGGATCACAAATCGAAGGTGTAGATCTCAAGTTATAGGTGATCCAAGTAAAGAAAAGCAAGGGTTTTTCACCCTTTAAGAACCTAAGTCCATT